>JANFAB010000081.1:0-309838 GCA_024613165.1 Pisolithus albus
ACGAGTACATCCCACTCTTCTTTGACACGGTGCACCATGTCCATGAAATATGGCATAAACGTAACAGCAAATCCCTCCAGAGTTGCATTTGCCAAAGCAAAGAGTGCATGGATCAATAAGAAGGACCGGTGGTGGATGATAAATCCTGTTGCCCATGGAGCTACGTGGCCGGGGACTGTCCAAGTGACCTCATGTGTAAGTGACCACAGTCAAAGAAATTCGAATTGTTGTTCACTTACGTATAGATGCCATGCGAGTGTCATCAGTTTCGATGGTCCAGTTATTTTGTAAGCGCATTACCCCAGACGACTGGTTGCATTGAGAATCCTCTTCACAATTTCCCAGAATCTGCTACTACCTCTACTGGGTCTCTATATGCGAAGGTAAAAAGGAACGCAGTAGTTTTTGCGCGCACGGGCGGGGGTCCATGGGCGTAAGGTTGGGAACGAAAGTACTTTACGAACTGTTTAGACTTCTTGTTCGTGGTAGCACTCGAGAGAGGGATGTAAATCGGAAGACCTGGTGCAAGCAGGTCCTCGACTTCGGACAACTTGCAAGGGCGGGAATTGAACTTGTCGACATACGGGCGATAAGACTCGTAGCCCGAAGTCGGGACGAGTCGACGGAAGTCAGAGAGGACAGACTCGTCGGTCTGCACATCTTTGTTTTCGATAGCCAGACGGAAGTCCGAGAGCTCAGAGGAGCTACGAGCATAACGGCTCTTGATGTTGGCCGCTATCAATATCCTCAAACGCCGGTCCGTGTCGTCTTTCAGGACTGTTTCAAGCTCGGGGGTCAAGACAGTAATCGGGTGTATGACAGACATCGCAGTGCAAGATCGTGTGACTGGTCCGATAGCTTCGAAGGAAAGGTCGATACCATGGGTCTTTTATATAGATATCCACACAGGCATGCGATCCCGTTTATGAAAACAGGCCACCTCATCCACTCTCGTCACTGGTAAAAGGAAGATGCCCACACATCTAGAATGTGATGCTGAGTTAAGGTGGAGGTGATATTCGCCTTCGCCGCGAGGGGTATACGGTAGTACCGGGCTGCTACAGTCCGTCAGGGCTAACTGTATAGTCGCCATGGTCATACCGTGGTCGAACTGGAATCCCATTGAATTGATTGGAATTCTTCGGGCACGTGTTGGCTCTACATACCGAGGAGTATCAATTAGTAACTGATCTTTTGCAGCTGGTGCACATGCATGATCTTGTGCTGCAGCGACGTTCCATACGGTCTACGCCGGTCAGTCCGACGCACATAGTTCCTATGATTCTGCCCATGAACCCGACATTCAAAAGCGGGTCAGCCCGGCGAGGCCAGATGTTACGTATGTCATGCTCGTGAAGATGGGAAGTTGGCACGCACGGCACGGATGTCATCGAATGGACTTGAAGTACGTGCCCGAGAAGTTTGGACGCTTTGGCAGATGGGTTTGGCTTTATTTGGTTAACTTCTATCTCACGTGACTCGCCCTCAGTTCAAGGGTCGCATCCAGCACTGTTGACATTACAATGAGCATTTGCAACCTAAACCAGTCTACGTGGTGGTGCACAAATACTTACCCCGACGCCAGCCCGGAATGTTGCATCGGCTTGCAGAAAGGGCGACACACGGGTCGCTGTACGTGGGTTATCTGTCTCTACATGTTCTTTTCCTGCATACAGGCACGGCATATCTCCATTGACACGAGTAGGATGGTGGGGTTCGAAACGAAGAGAGCTGATGACAGCGTGCGTGCTCTATCGCTTTTTTACTGTTTTCCTCCTGTTTTCTCTGCACCCATCAGACCAGCGGGTCCACTTTTCATCCTTAGCAGAAATACCTGTACTTCATCTTAGCTTGTCCCGGAAACACACGTGGCGATGATCGAGAGGCGGAACGGAGCGTTTTCCACGGCACAACAGTCGGACATCCCATTGACAGTACTACTGCAGTTCACATATGTACGCTGGACGTCAAAAGAATCGAGCAAGATATGGAGCGGCTTCTGGTAGTTGATGACACAATCGCAAACTTGTTCGTCCAGAGTTCGGGTGCGGTGCTAAATACTGCTTAAAAAGGGAAACCAATGGACCGCGATATCCGAGCAATTGGATCGGTCAAGGCGAAAGGACTAAAGACACCAGCTCCTTTCGTCGGGTGAGGGTTGGGACGCAGTTTCCTTGAGCATCAACTTCTGGAACCATTACTTCCACAGTTGGAAGGATACCAGAAGGTGTTGTAATCGGAAGAAATCGCAAGTGAAGGTATCGGGTATCTTTATCTTATCGTGGAGCTCTAAATCGTCGGCACAGGATTCATCAGACCCACACGTGGATGTGTTCTCCGCCCCACCTATCGCCAGTTCCATGAAAATACCAGGGTAATACAAATCATGGCGGCCAACCGCCGAGACACATGTGAATTGCTTCAAGCCCGACAACAGTACGACCACTGGCAGCTTGCCACCTAGTCTAGTACTACTTACTGCTGGCTGCTTCTCCAGAAAGGACACGTCGATGTCCAGGAGTTAATAACAGTCGTCGTGGCGTTCAAACGTTTAACCTGTGTCCTTGTGGCTCTGCATAAACGATTTGGCGGCCAGCATATCCGATGGTCGAGGCCATGTCAGTGTTTATCAGAGATAGGACCCCGGGGCCATAGAAGCAAGTAACTCATGAAAGGGGGGACTTGGCTGGAACGCCGCGGTCCCTTTCCCTTTCGACGCCTTCGCATGATGATCGGTGAACTAGCGAATTATGATCCAGTCGCTGGCCGCGTTCCAAGACAATGGGACTACTGCGTATAAATCAAGCTTACTTCCCTCCGCACGCCGCAGTGCAAGCACGCACGTATGGAGCCAGGTATGTATAGAACCCTCGAAGTACCGCCTATTTTTATCTCCCACTTCATAGACCATCCTATTCGCCTGTGATATTCTCGTCTCACTGTCGCACTTGACATGATGATCTCGCTATATAGTGCATGCACCACAGCTTCTAGTCGATGCACTATGCAGTGCGGAGCACACCTACTCGTCGCCCACTCCAACAGCAACCCATACTAATCCTCATTTAGCACTGAACGTTGACCAGTGAAGTCCGCGCAGACGAAGCTACTATTAGCCAGCTGCTGGCTGTGAGCCTTTCCGCAGCCACAAACACCGCTTCGCTGGTTCTTCATATATAGCAATCAGGACTCATCTCTACGTAAGTACTCTCGATTTTGATAACCCCGCAACCGACCATTGCCTGCTTGCTTCGAGCCATAGTCGGTGAACACTCCACAGAACTAACGAATTCTATAGGAGTTCCGGCGGTTTACGGAATACTATGCGAAGAAGCGTCCATTCTTCCTGCATTGTCGGACAGGGATTCCCGCTCGCACGGCGACCTATCATCACTACCGCGCCCCTTATTCCCGGATGTTTCGACGGACACTGCCGGCCACCATCCATGGGAGAACAAAGAAAATGAGAGCCGATGAATGGAACGGTTACACGCGTTCAAGGTTCACCCTCCGACTAGGTCGTTTTCGTGAAGTAAGATTACGCAATTTATTCACCCTCGACGTGCTATTTATATGGCACGGTCTACGTTTGGACCAGTATTAATTCCTGCTTTTTTTGAGGAGTACAAAGCCACGGTCTCTTGATGCACTTTTTCGCTACTCGCCGGCCATCGATCGCTTCGCAGAAAAACCAGCGCACTTTTGTGAAAGGAAACTCGACCTACAGGGCTTGCACGCACCCTCGCCGAGGCGATAGGACTCCCTGACACCGAACCCGTGATTCGCGAAAACTTCCTGCCGTCCCCGAACACCGATGCTGGTGTGTGAATGACCTTCTTTGATGTATTGAAGTTACGCGGTGCAACTTTCCTGGAGTCGTCAGCACATGGCGGCATACTCCAACTAACTCGCTCGCTTGTGTTCTGGCGTTCTTCCTAACCATATGTACTATCGCACGTTACGGTACGTACTACGATCGTTCTAATTTTCTTCCAACCGACCTTCGATCGA
This sequence comes from Pisolithus albus, assembly GCA_024613165.1. Classification (NCBI taxonomy): domain Eukaryota; kingdom Fungi; phylum Basidiomycota; class Agaricomycetes; order Boletales; family Pisolithaceae; genus Pisolithus; species Pisolithus albus. The sequence goes on from JANFAB010000081.1 coordinate 4,012, forward strand.
AAGTGAGTATTGCTACGTAAGTTTTCCGGGTTAGCTATATAGCACGGCCCGTTCTCGCCCTCAGACTCTATTACACAAGATAAGTAGCCCGCTTACTGGAAAATAAGGGCGACCCGCGGAAAGGGGCTGCGGGACCTTTTTCCCTGAACTCGACGGAGGCTTTTGCGATATGGTCCAACTATCACGTGTTTCTATGTACCTTTCACATATCAGGGCATTCAGTCGTAATAGCCACTGAAGATGAGTCGGAATGGAAGCCGCTCGGTCAATTTGAACGTGTTAAGAGAGAAAAGTGCAAGCACGCAGAGGGCTCGTGTCCGTCCTCGTTGCATGTAATATCTGCATCCGCTCAAAGAGGACGCCACAGCTTGACCGTAAACACCTAATTATCGCAAACTCCGTATAGTCCTTCTATCGCCATGGTCTGCAATTTGTCATGCCAATCTCATGGCATCAGGAGTCAGATAGGGGCTCGAGACATATCGGTCATATAAAGCGATCGACTGTGTGATGTGACACGCAGGCCAGCAGAAGGCGTGCATATCACAGTCATTGGAAACCACAGGACTGGCAGCACGAAAATGAACACGTTTTCTCTGTCCGGGGAGTAACTGGGCACTCCACAGGGTCTAGCATCGCACACCCTTGATGCCGGACCGCAGTCAAACGAAATGAGAAAATACACCAAGTCAACACAAGGAATCTAAATAGATTCGACCCTAGGAAAGATACCCCGGCCGCACGCGCTACATACCAAGTCTGCGAGATGACGATCAGACTCGACATCCCCTCGTCAGATCCACTCGCTTACGGGGGTCAAGTCAGGTATTGCAATTACCTGGCTGGCTGACTCGACTGAAGTCGATCATGAGATGGTGGGCACGCAGCATGCGCGTGTTCAGGGTGTCAGCGCCACTCAGTCAACGAAGAGAAGTCCACTCGCAATTCAACATACTTGCCGAATTTGAGATTACCGCTTGGAATATGCTGTTGTTGGTGAGTTGGGAATTCACAAGGTAAGCCTTGAAGCCTTGCTCATAGCACGTGCTGAACTAGTCCCATTGGCACCGCTCGTTCGTGGATGGGCGTTATCGATGAGCGTCGTGTACTTACGTATCCGGGTCCGTTTTAGGCACTACAGTGCCGACTGAACGCGCAAGCACAGCCGGGGGTGCGGCAACTATCCAAGTGCGATCGATAAAGGCACACTCCTAGGTGTATGGTGTATTGACTGCAACTAGAAGTTAACTGTGGTGATGATGCTAAAACATCTGCGGCCTGTCAGTGAAAGGGATACGGAGCGAGTGGAAGTGGGTCCTCCACGAACGTCGGGACCATTCACCGCCTGATCACTTCCCTTTATACCTGGTCATCCATCACCGGGTTAAGGGTTAAACGAGGCATTTGATCTCAACAGCACAATATCGACACTCTTCGGAATCCGAAAGGCCGACATACAGGATCGAGGCTCACCTGGAACAACTACAGTACCACCTCATCACGCACGTGCCATTCGTACAGAGAAAACGGCGATCACGGCTTCCCAGGGTTTGCTTTCTAGCACCACCTGTCGCGGCTTGTCATATCAGTCGAGGGTATTGTCTACAACTTCTTGATAGTGGGGGAGCATCTGACGGCCACGTTCACGAGGTGAGATGGACGCGGAGAGTCATGCGGAATAGAAACAGTGTAATATGAACGAAGTGGGCGCACATACGTTGTTTCGGGTCGGCAGAGCAATACGCCGAGCACAGTTTTCCCCCAGAGGTGATTCCAGAAAAAAGTAGCACAGGGACACCTCCTGTGTGCCAGGAACCCGTCGTCCAGCCTGGCATCTCTAACGTTGTGTAAGCACAACGTACCGCAGCATTGGATGCTGCGCACTGAGATGAATGCCGGGTTCAATTTGTACAACATCACGACTTCGAATCAGAATGCGTATGTATGTCGCTCAGCGGTGGCCCGGGGATGATCATGGACTGTGCAGACCGTAGTACATTTTAGTACTTAAGACATTACCGCACTGACTACGTTGAAGCTTACCGGACACATAAGATAACCTCGGAACTCTCCCGGGAATTGCCCTTAATCTCGCCGGAACCCGACATCCGACACCTCATATATATGTCAGGGGTCCTCGCCGAGATCGCGCCAAGCTCAGCCCTGTCTAGATCCCGACATGACAAGTGCCAGCAAGTGCCGTGCAATATAGCCAAAGGTCTCGTTCTCTCTCTCCCCAGCCGTCAAATCACGGTCAACCTGTGGTCAATAATTTTTCATCGAAAGCTGCACAAACCGATGTAATGAGAAGTATTTGGAAATAGGATAGAGTATCGAGGTACATATCCTTGTCATTCGGAAAAAATACCGCCTCTTCGAGGGACATCATTGAATACTGATAAGTTTGTCCGACATCCCTAGCGCCACCACGGTGCAATGATCTCGAGACTGACGTGGCTGCCCCTCGGAGTCTTCAAGAACGAACGTCGCATGATCACGATGGTACCGCCACGTCGTTCGGAGTATAGATAATTTCCAGACTTACTGTACCTTTGAGACCTCTGCCGGGCGGTTGCTTCTGGTCAAGAGAAAGTGCTTAATACAGCCCTCGAAATTGAATAACTGTCCTTTTGGGTCTCGAGATTGAGGAAACATGGATCGCAAGGTGTAGCCCACACGCTTGGACTTGAAAGTACGGGGAGGTCTACTCGCAAGTCGAATGTCGCCCATAACTTGGCTCGGCTGCATCCGGTCGCATCAGTCAAGGTTAACTTATAATACTTCAAATAAGGACAGGACATGCACTGAACTCAACATTCAAACCTACTGCACTTCCGTAAACGAGCACTGACGTTAGAAACCCAAATATTGGCATTTATACGCGTCAAAAGTTCAACCTCATCTATTAATCAATTGCGTCGTATTACGTAAACTGAAAACGTGTGTAGCTCACTTTTTATCGCTGCACCGGTCATGTACCGCCGTGAGAATACAGCAGTTCCACCTGCGGTGTAACGTGACTGATTAAAGTCTTGGCTTAGAAGGTTCGGGCAGAATTTCGAAGGAGACGTTCCACACAACTGCACCGACCCCCGAACACCGTCTCGTGTCACATGCCGGACATGGAATTCGAGACCGTCTTCCTCATACAGGTAAAATTACAATGAGAATGACGTCTCTTATCATGTGGAGCACTTCATCCTCCTGCATGATACATACGTGAGCGATACGGACCAAGTGATGACAGTCGACGGCAAGACGCACACTGTTTCATTGTTCGAGCTGACAAGGAGAGGTATCACGTCATGTACATGACAAGAGACAGCTCAGACGACCCACCAGCCTCGGGTCAATTGCTACCGAGAGTCAGCGCCGACTCTAGAAATGACGATACGTCAATTCCGAGTACATCGGAAATCGTCATACTGCTCTTCTGTGGCGGTAGAGTGTGTTGTGTGCCATGATCACCGAAAGAGCTCTAACCGCGGTCGACCTGGATCCTGCAATACACCATGCGAAGCTGTTCTGCAATGCACCACTTCAGTGCAGTCCTCAGAGTGACACGACATACATTTGTGGGATGTAGTTCTCGAAACGAGGGAGTGTTTGCACTATGCCAAAACTGAGCGTCGTCGTTGGCGCACACTGTGAGACAAAAGAAAAACGACCGAGGACGCGCGCATCAGTTCAGTTGTGATGATATGGAAGGTTGTTGTGTGGCTGTGTTGGTTGGTGTGTGTAATATCAAAGCATATCGCCCAATCGTGGATGGAATGAATGCCTTGGAGTCATCGCCAGGCGCCCCCGTCGCAGCCGTCACCACGAACTGCGCTGAGCAACGCCCCCTTTCTTCAGAAATGGTCACCGCTGTGATATACATGTCGTCCAACACTTACTCTGGCTAGTCGATATCCGTTCCTACATGGTAGATAAGCCAGGGAGTCTCATGGGTCCAAGGTACTGCTGAGTGGCGTGTCACCACACACTCCTCTGTTACTAATTCTCTCTTCAGCTGTTTCAGGAAGAGAAGCCTGGGGGAAGGCATCTGCCAAGCTCTTTATGCTTCTTCTCTAGTCACGTGGTGAGATATGAGCGTAAGAGTCTAGGGTGTGTTGCAGGTACCTGCATTGATGCCAAGTGAACCTGCCTTAAGTAGTGCCATAACCTCGCAGGGGTCACGAGTCAAGATATGCTCAAACACGTTGTCGAGTTTTTTCCCCAGGGTCGGAGGGGGTCTTCTATGTGCATTTCCAGCTACTGGGTTATGTGTCAGGTCAGTCATCAGGATGTCGTGTCGGGTTGGCCGACGTTCCGTTTTTCGACCCTGAAAACTAAGGGTCAGAATGTCAGAAGTTCCGGTCACAGTAGGCAATAGTCTCTTCCCGGGGAAACGAACGAAGGACGGAAACAACTGACATGTTCATTCGGGAACCCTCGGGAAGGAGGATGTTCTGAGTACTTGCACGTTTTAACGAGGGATGCGCTATCATAGAATGGTCCCAGCCAATTCGGGCCCGCACATACGGACTGCGGGATTGCACGTGATGGCGATGGTTCTCCCGCAGAGTAGTTACGCACGCAGAACAGTGTGTTCCTAATAACAGCTGGGTTTGATGTGGGTGCCAATGCCGTCGGTGGTGGAGGCCATATTCGTGATCCGTTCCAGACAGAAAAGATGTGTCGCGATGGCAGCATAGGATCTGTGGGTGATGGTAAGTCGTTGAACCTGAACCTGACTGATGCACACAAACACATGTACGGCGGTGTCCTGTGAGTGGAGCGAGTCGTACCCGCGATGTGAGCTGAGCCGACGCACATTTCTCTGAGTGAGTCACGTTATGTCCGTTCCGTCGCCTTTCAAGTTTTTCTCTTTTTTTTTCTAGATGACGTTCGTCGCACGTGCGTCGGTTGTTGGTCCTCGGAGAGGGATTTCCATATAAGGGCAGCGAGATGGGATCTGAAATTGGGACACAGCCATTGAGTAGGACCCCGGGATGAGGTGATAAGCCGAATAAGGAAATGGGAGTTATTTTGCCATTGTTTATATTCTCAGTTGTGTGTCCGCAGACGAGAAATGGCCTCCACTGCGACTGCACCACCGTCGATTCTACTCCAGCCGACGACGCTCCTCCTCGACATGCACTCTGCCTCGTCCTCGTCGTCGTCCTCGTCACTGTCATCCCGCCCGCCTCGCATTCGTTTTGCACCACTACCGGAGCCAAGGCGGGACGACAGCCCATGCATCGATACCGAAGACGACGATGACGACGACGACGACGACAGAGCACCCTCTGAATCGGAGACATCTGAAGAACGCGACGTGGTCTTCGTCGATCCCTCACCTTCCTCACCGACGCTCAGCACGCAGTCGGCACCCGCCGTCGAGCCCGTCTCACGGATTAGCAGACTCCTCCGTCTGTTCCGGCCGTCGAGTCCCACGCCCGTCCCGCGAGACGAGGTCTTCCGTTCTCGCAGTCGCTCTCCTCCCCCTTCCTCGTCCTCCACCGTCCTGTATCGCTCCACGTCCCTCTCCTCCAATCACTCTCGTTCCGCAACCGACTCACGGAGACATTCCACCCAGTCACTCGGCGCAGGTGGCGGCCGGCACAGTTTCGCATCCAAAATACTTCCCCGTCCGACATCTCCACTCTCACAACCACCTACCACCCCATCCACTCCAACCCGCGGAAAATCCAAAGGAAAACCAAAACACGTCAGAATGCTAAACGGAAGGATATACGGTGCAAAGCGGCATCCAGGTCTGTCACCCTTTCCCATTACGTTTCATCGTTTCGCACACGTCATTATCCATTTAATTTATGATACTCACGACTCGTCGACACCACAGTCCAGTCCAACGCCAACCCATTTGCATCCGCACGCGACGAGCCGGAATTCGTAGAATGGGGTTACGGCGGTATGGGTTCCGTGCGCGCAAGCAAAGACGTTGCGAGTGCAGTATGGAAGGGATTTCATGCAAACGGTAACTCAGGTGCGAATCACACTCCTTGCTGTCACACACTTGTTTCTGACACTGCACAGATACATCATCGCATAAAACTACTTCCTTGGGTGCTGGCGGTGGAAGAAGCACTGCGTCTGCTCGTCGCATGTGTCAGACAGCACCAGAATCCAGCATGGGTAGCGTGGTCGTTGGAGGTGGCGACGAAGACGACGGCAGCGGAATGGGGTGGGTCAAGCGCAGAAAAGCAGAAAGAGAGGCAAAGCTGAGGGCAGAACGCGAGGCGAAGGAACGTGCAGAGCGTGAGGCTGGAGAAGACGAGAAAGAACCCAGGAAGAGCGGTGAGAGCATGAGTGCGTCTACCCTGTCTACCTCCACATCATCAGGTGGTACGACTGGGGCCGGTTCTTCTCCAGTAGCGAGCACGAGCACATCCGTGACTGACCTGTCATCACCAGCTGGGGAGCGGACGACCGCAGAACACAAGGACGCTGGCGATCACCAGCATCACCAGGAACACCGTGTCCTGGCAACCGTCCTCAGACCCATCACCAACAAACACGCTCAACCGAGCGAACCCAGTCCCGCCGAGAGTAAGCCTCCGCCCCCTCCTGGCGAGGACGACGACGACGACGAGGAGCTGGTGAGTTGGTTGTTTTGTGCTTTGGACCGGACATTGATTAGGCGACAGGATACACACAGCAGGATGGCCCGTGGGGCCGGGGTGGAGAAAGTGAGCAAACACGTCGGCAGTGGAGGCGGTGGCGGCGAGCCGTGAAGAATCTCGCGCGCTTGCGTGAGCATGTGGACGATGCGCCCTTGTCATCGTCCCCTCCCACTACTTCCCGCGTCGAGGTGCATAGCCTCCGAGGGTATCGGTCCACAAAGCCAAACCCAGCCATTGTGTCTGCTGTATCTCATCCGACTAGCGTCGCTCAAGGCTTCACGACTTACCTGCCCCCATTCTTAATTGGGTCGACACCGACACTCAAACTGTATCCATATGAAACCCGCTCCACTATATCCACCCATTGTATATCACCGTTTGCCACGTACCTCTTTCTTTCGGACAAGCGACACAAGATCCAGCATTACGGTCTTCTCGAGGGCCTTGCCCATCGATCTCCCCTCAATTCCATCGACTTAACCCCTGCTTTTATTCTCTATTACCTTATTCGCCCTCCTGGCCGTTATCCGTATCGTATATCCCCCCACCGCCTGCCCTTTTGCACGCCGCATAGTATATATCCTATCCCCACTCCTCCCCCCTCCGTTACCGTCGATTTGTTGGGAGTCGTCAATCGTGTCCAAATCTTTTTCTGGGAGGTTTACCCTGGCACACGTTTTTGGTCGTTCCCACCTCGTTTAGCATCATTCGTGGCTTTTCAGTTGGACTCGGCTTCCCATTTTGTCTTGTTTTTCACGATTTGTCGCCCTGTCGTGTACGGATTACCGTTCCCCTCCGTCTACCTTTTTTCAATTTCTTCGTTCTTTTCACTTGGTACTGCAGTCTCATCCCATCATATACACCCGTTGCGCACGTTATTGGCATTGTTCCTTGCATGTATAGCTACGTGATTCAGTAGCTAGATACACTATAGCACTTTTGTTGATACCCTTCACCATCTTGCTGTCGAGTTATCGTTTGAAACTCCGATCCTGCACGTCGAAACGCTAAGGGAGGCATAGGAAATCCTGAAACCTTGTTTCTTTTTTGACACTCGTCGACCTGGAAGGGGGAGAGAGAAAGAGAGGCGAGTCTGTCCGTTTTGTATTATCTCCATATGTAAATACTGGCACTCGAGATCGACCACAAAGAGATCTGAGGACGAAATCTAGGCGTGTATAGCATACGTGAGTATAAGAGATATAAGTCATTTGTGCCCGCGTGCCACGAGGGGGGTGTGCTCCCTCGAGAGCTGGCAAGGATCGATGATACGATGTGATGTGGTGTGATGTGATATTATGACTTCCAACCAGAGGTTCTACCTCTATTGTTACGAGCGTGCGTGAGTTTTGCGGGGAAAGGGGGTGAGGGGGGAAAAGAGAAGTCCTAGCGATCGTGGATATACTAGATAAGTATACTACGATCGATAGTATATTACACCGCTGCGATCCAATCCGGCGGAATCAATTGCGTCGCCACTCGTCATGAAAAGTAGGAATGTATCACCAATATCGCACGGGATTAGACGGATTGGGATAAGTTCCAAAAGGGTTTAGGAAACGCGGAAGATAGAATCATTGCACTTGTGGACATGACCGGTAAAGCTATAGACGACAGTAATTCTATGGGGAACAGGGGGAACGTATGGCTTCCTCGGTCCGTGGGCTAGATACCGTATCATCCATGCCCGGGTGTGGTGTTCACATCATAGAACAGAAGAAAAAAGAAAGAAAAAGGTCAAATGGGCGCTGCGATCATGCGATCTCAGCGCAATAAGTACTCGGCTCCTTCCGGTTTGACAATTTGACGCCGGGTCTCCGTGTCTGAGCTGTATCGTGGTACTCGCAAACACCTCAGGTATGCATGTACGTACTCCTAAGAAGTCAGGAAATTCCATACGTCACTATGCAGGCGCCTACCGTTCGTCGCGGCGCCCATAATAAAGGTACGGTGGGAGTGCCAAGAAAATATTGTTATCAATCGCCCAGATAATCAGCCGGCTCCTTTGAATTTCGCCGGTGAGACTGCAGCCCACGTCTCCATAAAGGCGCAAAGCCTCAGCCACCGAGGGCAAACTCAACATTAATGACAAGAGTCTAGACCACCTATCGAGAGAACTAGAAGAATCACAAGAATCAATCATGAAGTGTGGCGGCATGCAAGGCATATGCCTACGTCAATTCGTCAGCCAAGTAGTACGCCACCACACCCACAACGCCATACCATGTCCAAGATGTTTGTGGGCGACTCGACTAGCTTAGCAAGAATGTTCAAGACCATCCAACGTTCGTCGCCTGTCACCGAGCTGTTAGGATCACTGATCATTTTACTCATCTGTCACACGTAGGTCGAGTCATTAACCCATCGCCCGTTCCGTCGTGTCACCCTGCTCCCTATCAGTGGTCCGTACACAGCCAGTTAGCAGACGAGTCCACAACTTCACCATGCACAGAAGACGATCGCTTACCAGGCGTATCTGCTACTATTCGACCGGCTCGCGGTTCGTCGACTTCCACAGCCATTACGACCGGAACTTGGGTCGTCTGCCCAAAGACAAGGAAAGGAAAGGACACACACGTGGAACTGGGTTGTCAGACCAGTCCCGTGAACTGATCCAAGCGCCGGTTTCGGTCAGCTGAGAGTCACAGACAGCACGCACCGGACCGCAACCAAGACAACGGAATCATGGTACAATATCTCAACCTCTTAAAGGGTGAACCCAGCGTGATCCCCGTGATGAGGGTGCCCTCATGCTAAACAATTAAGCTCGCAGCCTCTCTTCCCCCTCGTCCACCCCGTAGGTATACATCACCTGACCGTGGTCGAAGAGCCCACTGCACCACCTTAGACTTGTGGGCACCACTGCTGACGGTCGGAATTCTGACTTTATCGTAATATCTTGGCACTGAGACTGGTCTGCCTCCGAATTTTGCAAATGAATTCCTTGGTAAGCAGGTTGCGCGAGTCCCAAGATGCGCTAGTACAGGCTTACGCCAGCTGTAACGCAACCATCCATATACGTATCCCCTGATAGAGACTCCCGACGAGTTTACGAGTTCGAAGACACATAACAGGAGATGATAATATGCACAAGGGAAGCGCGTGTAGCGGACATGTTGATGCCAAGCCCGCATTGTCTGCAGCGATTGGCCTAGACGCGAACACGCTGCCGTCAAATATGCAAATAACGGACTTTCAAGACCTGCAGACGAGTCCGCAGCTCGGAAGCGTGTAATCTGGTTTGATTTTCGTTGGAAAACCTATCTGACCTTGAGGAATGACGATCGATTGCGCTGCTGAGCCGCCCTTTACGCTTAGGCCTGCAATGCGGCATTGGACATAAGAATGAGATTTATCGTGGACGTAACTTACCGTCACGCCCGAAATAATGTGATTTTTTTCACTCGAATTTACGGACACGTTCACACGAAGGGTTACACCTGAAATGGACTTCACGGAACCCATACTGAGCCAGGAGTACCTTTCCCTTCACGTACCTTCTGACAGAAATGTTAGATTACCCGCTACGTCTGTCCTACGCAGGCACCACTTCCCAAGCCTGCCGGAAAAGATGGGAACATGCGTAAGGCCGCGACCGAATGAAACGCAAGGGATTTGTGATCTCTCCCCCATATCTACGTGAGACAAGTAAGACGTTGGCACAGGAAGCTTGGCATTTAATGTGTTTGGGACCCACGACACCATATCATGAATGTGATTTAGGAAAGTGCGTGCCACGGTAAAGGCTTCAAGATATCAAATTGAAACTTCAACATCGTCAGATCCTTTAGTATCCCACAGGTGAAAAGGTGGCCGGGGTGTGCGAGATGTTCCTTGCTAACAAGAGGAAAACTGGTAATTGTAGGTAGTCAATAGAACGGATCCTGATATCGATCATATCAGGTGACAAGATCGATAACACTCGAGGATGACCACAGTAGTCCAGAAACGACAGAGTGTACAGGTCTTATCAGGTCTTGTGACCACTGCGGAAGTATAAATAGTCGACCCAGCGATAGATAGGGGAGAGAACTTGCCAGCGTCCATAGAGAGTATTTATGCCATGCGACATCTCGATCGTTTTCGTGAGTATAGTTAAGCCAACCACAAGGCAAGTCTAACCGTCGATGTCGCAAGGAAGATGAGAGGGAGAATTGCCATTGACGAGGAGGGGGGGGGTCGAGGCTTGCCAGAGTCTTGAACCGAACGGTGATCATCCCCCTTGGTCGGCAGGCTGCAAGGTAGGAAAGTGTCTTGAACCCTAAGCGGGTTGAAAACGGGGTTATAGGTCACCTGGTGGCTCGTGCGCGGACGACCGCAAAGGTCATGGCATCACTCCATGGTTTAGAGGGAAAGGGCAAACTGGGGGCGTCGACTCCGCTTCTGCTGGTGGCGAAAGTGAGGGATATCGGTCTGAGGGTCCGGTTATGAGGCAGGGAAAAGAAGTCTTCCATGAAGAATGATATGCGCACTTTGTGATCGCAGGAAGATGCCAACACCTTACTGCGATACCGCCAGTGGGCGACCCATCATAGCGAAGAAGAGAACCATCCCCTCTCTTCGGACGGTGACTTGGTCAGCCCTATAGCCATTCAGGTCCGTTCGCAGCGGCGCACGGTTTCAAAACAGTACTGGCCGATACTGCGTGTCGGTGTTTATCGCTTCATGTCCGACGATGGGTCTGGCGTTCTCCTGCTGACCGTTCTGGGAGCTGGCAGGTGCCCTCTGAGTGACTGCAGGTTGCAAGTCACGGGCTTGCCGGTAAGACACCTCGTGTGTGAGCCCGACGATCAACAACAGTCTTCTCTTCAAATCACGGCGAAGAGCGAAAACACGAACCGCACTACAGATTCGAACAGTATTACGATTTATACTAAAACATACACGCCGACAAGTAGCTAAATCGGACGTGCTTAAGAATCGTTGTAGGTACAGTATGTGACCACTAGCCCGATACTGAGCAGAAGCGCAGTGCTTGTGAGCCACGATTACACCATACCGTTGCAATCTGCACGATGGGACAAAGCGTTCCACTCTCGGAAGCTCCTCGCAGTTAGCGGCAAGGAGATTAGAACAACGACGTACGAGCGACGTGTAGATCTATGCCTAGCTTACCTCCCGCCTGTGAGACAACAAGGAAGAAAGTACCAGGCGTGTCACTTGCCACGACTACGATGTGGGATGGTTCATTTTGCGTCATCGGTCATCACGTGACTGGGATTGCTTTACTGAGTAACCGTCATGCGTTTGCTTCAGTAATCCAGGCTTGTTTCGGAGGGCCACACTGACTACGGTAGACGCAGGAAAACGGCATAAAATCCCAAGTTCTCTGCGAGCTCACGGTGGCTCGTTTTTGACCAGCAAACCTGGCCCTTAGATCGTCCTCGGCGTTCGCGGCCGCCAAATTCATACGACCACCGGGTGCTGGTCCCTTTGTCAGACTCCACCAGGTATGTGCGGCCGCAAATATCATTTTGATTTTTTTTACATGACGCCACACTGTTTGTTATCTGTTATCATGACATCAGATATCCCGATCTCTCACTTCGACCTCACCATCAAGCATGGCGCCAGTGGACCGTCCGACGGTCGAGCGTTACGACTATATCTGTATAGGTGGAGGTAGCGGGGGTGTGGCTTCGTCGGTATAGTATCAGCTCGTCCGTCACCCCCCTGTTGAAACACTGATAGTCGGCGCTCAGCGTCGCGCGGCGTCTTACGGAAAGAAAGTCGCACTCATTGAAGTCTCTCCCTATCTGGGCGGTACTTGCGTGAACGTTGGTACGTGTCGTCGACTTCCTTCTCGTGAAGTTTCGGATCAAATGCCCCATGACACATTATATAGGATGTGTACCTAAGAAGGTTAATCGCCCTGTCTATACATCCCCCAGCATCCAGAACTGACAATGCGTCACCTAATGTAGATAATGTGGTACGCTGCGGATATGGCCGATAGACTTCGCCATGCTGCCGACGGATATCATTTCCGCGGTGTCCCAGAGCCCAACTTCGACTGGCGAACCTTCAAGTTACAGAGGGATGCATACATTCGGAAATTGAACGGCATCTACGAAAACAACCTTGAAAGGGAAAAAGTCGAGCATCACCCAGGCTATGCGTCCTTCGTTGGCAAGGATGCAATTGAGGTGATAAAACCCACCGGCGAGAAATACGTGATGCACGCAGACCACATCACTATTGCAGTCGGTGGATGCCCAGTGATTCCTAGTAACGAAAAAATTCCGGGCGCGTCACTCGGTATCGATTCGGATGGGTTTTTTGAGCTCGAAGATCAACCGAAGCGCGTCGCAATCGTTGGTGCTGGCTATATTGCCGTCGAACTGGCTGGCGTATTGAACGCACTCGGTTCCGAAACGCATCTTATCATCCGGAAAGACAAGGTTTTACGTAGCTTCGATCCTACGTTGCATGATATCCTGACTCCATGGATGGAACACACGGGAATCAAGATCCACAAGCATTCGAATGTGACCAAAGTGGAAGGTGAAAAGGGCCAGACACTGACCGTACACACAGACAAGGAGGGCACAATCGAAGTTGACTGTCTGATTTGGGCCATCGGTCGACGGTCCAACACAGAAAGTCTTGGGTTACGGGACATAGGGGTCGAAATAGACAGGAAAGCTGACATCATCGTCGATGATTACCAGAATACGTCCACGAAGGGCATTTATGCCATCGGTGACGTGCAGGGGAAGGCCTTACTCACTCCCGTAGCCATTGCAGCGGGAAGACGCCTTTCAAACAGACTCTTTGGACCCGAGAAGTTCAAAGGCGACAAGCTATCATACAGTAATATCCCGACGGTTGTTTTCTCGTGTGTGAAGAACACTGGACTCACGACCCATCCATCTGACCCGTTGCCAGGCACCCACCGATTGGCACGGTCGGTCTCACAGAGCCAGAAGCTCGTCAATTGTATGGCAGTGATGTGAAAATTTGTATGTTGCTGTCATTACATTGTTCCCTCCAGTCCACTGATCTTGCTAGACAAATCCTCATTCCGTTCGCTTTACTTCTCACAGATTGACGAGGAACACAAAGAACCGACTGTTTACAAGCTGGTCGTTGTTGGCGAAGAGGAACGTGTTGTCGGCGTGCATATGATTGGGCAGGGTAGTGACGAAGCCTTGCAAGGTTTCGCAGTCGCAGTCAAAATGGGCGGTGGGTTCTTCCGCACTAGTGTTGTTGCGTACGCGTTGGTTGATGGGAGACTTGCATCAGCGCGTAAGAAAGATTTGGACGACACCGTTGCCATCCACCCAACATCTGCTGAAGGTGAGCAAACACACACTCTCCGTTATCGTCGCTGACGTCTGGGGACTGTATATAGAGCTGGTCACGATGCGTTAAGGGAACCTCAGGCATCACTAGCAGTCAGTCTTGTAAGGAATATGTAGCCTTTTCGTTGCATGTTATGTTGTATGGCCTAATACACTACAAAGTTGCCATGGTGCCAGCCCAATACTAAAAGGGGTAACCACCAGGCACTGAACAAAATTCGTCACATGTAAATCGCATTCCGACCGAGAAACTCGGACAACATTTGTATGTTCAAACATTTGACTCCGACGTACCGTTGACCAACTCATGATCGATCGAACGTCGATCGGGTACTGGCTGGAGAAAGTTTGAGGAGAGTTGATTCAACAACAGGCGTCAGAGTAGCCATCGCCAGTACATTTTATTATGATGTGGCAAGCAGCAGAGACAGGCTCATTCCACATGGTTAGACTGTCCGTAAGGGACGGCGATATCGGACGACGCCAATGGACACAAAATGACACGTCGACGCTAAAGTGGATTCGGTGGGTACCATGTTCACACTCTATGTGCTACATCCCCGACAAAGGGTATACAGTTGCACTTGTTTCTGTTCGCCTGGTGGTGGTTCGATTAATAGCTAACTAGCAGCAGGCGCCTCTGCATAGCACAGGTTGTTATCCTCACGCAAGCGCCTGGCAAACCATAAGTGTTCCTAACATCATAACAACACGGTCGCATTTGCATCGCCACCTATCTCTTCTTCTCTTTCCACTCCTTTGTTCGCCCTCCCACCAGCGGGACAGATCAAGTTCCCTTGAGCTCCTGCTGGTTAATTATGCTTGGTTTTATTTCGAGTGTCTGGCTTGTCGTTTTCACGTTCTTTATTGCTGTTCGCACATATACCATAGATGACAGCGATTACTCGACACTCAAGTTCTCTGAGAACCCAGCTGGACCGGTGTGGGGTCCGTTCGGATCTGACACGGGAGAGCAGCTCTCGATTCGCCTTCCTAATGGAACGATGATGGCCATAAACTCTGCACAGTGTTATGACGGGACGTTGTGCGTTTTCTTTTTTTTTTTCCCCTTGTTCGTGGTGTTTTCATATACTGAAGCGGGGTCTGACAGCACTTGTACGTGGTAAACAATGCCCGTTGATGGATTGGGTTTATCTAGCTATCTGTGCAGACGCCGCATGCTCAACGTCGAATAACTGTGCTGTCCAGTTCGCATTTACAGGTATCACTGATCCATGTTTCTTTTCTGATGTTCCCTTTAACCTATTGCAACTGTAGGCTCTGGAATAACGATATACGTGCTACAGGCCGGTCCGCAAGGCATGTCTGCATCTCTATCTATCGATTCTGGGACCGCAACCACCGCAACGTTGGCCGCACCACCCGCACCCCAATACAATATCCCGAACGTGGTTCTTTTCGATGTTCAAAATATGGTCTCGGGCAATCACACCGCAGTTATGACAGTTCTAGATTGGGATGGAGGTTTTAGTGGGATGATGTTGGATTATATAGACGTCAACGAAGCGGTGGTTGCCGGAACGACGCCGACTACTTCTGCTGCGAATCAGACCCCTACCCCAACAACAACCCAGGCTTCCTCGAATCCCTCTGGTACAACTTCACAATCGTCACAGAGTACAACCACTCCATCGAACCAGACTTCTTCGTCCACTGCCGCACCACCGGTTATCGCATCTTCGCAAGTCAACA
Organism: Pisolithus albus; assembly: GCA_024613165.1. Lineage (NCBI taxonomy): Eukaryota > Fungi > Basidiomycota > Agaricomycetes > Boletales > Pisolithaceae > Pisolithus > Pisolithus albus. The sequence continues at coordinate 19,658 of JANFAB010000081.1, forward strand.
GCACGTCAACATCGGCTAGCATAGGCGCTACGTCCGGTTCTTCGTCCGGGGACAGCAATTCGGCGACTTCGAGTTCCTCAAAAAAGTAAGCACAGTTGATGGTTTTCTCAGAGGTCGATGAATGTATACCAATCTCTTTCAGAATTGACGTTGGGGCCGTTGCCGGAGGAGCAGCAGCCGGTGCAGTCGGTCTGCTTGCGCTGTGCGCGCTCGCAATTTTCTGTTTCCGCCGTCGAAAGTCGCGGTCATCCACTGGCAATACCACGCCTCTCCTCCGTCCTCCGGAATCTGGATTTTTGGCTGGATCTGCTCTAGATCCGTTCGCCAGAGCGCCAACTGCGCCTAGTGATGGGTTCAATTCGGCCGGGGATCCGAGCGGGGCGAGTATCAGAGGTGTTGACGATACCACTACACGCGATATAAGCACCCAACCATCCTCCATTCCCATATCAACTCCCACGTCTCTTAGTCCCCAAGTAGGGGGCACAGTGCAAGGGAGTGTTCCTGATATTAACCCAAGCCCCACCCGGGTTAGTGCCAGTCCTCTGCGACAACTCCCCGCTATACCCATTTCACCATCTCTTCCAAGCACTCGCGCCACCGAGAACGCACAGTCTTCAATGCAAGGGAGCTCGCGTGAGACTTGGCAAGCTGGCGGAGTAGTGCCCAATTCACAGTCTGCGAGGCAACCCATCCTAACGGACGAGCAGGCGGACTTTGTGACTAGTCTCTACCAGAACAACGTCCCAGCACCCGTAGTGGCACGCGTGCTCGAGCGGATGTTGGCGAACCCGAACCCGAGTCCGTCTGGCTCTAGTCCTAGCGCAGCCATTGGGCCACACGACCCAGAACTACGCGCTTACATGCCCGCGTTGGCACCAGGCCATAGGCGAATACTCTCGTGGTTAGGTAGTCAACTCGGTGATGCGGAGTCGACTGCACCACCTAGCTATGATCATGCGCAGACGCACTCGTGATGAACATTAAATATGTATCTCTGCAACGGGACTTGTAGGTTATCAGCTTTCGTGGCAGCGTATGAATGACTTTCAGATGGACGTCTTTCCAGTACATATTATACCCATCGTGGGCATTTTGTTTATTCAGTAATTTACCTCCTTTTCTTTTTCTTTTGCAAAGCACGACAGGACTTACAACGCTGCGTGAAATTGAGTCCCGATTGCTGGTCATCGTGATCAAGAAGCTGTCGAGGAGGGGGGAGCTAAGTAGGCTAATCGTCATTTGCACCCGCTGTCACCGCTCCTGAACCGTTCGTGGCGCGTGGCGGGTGACCGTTATGACACTGTTGACTGGTCGATACTCGAGAACGTCACCTTGCCAAACCCAGTAAGAAGAGTAATTCAAGCACGGAGTCGTGCTTGGATGCTAGAATCTAATGAAGACCGACGGCTGCCGGGTTTGCAAAAGGGCCAGGTCGTCAGCGCCGCGGTCACAATGTATGATACATGGTTACTCGACCAAGGTTGTCGCCGTGCTTGTCCGGTTACCATTGTTGGGCACTGCAGGCAGATATAGTGCGTCTGCGTAGACCTTCTCCGTCGTTCCAAGTTCGTCCCTTCCTTAGGAAGGTATTTCCTATGCAACGCAACCGTTTTCCGAACCTGCGGCGTATTTGACCATTGGCTTGTCTTTAGTGATTTACACTTGTCTCGGAACCACTTCCAATGGCGATCCTTCGGTGGTGACACACTCTGAGTGAAAGGTTCACTTCACTTCGCACGCATGGTCGATACACGCTGCAAAAGGCCATTCTGCACCAGTCACCATTAAACTTAATGTATTGGACTTATTCGGAGTGTGGGCCGAACTCGCAGCAGCAACCAGCCCTCTTGCTTAACTCTGCCTGTGCGTGGACGAGATCGATATCGTCAAGGCTTGGCTCACTTTCCTCGTAAGTTGTAACTCTCATCTAACGCGACGGTGGCGATAAATCATTTCGGTAGATGGGTCTGCTTGACAGGTTTCGCGTATTTGAAAAGACCACCGTTCATCCCTCACTGCGATATGACATCATCTCTCGATCGTCCTCCACGGACGGGGGTGTCTTTATAGTCCACTAATACTGCGTGCTTCATTCATTTCACCACCCAGCAACTAACGAACGATGAGTGCAGCTAAGGATATCGTCGAGGTACGTTCGCATCTCCGTTGACTCTGCCGACACTGCTTACCTTCCCAAACCAACGTCGACACGAAAACGCAAAAAGAATGCCATTGCCAACCGGCGAGTCGTCATCTTCGCCAAGAGCTACTGTCCACACTCCAGCGCATCCAAACAACTGTTGAAAGAGCTGTTCCCTCCCGAGGACATCCTCATATTCGAGTATGTATCCGTGTCGTCATGAGTGGCTGTCTAAACGGAGGTTGGAAACTAGTTTAGATCTTTTGGAGGGAGGACAAGCCATCCAGGACTACATCGGCCTCAAGACCGGTAAGAAGACTGTTCCTCAAACGTTCATCAGTGCGTCAGCTTTCCCGCTTCTGCGCCGATATGATACCAATCACCTCTTGCTATATAATCCACTGACACACGGCCGATCTTCCACACTGACCTGATACCCGTTTCACTTATGCAGACGGGCATTACATCGGCGGAAACGACGATCTCCAAGAGGCTTATAGGAATGGGACACTGCAACGCGTGATCAAAGGGCTCCCCGCGTGAGCTTCTGAGGTGCACAAAAGAACGGTCGCGTGTGGTATATCGTCCGCCAAGGTAAGATATGTGTACTTGAAGGGTGTAGAATGGGTCTGTGTTACCGAAATGTAAGATAGTCTACCACGTACTACGAATCCGCTGGTTGAACTGATTGAAGTGTACGCAATGGGTTGTTGTTACTAAATTTGGCGTCAAACGTTTTTCTCGTCCAACATCCTATCACTCGCACTTGAATTGCTGCCATGGAACCCCGCATTCCAACGTTCAGAGATGTTTTGAGGTCGAGTTCGGGCACCACTTCACCGGGATCGACTGATCGTCGTATATTACTGGCTGTGAACGAGAGCATCCTGGGTGGAAAAGAGGATACAAACACACGTTGTGGGTTCTTCTAATTCCTCACCCTATATCCATATCGTTTACACATACGTTTGCTAATTCCTGCTCTTCAGCAACTCTGTTTTCCCGTTCGTGCCGATACATGACATGGCGAAGTCCCGGATGCGCCTCCTCCGGTCCGCCGACACGTTCCACACTCCACCCACCTAGTTCGGAGGACGTCTTCAAGGAACCGCAGGTTCGAACATTATAACCTTCCAGCATCATAAGGTCGTGCTGGCATCACGATTTGTCATGGATCTATCAGCGTAATGACGAGACACGAGCGAAGCACGCCGGTTATTGAGTCTGCTTGGGTGCGCTTACTCACTGTGTATGCGCGCGTTTGCTCGACACACACGCGTATTATCGGAGGTGCATCACATGCATATATGCACGCACACTCGTGGACACCTCCTATGCGTGCAAGGTAAACGTGTTTTGGGGGTTGACTGTGCTCCTAAAATACAAGTAGACTAACGTCTCAAGGGGTGATTTTTTCTATCTGAGTTTGACCCAGAAACGTGGAACGAATGGGTGATCGAGCAAGGATTCATAGCCGAACATAGTCTGTATGCATCCACTCTAACGTTAATGTTGCTAAACGTCTGACAATCTTCTTTGCAGGACTGCATGGTCCTAAGATGATCGTAGGGATGGTCAGTGAGATACGGGCGCCTACTTACTGGCCGTGCCGTCGACGTGCCCTTGTTCTGAATTCAGTGACTGATGACTTGATGGCACTACACAACATACGCCTGATCCACTGTCCCCTTACCGACTGGCGAGCACGGTGAGCTATTGCATCCCGACTTACCTGGTCTCCAATTCCGGGGGGGGGGGGGGGGTAAATACTACTAACAGGTGCTCGGTGCATATTGTAGGTATTTTCATCATTCGTAGTAAACAGTGTTCGCCGGCATTTTATGTTCTAACTCTGTAAAGTGCTGCACCCGAAGACATGCAAAGTACGTCCTTAGTCACTCTAAAACGGGGTCTTTTTTCCGCTTACAACATCTCTCAGTAGCTGCTATTAGACTGAGTCGACTTTCCTTCCAAATAATCGCATCTATAAAATCCAACTTGCTAAGAAGGTGTAATGCTTTTGGCTGCACCGATGCGGACTATCACTTAAGTCCGAATTTTTGGTTTCCTGGGACTACACTTGGAGAGGTGAAACTGTATACTGTGTCTTGAGGAGCTTGTGCAAACCTCAGTAAGTCTGCGTGCCAAAACCCAATGGTCTGGAGGTGACCGTGGGGCTGATTTCGATTCAGACTGCACATCGCATATATGGGGAACAGAAGAAAACCCCTCTTTAACATTTCAATCCTCGACTCACACCTTCACCACAGCATTGACACTGGTCCTCCTCCTGCTCAGCCATACAATGTCGCATGGGATGTTATCTCGAGAAGAACTATACAAGTTCTATGGCTATGATATGGCAGCTGACATTAACACCGAGTCAGCCATAGCCGAATTTCTTGACTTCCCGGTGGATGACATCGACGACGCATTCCCTGAGTTGACTGCACCTGCGTCTTCCAAGGAAACTTATGTCGCTGCCTTCCCTCCATTTACTAACGCAACATCACGTACTATCGATGTACCCCATATGACATACACTGAACCCATTACCGGAGCGCCGGAGCGTCCACCAACCCCAATCCCATCACGTTCGACTTCCGTTTATCCCCTGCTTTTCAGTCCCACCTTCATGGTGTGTATCCCCCGTGCAGATCAGTCCACCAACTGGACAATCAACCCCCATCCTTCCCTCACCGAGTCTCCCTGACCCGCTATCGCCCCAAACAGCTCCGTCCACCCCCTCGACACCACGGGGAACGAAGAGGAAGCTACCCCCGCCCACCCCAGAACCTGCTATCAACAAGAGAGCACGTGGACGGCAGGTTCCCATTTCCCCTGATGGAAAGACAGTCGCAGGGCAGAGTGGGGCCGGCAAGGACAGGCCGTTCGTTTGTCCTGTCGACGAGTGTAAGAGGGCCTTCACACGGAAGGAACACCTTGATAGGCATACAGTATGTCTCCATACAAACTCCACACGTGAGGACAGATTTCTATTCCGCTTCGTACTACCAGCATACTAACATGAAGTTCTTCGTTGGGCATAGGGTGGACATGTACGTACGATCCCAAATGTACGAGGACGTTCCCCCGAAGGGATAACTACAAACGACACGTGAAGACGGATCACCCTGGCGCCATTTGGGAGACTCCGTTGTGAAAATTTGAAGTGTGAGCCTAACGAGCTGTTTTTCATGAAGGGGATGTGGTGTTGATGTATCATGTCGCAGTATCTTCACTCTATCTATATCCGAGTCATTTATTCTTCGAAACCGTTCTTTCCAAAGATTCCATTCGGTTCGGGCGCTGGCCATGACAGATGGACAGATTCTGCTATCATTATCTCTTAACCTTTTTTGTAGCCGTATGCGCATGGTTTGTAATGTTGCCCTATGCCTTGCAATGACCATATCTTGTCAGAACCTCGAGACGTCCAGAACATCTTAAGGGTGGGCTGAGCACCAAACGACCGGCGAATCATGGTGTTGATATATACTCTGGGAGTGGCATCTTTCTAAAGTTGGCTCCAGCAATCGTCGCCGCAGCAGAGGGTGACTTGTGTCGTGTGGTGAACGCACTCAGGACATCACTGAGTTTGCTCGATCGTCATGCATCATGTCCGTTCAATTCTAGGAGTGCTGCACGTGACACTAATTTCGCTCGACTCTGAAAAGTATCACGAACGCGTATTTCAATGTCTAGGTGACATCGCCGTTGGCATGAATCGATGTACACGACCGTCAAATGGCTGCCGTCTGCGTTGTGTCGGACAGGGTTCGCATGATCAATCGCTGGCCCACGGATAGATGAGAAGGACCCTCGTGAGTCGTTTTTATTCCAAACAACTCGCTTGCTCTCTGCCTTCACGTCGTTGTCTATGCCCTCCTGTCACGTATGCTTAACGGGCAGGGGAGAAGGGATCCACCAAGCAGCCATGCACCCCAGACCGACTCTCAGGCAGCCTTCAAATTCACCTTCGACGGTGTGTACCTCCAAAACCCGTGAATCCGTACTACAAAATGAGAAGTGGGCACAAACGAGGATGACGGTGGACGGCTTTTGAGGACCTCGGCTCTCCCAGAACAGTCTGCAACACCGTCTTCTATCAGTTACTGTCTCGTCATACCAATCCTTTTCACCCACTCCATGCATAGTTTGCCCATGTAACCCTCTCCACAAGCCACGAGTCTCGTCCCGGAAAGTCTCTTTCTATCCCTCCGAGCAACCAGATCCTCGATTCCCTCATCTGTGGTTCATTGGTCGTAAGGACAATCATGTGTCATATAACGGTGTTTACTTCCCTAGATCTGCGTTGTTGGTGGATGTGCCATCCGAAGATGCGACCTCGTACAAACTGCACTAAAAAAATTCCTGTGACCAGGTTACTCTCTGAGTACCAATCTGTAGGCGAGTCATGACCAATCAACGGTGCCTTGGTGACTGACATATTTGACACAGATGAGGACCTAAGTATGGATCGTGCAAAAGATAGAGACGTCGCCACTCCATGACGAAGGTGATTTGATGCGGGCGCTGCGTCGTTCTCGAGTGCCGCCGACCATCTCCCACAACCCCCACGCAGATGACAAATCACTCTTGTCTTGCGAACCTTTCGTTGAGTGCGTAGAATCCTGGGATCACGGTGGACGATTGCAATTGCAATGGGAAAACGTGCAGGCACTGAGCGTGCTCAAATAACACCTTTACGTTTGATGATCGTCGTCGTAGTTGCGGCGCATAATCCCTTCAGGTTCGTCATGGGACTTTTTCTTCTCGCAACGACTTTATCATCCAGTTGGTCTGTCCTTCATCGAGTCCAAGTGCGCGGGAGGCATGTGATGGGTCTCCACCACGACCGGGGGCAGCGGGCTCATGGGAAAGTTCCTTATGAAACGGAAACTCGGTAAGATGTATTGTTTTCGACTCCGCATCATGGTAGACCTTGGGTGCATTCTCGGTATCACAGTTTGTCTCAAGATGCAGAAACAGCACGACGAAGGGCATACCTTTCTATGCATATGGGGTAGGTACACGCCGCTTGGAATTAGCGGTACATCGATTCATGTGGACACAAGGGAAGGCATGGCCGGGTCACCACAGGCCTTTCACTGAAGCAGTGGTAAATTCGTCGACTTGAGCCCTTCCTCACACGTTTCGTTCTTGATGGGTCTCAATAAATTCACCCGGATCGCAGAGAAACTAACAAATGGATACTAGTGAAGACGGGCGAACGGAATTCCGGGAAGGATACTTTTGCAAAAGGATATCGTTGTGTTGTGAGTGTGTACTGATGCATGTTCGGTGATGCAACAATGCTAAGAGCACAACCAGTATCGTAGGTCCTTCCGGCTCGGGAAAGAGTTGGGTAAAATCAGAACTGAGCCTATCTCATACTTCCGCGCTTACTTCACCCATTCTGTTCACCTTGCATTCCATTTCAGCTTTTCAGCATCCTTCTACAAATTGCGAATACACATGTTCCGCTCAAAGAAGGACAGGCTCTTGGGTTTACCGGGGTTAACGCAGAAAGGTGCCGTTTCGATGGAGAAGAGAGCGACATCATACTTGTAGACACCCCGTCTCTTCGGTCACGGATGGGGATGAGTCAGGAGACGCGCTTCAGAGAATGGCTGGATTTAAAGTAAGTCCGAGTTTTTTGCACCACTTAGTGGATGACATGTCCGGCTAGATATAGGAAGCCATGCAAGGCAGCTGGAATCCTGTACCTGCATAATGTCGGATCGAACCCATACGAGCCATACTTGAAGGTCTCAAGCTGTCTTGGTTTCTTGATGCCTATGTACCGTCAAGGTCTCGCTCCCAGCACTGTTCACGTCGTCCCAACTATAACTCCTGGGGCAAAGTTATCTACCGGGAGGATTGGTGCATCATTGTTACTACTGAAACGTCAGGCAGATGACCTAGGCGCATCGACGCACAAGGCGCCGTTTGACGGAAGACCAGAGACGGCGTGGGATGTTGTGCAGGAACTTTTGAACAAAATGAAACTGGGGGGTTCTTTCGTGGGGGGATGTTCGTGCGAGGAGATGCCCATGCCCTGGCGCGGGTGGGGACTAATGGATTGGCCACTGGCGCAGAACATAGCCCTCAGCAGAACTTTGTTGGAGGACGCACCCTTCGGACACCCGGACCACTACTTAGCTCTTGTCGATCTTGCCGACCTTCTGCATCAGCGGTCCATGACGGAAGAAGGCGCACCGGATTTGGACGAGATAATTACCCTGCGTCGTGCTGCATTGGAACTCACGCCTCCAGGGCATCCGGACCGCCTCGAGACCCACACAAGGCTCGCGGATTGCCTTGGTAAGCGCTTTTGGGAAAAGGTCAACATGGACGATTTGATGGAAGCTATATCCCTCCGGCGTACTGCGCTGCAACTCGCTCCTCCGGGGCACCAAGAGCATGTCGTCTCTCTTGTCCGCCTCGCGACTTGCTTGGAACAGCGTTTTAGCAATGAAGGAGCCATGGAGGACCTGACGGAAGCCATCGCCCTCCGACGTGCTATACTGAAACTCACCCCGGCCGGACACGAATATCACTACAACTCTCTTGCGATTCTTGCAGATTACCTGGACGTGCAGTATTTCAAAAGCGGAGGCACGCTGTCAACTCTGGAGGAGATCATTTCTCTACAACGAGCCGTATTGGCATGCAATCCCTTGTCACCCCTCGGCCGAACCATGCGTGAGATGAGTCTTAGTAGGTGTCTTTGTGAAAAACATCATAGACAACGTACCAACCCCCCAGTGATTGGCTTCGCCCCTTCTGCTTCCAAGGGAAGTACCTTCGATCCCACCTTTCCACACCCATCCTCCCTTCTATTCCATCAACGAAAGCGTTCGAGGATTCGGTCGTGCGAACCCGTCGGGCCAACCTGTAGCCTTAGCAACAGTCGCTGACGACCGGGGAGACGTTGCCTCTGTATTGGCAAACGTTGTCGTCGTGGCGGGCACATCTTTACGGTAATGATTCCGTCATCCGTCTCAGCAAAATATTCTCTCAGCTTGCAAGTTACTCTTGTACACTGTGTTCGGCCGAATCTGCACTTCACCGGGCAGTGACTATGTGTCACATCGTCTGCAGGGATACATAGGACCTTTCGTACGTGTTAGACGCATATATATATGTCGTCTGTTGTTTCGCCAAGAAGCCTACAGCAGTGTTCTATGGGGTTTAGGTAGTGCTCTTCCACTCGAACACCCTGCTTTCGGAACTAGCGATGGCAATGTTCGGAAACCAGGTCGGCCAGAATGTAGACCGAAAAGGTTGTACCACATGCCAAGTGAAGTGATGACGAACCCGTGCATTGTCGCCATCCCATCTCTTCACGATCAATAGCGAATACTGCGAAACCGCGGACAACACGTCGAGCACATATCAAGCGGCTCCGCCCGAAGCGTGCAATCGCAATGCATCATGGGACGCAAAACACCTGCACATCATTTTCTCCATCTTTCAACAGGTAAGTCAATATGCAGTGTACGTCGAAAGGAGTCTGGAGTGGTTGTCCAACTGCGTGGCTCCTACAGCTAGGCGGGCTGCCACGAACACTGCGAGACCGTGTCGGGCTGTTTATCAACGCTTGAAGTACACCTGGAGAGCAACCCGTCCCCCACTGAGAGGGACGAATGGAAGCCCTAGAACATGCTTCTGAGTGTACCCCCTGTACCCAAGATCAAGTAACCAGTATGGGCACCTCTACCAGGTGTTAAGGGTGAAGGTGATCTCTCCCCTGTTTTGGTTCTCGCTCCATGTGATTCCGGTTAGAAAAAATACCGGTGGATGTTAGTGGGGCATCTTGTCGACACACACTAGAGCTATTTCACAAGCAGATGCTATGTACAAGGTGTGTCGACTCTTTTTCGCGTGCTCAGCGGGTTGTTTGCATTATTCACCACAACTTGAGATGCTCGGTGAAGACATCGAGACGTATCGACTCATCATTTGCTGAATCCATAGATGGTCATGACCGAAGTAGCTGCGTTTGTCGCCCACTAGTTCTGTGAACGCAGTGAACGCCAATGAGCGACAATAAGCGTAGGCACTCGAAGGCCAAGGCAGGTCAACTCTCCTGCTCACGATAATAGGCCGGAACTTAAACTGCAGGGCGGTCGGGACCAGGGAAACTCCTTCTAGGAACATACCCCGGCAATGGCAAACTGTGTATAGAGATAAGTGAAACCCTTACGGAGACCATATCCAATGATATGAATACCACACGAAATAAACAGTTGGGGATCATCGTCCTTAATTCAGTCATGTTTCAGCTGCTGTGCACCGTAATGGGCCATGGGGCGGTAATAGGTCTAGTTTTTGTCGCCCCGTCCATTATCGATTCATCGCCATTGTCGCGTTGCGACTGGCCGGTATTCCCATCGCAGTCACTCTTATCATCATTGCGGCCATTGTGGGTCCTCTGTCCGTACATTCTCCTGTGACCATTGAAGCTCCTGTCATTAATCGCGCCGCACCAGTAGTCCTGAACGTAGAAACCAGGTGCTCGGAGGTAAGAAGAGTTCAGGAACACACAGTAAAAAAGTTGAGGAGTGGAAAAAGAACAAGAGAGGGTTAGGTACAAAATGGAGTAGCCCGAAGAACGACAGAGGAGCGCTCGAGCATCCATCCTACCTGGATGGAAACAAATTGAATAAGTTAGGAATTGGTAACACACGCACGGCTCACAATTCATAACATCAACTCAGCCAACTCACGCTCTTCTTCTTCGGTTAACTCCCCAGCCGTACCATCGCCGCTGGGCTCAGGTACAGGGGAAAACATGGCGGAGTGCTTGGGTTCTACGGGATTCTCAGGCGTGGATGTAAGAAGTTCTGTGAGGAATAGTGAAATAGACCATCGGAATACTGATCGATTTACGACGCACCGCTAAGGTGCCACTTGCGGACTGTCCCGTCAAGGCTCACACTGACGATGAAAGGTTCAATTTTTATTCTGCCTGCCGCATCGTGACTCGTCCGTAGCCACAACCGGACGGCCGTCACGTCGTGCCAGTGAGCATCGATTTCCCCAGCAACCTCTGGTTCGAACACGGTTGAGATATCGTACAGCCGGATAACATCCCCGTAAGCAGTGACTACATAAGGTTCCGCCACGGGAGTCAATGAAAGAGGAAGGAGCGCGCGAACCGGTAACGGATGTATCAGCGGAGGTGCCGACTTTGAGATGGAGGGGTCGGGTGGGTACGTCGTGATTTGAATGGTTTCATCTGATGAGGCTGTATCAAATCTGTCAGTGCTTGAAAGTCAAACATGCGTCGAAGTACCTACCGGTCCACAATCGTCCGGCTCCATATATCATTTGAGTGACTCTCGTCCGATGCAGGTTCAAGGTGTCCAGCAGAGTGTGATGCCATCGAGATTGAGGTTCGTGTCCCTTCTCGAGTTTCCATACCTTGATAACACCCATTGTATCCCCAGTAAAGAGCATAGCTTCCGTGTCCGAAACGATGGAACCGGCTAGGCATTCCACCGGCCGACTATGAGCTGAAACTGATCCGATCGGAGTGATCGTCTTTCGCTCAACGACGTCCGTAAGATCCCTCGATACTATGTGTGTTCAATTTCTACATTGGATAAAGTGTGCACCTACCAGAACCTGACAATTTTGTCGGACCCGCTAGAGACCAGAAGCCTAAGGGAGGGAAATACTAGCAGCGACTTCACAAAGTCATCATGGGCATCAATCGAACATTGCAATTCTTTTGACTGCGGACGGTTACTAACTTGAGCCGGAAGACCAAGACGACAAAACTTACACTAGTGTCCCATATTTTGATCGTCTACGGGGGTGACCGGGTTAGATAACTTCGTAGATCTGATCCTTTCCACTTGCCTGATCCCAAGAGCCGGTAATAAGGAGCTGCAAACCACGCGTATCGCGATCATCTCGATAAAATGCAAGGCAGGTAACAGGTGCCGTGTGGCCTCTGTAGATCTGAAGGATTTTGCCTGACTATCGTATATCAACTATGACGTTCGAGGCTGCCCTCTGCATCGGAGCTCTCACCTCCAAGTCAACTTTCTTTGCAACGTGCGTGTTTTCTGCTATCCATATGGTGTTCCCTTCGACGACGACGTCTATTGCTTTCCCAGCTAGTTGAATGGGTGAACCAAGTAACTTCGTCCTCTCCGCCTTCTGTTTGCGTGCCTGATGCCCACACCATCATATAAGTTTCATATTTTCCGAAATTACAAGGACCTACCTCTGTGATCGCGAGCTCCGATTCTGCCCTGAACAGTACGCTGTCGTCCATGATGAGCAGAAGTCGAATATTCAGTGACTCCGGTCAGACGGGTACTTTTGTGTGCATGATGCCCGCCACAACTTTTTTCGCACATAATCTACTCAACTTCCGCCATGTCCAAACGCTTGGCTTCCTTCCATGGTCCGTCTACACCGACGTCTTCGCCAGTGTCGCAGCCACGCCATCCTGGCATTCCGGCCTCTCCATCGCGTACTTCGGAGACCACGATCCACAGAAAGGCCAGAACGCTGCTGCAAGAGCTACGGTCCCTATCGCACGCATGGGACGACCTTGTGCTCGTAGATGGTCTCAAGGCTGCACGTACACTAGTAGATACGAGAACGGAGCTCGAGTGTGTATATCCATACAATAATGAAAAAGTGGGTCTCATCTGAGCGATGCCCCCGTTTACTAGTAACGCACTGGCTCTCCTTGCACCAGGGAGCCTGCCACGGTCTCCGATAGTTGGACCGAAGCTCGCTGTGATGGAGAAGTGCATCGTACAGCTGGACACTGTCCTAACAAAACTCGTGAGGGTTCCGTTGAACGTGTTTTCTGGTCAGTCGTGACCTTGTGACCAACAGCAAAAGAATCTACGACGAATGGGAACCGTAGTTGACAACCTGGAAGGTTTGTATCACGAAGCCCAGAAGACCAAGGGTCCCAGGTGGTGTAAAGAAGAACCTCTGTGGCTTTCATGGTCACTCGAGAAATTCGGTTTGTACTCCGTACTCTGCGCGTGCGATGGCAAGTTGAACTACTACTCACTACGCAGTATTATCCATGGGCGGTATAACCACGCCATACCACAGATCGCTGGTTCTACTTGAAGATCTTGTCAATCAGCTAAGAAGCCATTCCCTGTCCTTTGAGACATCCAGGATTATTATCAATCAGTGGGCCGAGCAGCCTTACCTTGAGGAGAACGGGTGGGACGCTCAGTGGGAAGATCTCTGCGCGGTAGAGGTAGAAAAATGGGATACAAGATAGCCAAAACAAAAACACACTGCGGATAACAGTCAAACCTGGGTTTCCTCTCCTGATGGATGTATCTCATCCCCGTATGCTCTCTGCACCGTCTCTCATCTACCGGGTCTCGAGGTGGAATTTTTTTTTGCGGCTAGGAATGAAGGACCATCAGCTCGTCGCCCAGCACTCGGCGGCCATTGGGTCACCGGTTGCCTTCTTCGCACGCCCATCGAGTCGATTCACTTAGTGGACAGAAGTTGTGCAGCGAGTCAGGATGCCTCGGTGCTTACACGCCCCGCCTTATTCGAAGCATTTGCCGAAAGCTATCTTTAGATCCTGTTTCAATCTAGAAGCTGTTCCACTCTGTCCAGAATTTCACTAACAGTCAGGAGCTGTGATTTGTAGACACACTGTCGATGATCTGCTTAGGATGCAGCATCTCAACGACGTGACTGTCAACTAGCAGGGTTGCGGATGATCCGTAGTCAAGCTCCAGCGATATAAACATGTGACGAAATGGTCAGTGTACTCCCAACAACCTCAAGATACATCATAATTCTTCATCGACGAGTACCTATGGAAAGCAGAGAGCTAGGGGAAAACTCCTTGTGGCCCAGTGAATGCGCACCGGTTTTCTGTGAGATCTTGAAGTCAACATTAGTAGCCTTCTCCGGAATCTCGTCTGCACTGTCAAAGATGTGCCTCCGTCTCTTTGATGCTTCCATAATGCGCAACTGCGAACGATGCGCTGAGGAAATGTGTACCGAACGACTTGCCCCGAAGTGAGCACTCAAAAGGGTTGATCCGACAGCGTCAAGCACCTGCACACCATTCATTTGTGTTTTTGCAGGTAATAAGATAACAGGTAGTGTATACACCTATATTATGAAAGCGCTACGTGTATTGAGACGGGGCAGGAACGTCGAAAGGAATCCCGGATGTCCGACTGCGTGATAGCCCGCGATCGCTGTAGCTAGGCGGAGGACCGTGAAAACCGTCAGATCGCGTGGGGCTCCTCTGCGTAGCAACAACGGTATCTGACAGGGGTGTAGAGGGACTCGCACCCGAAGCTGTCAGACGAGCGCAGTTATTCACAAGAAATTCGCTGGACTCTTCACTTTCACGCCCACCACCAGAGTTGGCAGATTCTCTACCAACGCCTGCAGAATACTCGGAGAAAAAGTGGACATCTGCTGATCGAAGGTCACTAACGTCTAAGGGTACCATCGGTACCCAAGATCGCGTGGCCCGCAAGCGTGCCTTCCCCTCAGCAGCGGGTGGTAACAATGAGGGCGATCTCTGCGTGTCAGTGAAGGGCTCTGGAATACAGCTAGCCGCCCGTTTCTTGGCCTTCGCTCTGCGCGATTTCAGATAGAAAATAACGCCAGTGATCAACAGGGCGCCAGCAGCACATGGTACGGCTATTTCAATAGCACGGAGGCTATGTACAAGGTGCATCAGTCCTCATTTTGGTGGTCAGCGGATTGCTCGTACCAGTGACTGCAACCTGAAGTAGTCGATGAAGACGCTGACGTATGGGAAGTTGTTGCCGTGGTGGTGGTTCCCGTCGTTGTTGCTGTTTCTCCCGTGGCAGCGATCGCGCTCGGGGGGGCGGTCAGAACGGTAGTGAGCATCGTGACGGAGGGTGCGGAGAAAATGGTATTGACGGGGAACGGCGTCGCCGAAGGGGTCGTCGCCAGCGTGGATGATTGACTTGTAGTCGTCTGGACAGTGCTGTCTTCTACCATTGCATAGTCGAAATACAGCGAGGTATTGCCGGTCTCCCAGTCCAGTATTGATAGTGTGGCTATGTGGTACGCATAGGCTAAGGACTGGATAGCCAGTAGCGACACTCTCGGGGTTTGATAGGAGGGGGGTGTGGGAGGTGGAATGGTGCCATTAACTGAGTACGCGCCATCAACGCTCAGGCTTGCATTCACTCCCTGAAAGCCTGCATTCGTCACATAGATGGTGATACCAGTGCCTGCATGGTATTGGTCTTCGCTGTTTACGAACACATTAAATGACATACCTGCAAAAGGGATTTGAGCCTGGCATTCGTCGGCCGTCATACAGGATGCAACTAAGGGCGGTTGGCATCGGCACACGAGTACCATACGAAGAGATGCTCACCAACGCTGTGAAGAACGGAATCAATGGTTTTTCAACATACTACACGCATAGTTTGACTTACTAGCTTTGGTCGAAACACGTACTGAATTCCACGGGAATGGACTGGTCATTCACGGTAAAAGCAATCGTTCCGATGTGGGTACCGTACTGCTGCCATGCTGAGTCCGGTATGGAATAATATTTAACGGACATATTCGCATTGTCAATGTAGAATTCCGCTGCCGCCAAGGAAGTGCATAGGAGGGATGGTAGAAGACCAAGGCAAGATCGCAGCCAGAAATACATGCTGATTTCGGGGTGAAGGTGATATATTAGCACGGGCTGAAGAAATATAGGAAGCAAGCGCAAAGGCATCGCATCTGCTGTTAAAACAAAAAACAGATGATAGCAGAGCTTTTCAGCGTGGCCAAGAGATGATCAGAAAGTCATCACGCTTTAGGGTGGAACGAGAGCGTGTAACAGCAGCCCATGGTCGAAAATGCACGTCTGTTTCATGTACGTGGTGACGAACAAATGTCTGCCGGATGCTCTGGGTGATCACGCATGCCCACGCGTGTTCCGGTTCTCCCTATCTCTGGGGAGGGCGCGACTGAAGTAGAATTCAGCCAAGGGCAAGGTTGCTACGAGCTCCTACTGACTGGAACTCCTTCGCATCTATGCTTTATCTGTGAAGAAAAACCGCAGATGAGTTTCAAGTTTCAGCTTTTCATGAACGACGTTCTGCAGCGTTCCAAAGCGCCGTCGCAAGTTCGAAGGGGGATCTTTTGATGATCGTCTCAGAGAACAAAAGAATCAAACTTGCACATAATCGCGTTTCGGCCGGATACATCCGGGTTCCGACAGTGCCGTGCCGAGTCGCCGACGAGACACGCAATGGCACGGCTGGTGAAACTAAAAACACAAGGAAAGCACGCATTCCCGTCCATCCATCCAGCCACCACCACCGTCAGTGACCAGGTCAACTTCCAGTACAGAGGTCATCGTCATTCGAGATGTCGGCCGTCTTGCACGGCGTCCGCCATCTCAAGCAGGGCATAGGCGTGCCAACACTGCACGGCTCAGCCCCTGGCACTAGTAGATCAGTACACATCCCATCCTCAATACCGCATCCAAGCGTCCCACCGCCGCCAACACCTGCACAGCGTCTCTTATCTCAAACTCGCACCCTCTTCTCTCGCTTCATTGGCCATCTCACTGCACCGGGACTCAGCCACGCGGTCCCTCCGCGCCCCGCCCATGCATCCAAGTCGTTGCTGCGTCCAGCACACTACCATTCTAGTGCTCAGAGTATACGAGCGGGATTTTCTCTTCCCGTAAAACATGCACTTTCGAGACCGTTCTCAGCGCCCCATTTGCCGAGAGCACCCACTGTTCCCGCTAATGTGACACAAGTTGGTCTGGGCACAGCGAGAGCATTCCATTCATCTCGACCCATCTTCCAAAATATGGTCGAGAATGTGCCTATCGCCACTCGTGCACTTTGGGAGGCTGAATGGGAGGGAAAAACAAAGAAGCAGGAAGCGCGCAGACTGCGTCGGGTGAAGGAGCACCCTGCTGCTCTCCCAAAGGTCGAGGAGAAGCTCAAGCCTAGATCAGAGTCTATAATTTCTCAGACCAAGTGTGACCGTGCGGAGCCGTCTGAGCTTGACGTCTACTTCCCTCTCCTGCCTGTTCCTGATGTCACGACCCATCTCCTCGTGCCACTCGCCCCCACGCCTACAGCACGTCTACCGCTGGCTGCAGGTAACGCCGGACACCGCCTGCTGCCTGTTTCAGACATAGTGTCTACTAGCCGCAACCATGGGTTGCACTCCCTCCGTGTGTCGACCCTGTTCTCGAGGCTCGACGCCGGGAATGTTTGGGATGACCCAGGCGTAAGCGTTGATGCTTACGCGTACGGACCAAGGGACATTGCCGGCGACACATGCGAAAGGCAGTGCACCGTTCTTCGTGTCGCTTTTGCTGGTTGGACGGTGGATCGCGTACGTGCAATCGTTGGCCCGACGGCAGAAGAATGGTGCACTTTGGAGGAGACTCGCAATTCCGCGCCCAGCAGCCCCACGCCATCTAGCGCGGAAACTCTGGAGACTTGCACTTCTCCGCTATCTCCGTTGAGCACTACGTTCGACGACGACTCAGTATCTGAGCTTGACCTTGATGGAGCTTCTGAAGTCGAGACGGCGAATCACGGGATCGGGTCACCGAGTGCGCAAGACGAGTTCATAGTTCCTACACTTGATTTTTCGTCACCATTCTCGGAGGCCGCGCACACCGCTCCGGTACCCGGATTTTCACAGCGGGAGACACACTTGCATGCCGCATCCGAATTGACGGATGACACAGATACAGATACATGGTCCTTTGTGTCGTCGCCGTCCCCTACGTCGTCCCTGTTACTCGCTTCTGACTCTGACTCGGAAGAAGCGTATTCTTCGTCATACACGGTGGTGCCCAGAGTGGCACTAAGCTCATCTTTCATGCAGAATGTTTGGTACAACGAGCAGGGGGAGGTGTAGGTGATACGTATTTCAAAGTTAGTTGCTTCTCCCTTTCGAATCGTGTGTGCAGTTCGGTTTCAATTTGTATAATAAGTAAATACGCTGTTAGCTCCCGATAGCTACATGGACCTAGAGTGACCGTGTCTTCCAGACTGATTTGGGTATCCAACTTACAACAGAAAACATTCAGTAAATAAGCCCTATGTCCGATTAACAGCGTCATAACTCGGTGGTGCAGTCGTAGCAATGCTGTGTGATCTCGTCAGCCCAAGCTCACTTTCCCACTCTCTGACGCCGGCTTGTCGATCGACCAACATGCGCTGTACCACACGAGCGACAACCGGAGCAGGAATGTTGTTATTGTACAGGCCGGTGATAAAATCGGCTTGTTCGTCCGTGAGTGATGGTGGGAGTTCTTGAGTTGAGTTTTCAACGACTCGGCCGTTGTCCGGCAAAGATTGTCTCAATGGCGGGTTAGGCGACACCAGGTGTGTCTTACGATCTCGCCCAGAGGAAGAGCTACTCGTGTCCTGAGAGAGCGGTGCACTTGAAGAAGTCAAAAGGAATGGTGTCGAGTCGGTGCCCGTCTCGGCTACTGGTTGGCGGCGATTGGGAGTGAGTGGTGTGGAGAGTGAAGATGTGGTGGTGGCATATTGAGTCGAGGAATTAGGTCCCGTGCTCGCGTTGTATGCTGCTTGTACTTGCGAGACTGGAGGATCGTATGGAATGTACGGATCGTACGGTTGTACCTCTCCTTCAGAGATGAGGTTAACCGTGCCGGAGCGTCTTCTACGTCGCAAACATAGAGCAGCGATCACGCCGGCCATTATAAGAGCGACACCGCCCAGAACGCCACCGACGATGGCTCCAGTGTTAACGCCTCTGTGGATAAACTTAAGTCTCGTTACTCCCTGGAACGCATGACACGACATACCCTGAAGTTGATGATGAAGTGGCGGAAGCGGGCGCCGTTGCGGGAGTTGACGAACCGGATGATAGAGAACTTGTTGAACTCGTGGTAGCTGTAGCAGCGGACGCCTCTGCGGCGGATACCAGCGTCTCGTTGACGTAGGCATAGTCGAACATCATGCCACTATACGACCCAAAGAGGTCATTGACGGTCATCCACAGCGTATGTGAGCCCGTTTCCAACTCTTGGACGCTGAACATGGAAACGTTGGCTATCTCATAGTTTGGTGCGGGCGGTGCACTCAGCACGTTGGTTTCATTGTAACCCCCGTCAATTGATATGCTGGCATTGATGCCTACAGGGCCTGCTTGATACACGAATACAGTGATTCCGGAGCCTTGATAAGAATTCAGCATCGTCTTGAAAGGTTCGCCTTGTGAAACATCCTTACCAGTAAAGGGCATTTCGAGAATGCAGGAATCTGTCGAGTAGCATGCAGCATCTTATCCCCCAGGTCATTGGTTAAGTAAATTCCTTCTGCGAGAACAATACACTCACATCGGCTGGAGTCGGATGTGAGCAGGACATGATGAAAATTTCTCGTCAAGAGACTTACTAGGTGTGGTTATAGCAAACGAATGGATCGATCGCTTGGTACGTGCCGTTGGGTAGCAGCAGTGAGAGGGTGGATGCGCCTGCAGCAAACGGACCCCATGCAGCTTTTGGCCCAGACGAGTAGGTGAGGGTCGCATTGGTGTCGTCGATATAGTAGTCAGCCCACGCAGATGGCACAATGAGAGCAAGAGCAAAGAGGAGAGACCGTCCATACTGGTGCAGGGAAAGCATCGCGCGCGAGGCTAGCACCCAGCCGAATGGACCTCAGCGCCTCGATGACAAGGATGGGGGAAAAGGATGGAGCTTAGTGAGTACTAAACGGATGTAATTGTGACCGACGTCCATCATATAGCCATCCCTGAACTCATGGCTACTCGCCTGCCAACGTAATCGTCATCACCGTGGTTACCCTGAGCAAAAAAACACTGGCGTCGGACTGTAAGGAGGTACCTCACGCACCGATGCCCCTGGCGTACACCAGTCTCCCACTGAAAACATCAACTGCCTCGCTGTAGAGTACAGTGCACGGACGACGAACTGAGCTGAGCTGGCAGTTCAACTTTTTTGGGGGCTGTGCGGTTGGCCTTGTCATGACAGCGGCAAGTCCGAGTCGGGCATTGCACAGCCACCCGCGTTTTGTCTCCTGTCATTGTCGTCGTCGTCGTCGTCCCCCACACACTCGCTCGATACTCATGGCGGGATGGTCCTCGATAGGAGGATACCTGCCGCTCAGTAACTCACCAGAAACAACAACGCGACCTCAACGTTCGCTGTTCTCCTTTGTGCGAGTGTCTCGCAACGGGCCATCGTCGGCTCTGCTCGCAATCACTCTTGTACTCGGTCTTTTTGGCGGATTCATTCTCTCTTCGGGGCGACGGAGACCAGACTTCTGTCCACTACTTCGCAACGAACCCCCACACACACCACACACTCCGGTGTATCACTCGAGCGACCCGCTGCCGGACAGCGATGAACTTGACTTGGTGACTCTGCAGACCATGGTGACCAGAACTCGTGGATATTACGCTCGGGACTACAGCATGACTCTGGGGTGGAACAACGCACGTTTTTGTCGTGCTTTCGTTACTGACGATACTCATATTCCGTCAGATGCGCTACATCATCGAAACCGCCCTCCACCACGGCTCGTTGCTCAATCGTACTGTAATAATACCATCCTTTGTATACGCTCGAGCATGTGAATACGGCAAGTCAGTGACGACACTACTTTCAAAATCGTTCGGATGCTGAATCATTCTTCAGCGATGTTTGTGCAGCTTATGCGACCATGGTCAACCGTGGGGACGCTGTTAATTCGGACGAGTGGCGCGAGCTCCCCGAAGACAAGCAGATGGCGTGGAAGGTACCCATGTCCCAAATGCTCAACCTGACCCATCTTCGGCGCACGCATTCTGTCATAACTGTTGCCGAGTACCTCCGGCTACATGACCTCCCTGAGGATTTTGAGCTGAGCACGGGTGAATGGAACATTGCAAGATACCATCAGAACCCAAGCGTATTTAATAGGGACGGTAAACCACCGAGTTTGCATGTCATCGAGAACCAGTGGTACGATCCACCTCGCCTGAACCGCGTGGATAGAATTCCAGAGGATATGAAGGAAAGGGGGAAGTGGGATCCATTGTTGGGGGATCGCACTCAGGATCAGTACGGCGGATGGAAAACGCCGTCAAGAACAGAGGTCTACCATGTCCTGGAAGCGGCGCTCGCCGGAAGGCAGTTTGCTTTAGGTTGGGATAAGGCACGTGGAGTATTGGAGTCCAATGGTATCAGAGGTGTTTCGACGGACGTAGGCTTGACGGAAGTACTCCTTAACAACGGCTGGGAAGTCCTCTATACGTTCGATGGCGCGTGAGTGGCAAAGGCCTTACATCTGACTCATAAATCTCATCGTCCAACCAGGCTTGGCATGGACTACGTCAAGAATGTCGTCAGTCCTATCAGACAAGTCGTGCCTCGCAATTCGATTCGCGGATTTGTGGACGACTTTGACAGATTCACCACAGATGTTCTTCTTCTCAGAGGAGAGATCCACTACGAACGTAAACCGGTAAGCATGGGCTGTCGACGCACCTTACTACACACTAACGGTACGAAGGCAAGCATGCTGTTCTCATCTACAGCTGGGCGGGACGTGTTTGCGCGTTTGGTCTTGTATGAGATTGCCCACACAGACCCCGTCAAAGAGCTCGCAGACGCCATGTCCGACCGGATGCGAGATATAGTTGGTGGTAGGATGTGGATGGGTGCACATATGCGTCGTGGTGATTGTGAGTTGATTCCGTCGCGCAGATCCTTCGGAGGACAGTCAGATTGACACCCCTTGCAGTTGTGAGGTATCATTGGGCGATGCATGACGATTTCGGGGAACACCTTGCACGCATAAAAAATCACCTTGATGTCGGTCGGGAAGTCCTCCGTAACCTATCACCTGCATCCTTGGGCACCTACGCTGTGCCAGAGGCAAAGGTCAACCCTGACTACGTGCGGCTCCGTCCCCCAGAGCCGGGTGATAAGTCAGTGCATATTTTGCAAGCGTAGCATTCCCTTTAATCATTCCATACAGATTCTACATCGCCACGGACGAGCGAGATCCTGGAAATCTAGCATTTCTCAAGGAACGTGGAGCAGTTCGCGCTTCGGATCTGATCACGATCGAGGACCGCAGGCGATTTGGCTGGCCATTGCTTCTTACAGACGTTCTTGGAATCGTTGAGCAGGAATTACTTTCGCGTGCATCGTTCTTTTATGCGCATGCTCTCAGCTCGGTTGCCGGGGGTGTCGTAAATCTGCGTGCAGCCAATGGTGCTGATCCACGTACCGCACAGATAGACTAATTGTTGGACTGTCAGCATTTTTTAGGTCTCTAATATTAACCACGATACATTGATGATACCCATGGGACATCTCCGAAGCTTGTTTGAGGATTTCATTTTGGTTCCACTCTGGTCCTTTTTATCGAGCATGTCCCTTGAACCACAACAACTCCATCGTTTAATACTCGTTTGTACTGTCCATCTACCATAACGTTGGTATACAAGGGAATCACTCACTGTACATTGTACTTCACCTGGATCGACTAGTTCACTCCGAATCTCTTCTTTTAGTGCCTTCGCTTCTTCATCCGTAATGAGGAAGTAACCTGGGTCGCACTTGCTAATTGACACGAAACGTCTCGCACTCTTACGTTGACCGGCGTTTAATCAGCCCGGATGAATTTTGAGTCCCCTACTTAAGAAACGCTCCAGCTTTCCTATTCTTCGATTGGTTGGCATGAAGGAGTCCCACGAAATGGGCCCCCCTTTATATAGATTCGTGATTTGGCTCAGTCATCGTAAGCCGATCCCTTCGACGACCCCACTGCCATGCCTTTGATCTGGCTCACTACCAACGTGAAAGTAAGCCCTCACACTCACCAAAAACAAAGGAATGTCAGACCATCCTCATAACTTGTGGCCTAGTTGGAATCGGACGATGCCTTCAGGACATTCGTCTGTGACTTCAGGCGGGTATGAGCGCCGATCACTATCTCCGTTTATGAGGCACCCCGTTAACATATGTGCATCCGCCTAGTTCGCTGCTCAGACTATCGGGAAGGACGAGAACCTTCTCATTATCGACTGCCAGTACAATCCTTTCTTGACATGTAAAGGAGGGTTCGAGCCCTCGGTCTTGGGTCAAATCGTCAGCCATTTCTCGTCCCAGTGAATGTGCTGTGGCATTTCTCAGATGTTAAATCACTCCCGTTTGACTTAGATGAGCCTCTCCAATACCAATCCGGAGAATTCCATCATATGGTCGAAGGCTTTCTCGGAGTTCTTCCAGGAGAAACTAGGGGTTCCACCCGACAGGACTATCTTGTGAGTATAACCAATGAACTCGTGTATCGTGAATCGGAAAGATGATGTTCGTGTCTCCCAGGGCTTTCCTCGATCCTGGTCCTGATTACATCAGGTAGGCACAGATCTGGGTGAAAGAAAAGCAAGTACTTGATGATGACCACAAACTTCTACAGCATGAAAGGAACCACGGCATCTGTGATACGCGCCAACGCCGCAAAGCAGAGTTGAGTGCGCGTGCAAACCCGGGAAACATACCAGTATTGGAAATGCCAAATGCCATCGCTGTATCGATGTAAGAGTAGAGTACACAATTGCCCAAGCTCTGTGAGGAGACATCGTCACACTAGTGAACTAGGGCCAACAAGCTTAGCAGTGACTTGTTCTATGGGGAACGTGAACGATCAGATCGATCAGCGGTCAGCTCTGTAAGACCGTTCAGAATGACTCGTCAAAATTGGTCCCGGTCGCGACAGCTCTTAAAGCAACCAAGTAGTCAGTATTTATACACTCTCACATCCCTCAATCTGCATTGATCGGAGGCATCGTCTGCTTCCTGCCCTTCACAGGCCAAACCTCCGTCATGTCCTCAGCTTCCCATATCCTCCCCCCTCGTATCACATATTTAAGTTCTCTCGTCTTCTCGATGTTCTCCAATAAATCGACGCCTGCAGGGTAAACAACCAAATCGGCGAGTTTGCCCACAGAGACAGACCCGATGGATTCATCCAACCCAAACGTCACAGCTGCGTGGATTGTCGCGGCCCTCAGAACCTGTGTGGCAACGGATACACGCAAAGATTAGCATATCTAGGTGGCTTGCCCAACAAGACGACTGTTCTAACCTCGTAGTTGCTCAATCCGCCGACCTTGGCTAGCGCCATTTCGTGATGGTACATCAATCCGAGTGGCGGTTCACCGTGTGCACCGATGTGAGCATGGATGCCACGGTGAACCATCTTTGCAACCGAGGTGGAGACATTCAAAAACGCCAAAGCTACGTAACCCATACCGTGAGCATAATTATCAACCGAACTCGTGGAAGATATTTACAATTGAGAGGACGTGCCGTAGATTCTGATAGACCTTCTAGAATATCATGTCTCGTGAACCGTCTAAGTCTGCAGTTCCACTCGTCGGTCAGTAGCCCAGGACGGAACACCAATGTGACTCACTTGTCGTCACCGGGCAGATCTTCGGTTGCCCACAGATACTGTTCGCCGAAAGCCCCGCCATAATTAACAATGTGAGTGGGAGTGGTTCCAGTACCGCTCAAGGCAAAAAGCGAGAGTAAGTCATCGTAAAGGACCGATACAGGGATATTGTGTTCGACCGTAGTCATGCCTTGGAAGTACTCGTTAGGTTGGGTCATGAATTCTGCCACGATATCAAACTTACCATCGACGATATAGGTCAAGTCCCAATCGAAATTCATGCCCTTGGACGAGGTTTAGGTTACTGCAGAACCACCTTTGCATAAACTCACCCCTTCAGGAACACATGCCATGTTCATCCGTCTGGCCTGCAGTAGTAGACGCTGCCTCGAAGCTCTCGCTGGAAGGTTATAATTCTTATACGACCAGCTAGCGGAGCCACCCTCTACTTTGATTCGGGTCAAAGCTTCCTTCGCTTCCTCCGTATTGGCGATATCGTGATGATACGAGTACGAAGAAGCGCCATATATGATCTGTCCAGTGTGGAAGATTCTGGGACCAATCATCAACCCACTCTCGACCCGTCCGCGCCCTACGAACCCGAGGTAATTTTGCAAACTCGGGCTAAGAAGCAACAGCGGGTCAGAGGATGTGACAGGGGCCGAACCGGGACTCTCACTTGTGAACGGTGGTTACACCATACGCAAGGAACGTTTCCATCTCCCAGGAAGATGCCGGGAATGTTTCCGACTCACCGCTCCAGTGCGCATGCGCGTCGATGAAACCAGGTACGATGTAACCTACCATGCAAGTTCACATCAGCGGGCTCGTTCAACTAACGGAGATAATACCTCCATCGGCTTGTATAACGACGCTCCCCTCTGGAACGGGGACTTCGCCGTCTTTTCCTACGGCATCGATGTACCCCCCTCGGAGAACGACAGATCCTCCGGTGATCAAGTCTGCGGAGAGCTCTCCATTCTCCATAGACAGTATTGTCGCGTTCACGAAAGTGACGACGTCCCCATTGTGAGATGTAGCATGGACCTTGGCTTCCCGGCGAAGCCTAGAAACTTCCGACTCGTAATACACGGAGATCTCGGTAACATTCAGGAGGGTCCTTACACAACTTATACCAAACGTCATCGTGTCCTTTTGTATGGCATTCATGCAGGTCGAAAGAAGGGAGACAGGAACGGTGTGGAGGTAAGGACCTGAAAACAGGGCGAGTATCCTGCAGCGTCAGCGCTGTGACCGGGTACGCGTACATTTCCCGCTCACCCAACAGCCATCCGATGACCGTCCCGTCTCCGCTGAATACAACATCATGGCCGCCGTCAAGGCTCAATCTCGTCAATCCCGTAGGTGCCTTTCCCGGCTTACTCCACAAGGCAGTCGAAGTATTGACGTTGGGAGCATAGTAAACATGCAAGAAGTTGACGAAGGCTGCACCCTGAGAAGTGTGCGAGAATGCCAACTCGTCAGTCGAGTAGCCTTTCGCAAGTTCTTCTTCCACATAGCGGCCCCATTCGTCCGCATCCTCGGAAAGGTCCACTGTAAAAACCCTGTCTGATTCCTGGACAAGTAGCTTTGAGGACGAGATGAAACTAAGTTTGAGCTTGCCATCCGATGGGTCAATTGTAGTGGAGATCTTCCTGGCACCCTCGACCACTATTACGGAAGACGAGCCGCCTCGCTTCGGGAGAGTAATCTCGCCAACCCATATACCCGTATGGGCAGTAGCCACAACATTGCCTGTAAGAACATCTCCGCCCAGCTTAATAAAGGCAATTGTGCGCCGCGCAGTGTCTCCGCCAGATACGACAGGACTGAAATACCTTCCCATCGGAAGATTCGTGAGCTCATAAACAGTTCCAGTGTTTAAGTCGGCAATTTCGAAACTTGAAAAATACGTGTCGGACCAGCGGGCATGTATAACCAGCGCTCCATCACCCCCTACGAATGATGGAGAGTAATATGCTGCTTTGGGATGGGCAACTGGTACACGTTCAGCTGGAACACCGGAACCGATGTCTTGCAGGTAAGTAACGCCTGAAGCCTGGAACAGTGCCTTCTTGCCACTGTTATCGAGAGAGAGATGTGTGAAAGCATGCAATCGTTGGCTTTCCTCTTCCAATTCTCTCACATCGGTCTTGGCTCTTAAGGTGTCCGCAACCTTGATCTCTATATGTGCACGGAACCGGACGGGACGCGGTTCTGCGCCGGCTACACGCTCGCCCACAGTGTTCTTGGATAGCGGTATATGATAGATTTGGCCCGCAGCCCAGATAAGGATGGCGTCATCAGAGGGACTGAATGCGAAGGACGGGTAGGTACCCATCGGAGCATAGATTGTCGAGAGGTCGTACGTCAGGCCGAACCAGACATAATGCAGCGTACCCGTTTCGAGGTCCCTGCATAGAATTTAGATTTCAAAGAGAGAAATTCGGCTGAGAAAGGTTACTTGAGCGCAAGAGCTTCCTTATTCCGCACACGGCGGACAAAGGCAAGAGTGCGCCCGTCGCGGGACAAAGTAGGCCTACTCGCACCACCGGGGAAAGCATTGACAAGAACCTCCTTGAATCCACTCGTCAGATTCTTGGAGAATATGGAGTATATACCCTTGTGCACATCTGACTACCATATTAACGACCGCTGTTCGCAGGAACAACGGTCGAGATGCATACCTTTGGAATACGTGAACGCGCCTTCTGAGTCTCTCACATTTCCCGCATAGACAACGACGTCATCAGCTGCCCACAAGAATTGTTCATGACCAATCTGCTGTTCAACGTAGTCTGATTTTGACCACCCAAAAGGGAGGTCTCTGGAAATGAGACGCTTGCCTGCGTTGACTTCAACAGGGTGTTCTTTGTCATCTAAACTGGGCACAGGATATTCCCACCCTTCCCCGGCGCCCAAAGAACGCGAAGAGAAGTACCATTTGGTCGCTATGATTTTGGCCCCAGACGGGTGCCAACGGGGATCTGACACCCAATTATATGTCTCGTTTGTAACTCGTCGGGCTGGAAGCAATAATTTGAGCATGCAAACCACGCTACTTGGGTCAGAAAAGCTGACCCGATAGTCTCCCTTCCCTCGAGAGTCGCCTCAGCCTACGGTCTTCCGTCTCCTTGATACCTTGAGCAAGGAGATCATCTTCGTACTCCTTAAGCGCAACGGCATCGAAACTCGTGACAGACGGTGAGTGCATATCCATCTCTGTACAACCACCAGCGGACCATGGCATAACCCAGATATTGTCCACGCCCAAACCCGCATCACTCCGGAAGGCCAGCCTATCGCCTTCCGGGGAAAATCTCGGGTCAGAGTCGTGTGGTACTCCAGTGAGAATAGGTATCGCTCGGGTGGTGATTCCCAATGCCATATTTTCGTGGGTATAAGAAGAAGCGGGAAGACAGTATAGGTCACCAGCCATGTCAAATACGATGTCACCGGAGACTGGATGTACGTCCAAACGAAGCCAGGTGCCTTCTTCAACGTCATACTTCAGCGTACGGGGGTATGGGAAGTCGGTGGATATATCCCACGGGTCATGTTGACGGAGAGGGAAGACATCGTCCCTGAACTCGGAGGCTGGGTCATCATATCCTAGGCTAAGTGACGGACTCGAAGGATAGTTTACGGACGAGGCGCGAATAGGGTTTAAGACACCAGGAAGGAATGCCCCCCCTCTCCAGACTAAGAAAGCAAGGCAGACGGATGCCAATAGTGTAGGAAAAGCCAAGGCCGTTCTACTGCGACGCGTCGGCGGTGACGCGTAAGTAGCAGACAAAGTAAAGGGTAACTCGCCTTGCTTAGTTGAGTTGGCATCCCGTTTCACGTCGAGATGCATGGCGGCGAGGACGACTGAGCAGAGGTGCCCTTGGAAGTGCTCCCCCCGTGCTACGGCCCAACTTCGGTTCGGGCCGTCGGGTACAGTACTGGAGTCCGGGGCGCTCACTGTCACGTGATGCTCCCTGCAGTCCTCGCCTGTTCGTTGATAAAGTTGTGGGCGCATGCGCTAAACCGGTAGGCAACCAATAACAATAATAGTTGCACTCTTCTATGGAAAGCCGGACAATCGCGCTTCGGCACGTCCGAAAACGGCAAGTTTTTCGGCGGTATGTTGGCATGTTTGTAAGACGGACACCGGACACTGCGTAGTACAGTAGTGCGGTCGTTCGTCACGCGGTAACGCGGTACGTCGGTAGTACGGTCGTTCGTCACGCAGTAGTACGGTGGTTCGTCACGCGGTAGCACGGTAGTTCGTCACGCGGTAGCACGGTAGTTCGTCACGCGGTAGCACGGTAGTTCGTCACGCGGTAGCACGGTAGTTCGTCACGAGGTCAAACCGTAGTGCAGTCGTTCGTCATGCAATAGTACCGTAGTTCGTCACGCAGTAGTACGGTATCGCGGTAGTTCGTCTCACGGTCAAACGGTAGTGCAGTAGCTTGTCAGGCACAGTAGTACCATAGCGCGGTAACACAGGCGTCAAAATATTTGGCGAGTTCAGCTTCGTACTCGCGTGTCCGAAGGGAATCGTCGATTGATGATTGCTGTATCCAGACTAGCTGCTGCGGCCCATCCTCAGGTAAATGCAAAGGGAGTACAGAGCCCTCGTCGATGGAGGCCGGGAGTAGATCAAAGCAGGCGAAGTCTGATATCTTGAAGACGGACTGCTGGCCAAATATTCCATGGAAATTGTTCGCGAGGCAGGGTGGAATGTTGGGGTCGCTGCTTTCCCTGGAAAAGGGGACACTGTAACCACATCATTGACAAAGTGACACCACAGCCGAAAAGGTTGACCCACGCACCTCCAGTGGAACCTGCACAGATGCGCCTCAGCTCTTCTGCCATCGTTTCGGCTTCCAGCAAGAACGGCTCGAAGCCGAATATGAGCGTATTTGCCCTCCTACCCTGTCTCGTCTTCGCCACTACGGAGATAGGCTTTAACTCGCCCTTCCTATTCGGACACGTCACGCAGACTCGCAGACCGTACAGTTGAAAGGTACATACCTCAACAGAGGTTCCCATCCCTCGGCTTGTATCTCGTACCAGTTCTGCATCTTTTTTGACAAATATTACACGTGCGCACGTGCAGAGAGGTATATATAAAATAAACGCTTACTCACCCCCAGGTATCATAAGATCGGCTCCTCCCATTAGAACAGGTATGACTGCGGCTGGAGTTGTGATGCAAGGCAGCAAGTCGTACTTCTTCCATAGCGTATATACTAGTGTTTACCACGTTTGGCGAATACGACGTGTCACACGGTGCATTAGTTGATGTTGTAGCAGTACATGGCACATGAGATCATCAGACGTATGGTGGTGCCAGGACGTGAAGAGCCTACCCGTAGGAATCAGTTCATCTGCACCTTTTTCAACGCTGAACCAGAGAGGATCGTCATCGGGTGACAAGTACGCGACCTGATAGGGGGAGATCAGAGAACAGAACCGGACCTCAGCCAACTCACGTACACCCTGTATATTCGTGTTCGTCGCGAACCTCCGGGACATCAGTCCCTCTGGTACAAGAACATCCCCGATTTCAGGGGATACGCCGTATGTCGCTATGACTCGCTGTTTGAGCTTTCGCCTATCGGAGCTACGAAGAGGTGCTTGGTGATGCGTCGAGTGGGTGTGCTGCCTTTAGGTCTAAGTGGTATATCGTGTGACCTACCAGATGTCTTCAGATTGGACAGTGGTTTCTTGAACTCGTATGGACCAGATGTTGAAGGCTTCAACGTTAGGCAGATAAGATGTTTGGCAGACTCTGTTGGACAGTATTTGGCTGGCACTTGTACCGTACTACGGTACTATTGCATGACGAACGACTGCACTACGGTTTGACCTCGTGACGAACTACCGTGCTACCGCGTGACGAACCACCGTACTACTGCGTGACGAACGACCGTACTACCGACGTACCGCGTTACCGCGTGACGAACGACCGCACTACTGTACTACGCAGTGTCCGGTGTCCGTCTTACAAACATGCCAACATACCGCCGAAAAACTTGCCGTTTTCGGACGTGCCGAAGCGCGATTGTCCGGCTTTCCATACTCTTCTGATGGGCCTTATGAACTTCTCGGTCTCCACGTGCGCGGAAGTTTGAAATGTCGTAAGGCATCCGAGCGGATTATCATCGACATACCTGCCCAAAAACACATACTTGCCGGAGCCATTCTGCTATGCGAGGAGCTCTGCTGGCAGTTCTGTGGCGTACTATGGTGTTTGAGCAGTTCCCCTCACCGCCACCGCAAGTTTCCACCATACATATGCATAAGCTCATCTGTGGCCTCGTGTATGATGGATGTGAGACCGGTCGCAGTCGGGGGCACCGGTATTAGCTGATACACTCAAGCCGGTTTGTATGGTTGCACGCCAATGCGACCACGTTACAAAACACGAATGAATTCGGCTGCTCGAGTGAGACTTCAGTCCAAGGAAGGTACGATTATCGTATTGACACGCTCGTCGATTCTGACAGACTGTTGTAGTATTACGACAAGCAAAAGAAATGTTGGTCCATGCGGGTTTAGGCTTTTACCCCTTCCATCTAAACCGAACAAGATTGACGTTTATCTTCCCCGTGACTCGTCGTTTTTCAAAAAAGGAACCGCAAACCTGTGGGGGGGTATCTATATAATCACCTTGATGTGGAGCGTCCTTTCAAACTTACCTGACCTGTATCCTGACCTTGATGTCTATCAGCACGGTGCACCCAATTACTGCCTTGACTCCAGAGCTCGAAGCAACTCTAAGGGAGGACACAGACCGTCGTTTGGAAAACCTGATA
Organism: Pisolithus albus; assembly: GCA_024613165.1. NCBI lineage: Eukaryota > Fungi > Basidiomycota > Agaricomycetes > Boletales > Pisolithaceae > Pisolithus > Pisolithus albus. Next base: position 51,031 of record JANFAB010000081.1, read on the forward strand.
GTGGCCAACATCAACTCTCGGTATGCTCGTGGTTCCTCCCAACTCTCCAACTTCCGCCTAGCTATCAAAGATAAGGATGTACAAAACGACGACTCCGTCCTCTCGGACTTCCGTCGTCTTGTTCCCCCTACGAACTACGAGTCTTACCGCCCGTTTTTTGAAAAGTTCAATTCCCGCCCTTGCAGATCTTCCGAAGTCGAGAATATGCTTGCACCAGGTCTCCCTGTTTACATTCCCCTCTCAAGTTCTACGTCGGGCAAGAAATCCAAGCAGTTTGCGAAGTATTTTCGATCTCAGCCCTACTTCGGCGGCCCTCCACCATTGCGCGTACGGACTACCTCACTCGTGTATACCTTTGCATATAGAGACCCGGTGGTTGTCGTAACGGATGCGGGAGAAGTTGTGAAAACTATTCCTTTGTGCAACGAGTCCACCGGGATAGTACGTGCACAAAACAACTGGTCTATTGAAACAGATGAGACGCGCATGGCATCTATACGTAAGTGGACAGGTGGCTCAAGTCGCGATCATTCACACTTGACATCCTTTGTGCAGTTCCTGGCCTCGTAGTTCCGTGGGCAACAGGTTTCATCATTCACCATCGGTCTTTCCTGCTAACGCATGCACTATTTGCTTTGGCAAATATATCTCTGGAGGGAATTGCCGTGCCACTCCTGGTAGTTTTCACGGACATGGTCCATCGCATCGAAGAAGAGTGGTCTACCCTCATCCCAAGCATCCGAAATGGGACCATCCCCGAATTCGAGCAAATAGACCACGTCCGGACTTACCTGGAGGTGAGTATTCAGCACGGTGCTGCGCAGTGGTGAAATCTGACTACCTTAGCTTAACATGCATGCAGACCCACAGCGAGCTGATGAACTGCAGAAAATAGGACCTCCATTTTCTAGCCCTGGATGGGCACAGCGCGTCTGGCCTAGTTTAAAGCTCCTCACATGCGTTTGTAGCGGTACATTCGCCGCGTCATTACCCCAGGTAAAGTATTCACCTTTCAAAATAGAAATTCGACCTCACCTCAGTTAGGCGAGGTCAGTCCTTGGGCCAAATGTAGTCATTCACAACCCTTGGTATATATGTACCGAATGTCTGATAGGTAGAAACCTCAACCCCGACGATACAGAAACTTTTGTTGTTGCAACCGATGAACTCATCGAGTTTCTTGACATGACCGAAGAGCAGACACAGGGAGAAGTACTTCAGACGGTATTCATCTCGCCTTCATTTTAGCCTTCTTCTGATCAATTGCCACCAGTGGGACCTTCAACCAGGGAAGTTTTATCAGCCTGTGTCAACGACACAGGACGGGCTGTGGAGATACCTCATAGACGACATCATCCAAGTAGTCGGATTTGACCCCCGTGACGGGTTGCCCGTATTTAGGTACTCCAGGCGCAAGAAGTGAGCTTGATTCTTTGGTCGTTTTTGTTCCTCTTTCCTCATTATGATTTTTTCGCGTGCAACTGTGAAGTATGGAGATTCGGCTTCCACATGCGCTGATCACCGAAGCCGATCTCCTTAGTGTGGTTTGTGCATTTAGTGGGAAGGATACCGTGGAAGTGCAGGAGTTTACAACGGTCGTTGACGACCGCAAATTCCCCCAGACACTGGGATTTTTTATCTCAATTAAAGGCAACATAGGTATTGAAGCGTCATGTGTCGCTGGCTTAACTCACACAACTTGTACGATCTAGGTCCCAATGCGAAATTGGCGAGAGAGAGGGCCTTCGCAGCCCTCGTTGCGACGAGCGACGAACACCAGATCGCATTCGACATCGATGAATTTGGTTTACCGACGATCCGCGTTGTGGAGCCCGGAACATTTGCAGATTATCGGCGGTGGCGAGGAGAGAGTATGAACATCGGCGTTGGGCAGATCAAACTCCCCGCTGTGCTCACTGACCCTAAGGCGCAAGAGTGGATGGCGGAGAGGGTCATGTTAGAGCTCTGATTGATTGTAGGTAGTAATCTCCAAACTCAGTATATAGAGCGTAGCAATGCAGTATATTGTCATTCTGTGGTCCCACCTTGATCCAATTCACCACAACGAACCTTGTTGAGAACTTCGTTGGCCACGAGGGTTTCTAATGTGACACTTTTCTCCTTCAAAGCAGGATGATGTCAGAGGGACACAGACAACAGTTGGTGCCCTATTCGTGAGAGTCGCATAGGCTTATACCGATGACAACAGCGCATTACCTTCATCCCCTTGTAAGTTCGTACCTCTGCATCTTTCCGTCCCAGTGCTCGGAATATGGCAAGCAATGCCACCTCGACGTGCGGTAGTTCCCCTCGCACGACTTTCCCAACCCACGCAGGTATTGCGGTTGTTACTTCAGGACGAATGCACTCCCGTCTGTAGCTCAGTGGACTCGAAGTAAAATTTGAGCATCCAACTATGCCGACCGGACGAGAGAAGGGGGACAGATCGTCTCCCTCCCCGGAAAGTCACCTCAAGTTACGATTCTCTGTCTCCTTGACAACTTGAGAAAGAGTGGTTAGCTCTGTACTCCTGGAGTGTTCGTGACAGACCGTGAGCGCGCATCCATTTCTGTATAACCACACTAGTAGTACAACCCAGATGTTGTCCACACCGAAACCACGTCGCTCCGCTGAAGGTCAGCCCCTGATCACCCTCAATCTTAACCTGGATCGGCACTCCGGCAAGAACGGATACAAATACGATATCATCGACGACTAGATGCCATGACCGAACCAAGCCAATTGGGATTTGCTCTGAAAAAGCGGTGTGAGTACATAGATGCAGACGAAGAAAAGCATTGTAAGACAGTCGTTTCTCTTCTGAACCCGTACTGTACTGATGATTTTCACAGGCTTAACCTATCGTTGCATGCTTTGCCTGATTTCCTGAAACCCAGACAATGGTGGGATGTCTGCACCAGGATGACCGACACAAGACAAGTCTTCGTTCTGTTCTTGAAAGCTAGTTCCAATGCCAAATGTTTGGTTGCTCGACAAACAGAGTACGAAAAGCATCATGAATTACACCTATTTCACCGTCAGCTCCACGTAAACTGGTATATGGGACAAAATCTGCGCCAAAGGCGTCAGTATTGGTGATGCAACCCAGTTGACTTATGCAGTTGTTAGTGTGTGCCAATGCGACTGACCTCATTACAACATAGGGAGAAGTTCATTCGCTACAGGGAAACTTCAGTTCAAGGAAGGTATGATCATTATATCGACTGGCCTATCAATCCTGACGCATGGAAATAGGGTAGTAACAGTCGGATCATATGTTGGTCCCTGCAGGTCCACCTTTGACAAAAGGTACCGTAGACACCTTGATATGGAATGTTTTTTCAAAATCATCAGTGTGGTCCTGCTCGCTTGAGCGCTCGAGCTGTCGATGTCTACCGTCAACACTGTACACCCAATTACCGCCTTGACTCCCGAACTTGAGGCGGTCCTAAAGGAGGATACGGACCGTCGACTGAGGAACTTGATAGTGGCCAACATCAACGCCCGCTATGCTCGTAGTTCCTCCCAACTCTCTGACTTCCGCCTCGCTATCGAAGACAAAGATGTACAAAACGATGAGTCCGTCCTCTCAGACTTCCGTCGTTTGGTTCCCCCTACAGACTACGAGTCTTACCGCCCGTTTTTTGAGAAGTTCAATTCCCGCCCTTGCAGATCGACTGAAGTCGAGAATATGCTTGCACCAGGTTTCCCCACTCACATTCCGCTCTCGAGTGCCACGTCTGGCAAGAAATCCAAGCAGTTTGCGAAGTACTTTCGACCTCAACCCTACTTACCCGGCCCTTCGTTGCGCGTGAGAGTTACTTCACTCATGAATACCTTCGCATATAGAGACCCGGTGGACGTCGTGGCTGATACCGGTGAAGTCGTGGCGAGGATACCCGTGTGCAACGAGTCCACTGGGGTAATGCGTGCCCAAAACAATTGGTCTATCGAAACGGATGAAACTCGCATGGGTTCTATACGTAAGTGGACAAATCGCTAGGGCTCTTCCGGTTGTGATCATTACACTTGATATTCCTTGCACAGTTCCGGGTCACGTAGCTCCCTGGGCAACGGGATTCATCCTCCACCATAGGTCCTTCCTGTTGATCCATGCGCTGTTTACTTTGGCGAACACATCCGTAGAGGGAATTACTTTAACTTTTGTAGTAACCTTCATGGACATGATGTTTCGTATCGAAGAAGAATGGTCCACCCTCATATCAAGCATTCGAAACGGGACCATCCCAGACTTTGAGCAGATAGACCACGTCCGGGCTTACCTGGAGGTATGTAGTCACAATGGTGCTGCGCAGTGGCAAAATCTGACTACACCAGCCTAATATGCATGCAGACCCACAGCGAGCTGATGAACTGCAGCGAATAGGACCTCCACTTTCCAGTCCTGGATGGGCACAACGCGTTTGGCCGAATCTGAAGCTTCTCACATGCGTCTGTAGTGGTACGTTTGCCACGGCATTACCTCAGGTGAGGGTGTCTATCTTCCATAACGAAGCAGTGGGTGTCACCTCAATTAGGCGAGGACAGTCCTTGGACCAAGCATAGTCATTCACAATCCTTGGTATGCATGTACAGAATGCCTTATAGGTAGAAATCTCAACTGCGGGGATACCGAGACTTTCGTTGTGGCGGCCGACGACCTCATCGAGTTTCTTGATATGACAGGAGAACAGACTCATGGAGACGTCCTTCAAGCGGTATCTATCTCGTCTTCATCCTGGCCGTCTCCTGATCGATTCTTGGCAGTGGGACCTTCAATCGGGAAAGCTCTACCAACCTGTATCAACGACTCATGATGGGTTGTGGAGATACCTCATAGACGATGTCGTCCAAGTCATTGGATTTGACCCCCGTAACGGGCTGCCCGTATTTAGGTACTCCAGACGCAAAAAGTATGCAGAATTTTTCTGGTCGTCTGCTTTTTTATCCTCATTACCATTCCTTCCTTCCGTGCAACTGCAAAGTTTGGAGATCCGACTTCCACATGCCTTAATCACAGAAGCCGATCTCCTCAGCGTGGTTTGTGCATTTAGTAGAGAAGACATTGTTGAAGTGCAGGAGTTCACAACGGTTGTTGATGAGCGCAGGTTCCCCCCGACTCTGGGATTTTTCGTTTCAATCACGGGCAATATAGGTATACGATATTGTGTGTCGCTGGTCCAACTCACAGAACTCATGCAATTTAGGCCCCAATGTGAAATTGGCGAGACAGAAGGCCTTCGCGGCCCTCGTCGCGACAAGTGACGAACACCAGATTGCATTTGACACCGAGGAATTTGGCTTACCCACAATCCGCATCGTGAAGCCCGGAACGTTCGCAGATTATCGGCGGTGGCGTGGAGAAAGTACGAAAATTGGTGCTGGCCAGATGAAGCTTCCTGCTGTGCTCACAGATCCCAAGGTGCAAGAGTGGATGGCGGAGAGGGTCATGACGGAGCTCTAACTGTAGGCAGCCGACTGACTCGTTGTACAGTATCAAACTGCAGCTATGTGCTGAAGGAATTGGGGCCTGTTCGCATGATACAGTTTACTACAATGGACTTCCTTCTCGGGGTCAGGGTATATCGCGATATCACAGGGATGGAGATAACAAATCCAAAAAACAGCCTTCTGTCTATGAAAGGACCAGGTCCCACAAATTTTCTGTGGCGTGATACGCAGCTGCTCCACATTCATCAAGCTTATAACAACGAGTCACCTCTACTTGTACGTGCTCACTCTGCAAGCGCTCGAAGTATATCATTCAAAGCCTCCTCCGCGTGCGGCAATTCACCTCGGACGACTTTCGCGATCCACGCAGACATCGCGGTTATCACATCAGGATGATGGCAGTGTGTAACATAAAAATCGACCAGATGATTTCGTATGTCTGGATACCTGCAAGGTGAGAATGAAATACATACAAGGTCTTATGAGCATTGGTACTGTGATGAATACCTTGAAGCGAAGGTAGAGAATAACTCTGGGACGACATTCTGTGTAGTAATCTTGGATTGTATGTCCGTTCGGGCGAGTTCTTTGAGGTCTTTCATATCATACTGAAGACGGCATCATGAGCGAAATAACCCATCAGTAGATGAAAACCCACCTTATCGGCAAGTCGGTACATGGATTTCGGAGAGCACAATAACGTATGCCCGGCAGAGTCACTGCGGGAAGATACGCCTGTCGGAAGTTGTGATCGAAGAGGACCAAATGATATGCGTCCGGTATAGACGTGGAAAATGAGGGCCTTCCACCTAACCCCACTGAGTTGTCAAAATCCCTCTCCCTACAATAAGGCTCACGTTCTGAATGCAACATCTTTGACATAAACCTTCCGCAGGGAGGTATCAGGTTTACGAGATGTTGTTGACATAGGAGTTCCGGAATTATCCAACTGTAGGCCTTGTGTTAGTACGGACGTAACGAGCTAGCCGCGACCATACCGAGGCTTCGAGACTTGATTCAATGCTTTCTGATCCGATTTCACGATTTTCAATGTATTCACAGTGTCGATCGTGTTGGGTATCGTCACCGTTCCAGCTTTCCTCAGTCTCATCCAGGTCACTGTCACATTCGTACCCATACTCCTCGAAGGACAATTTACCATCCAATGCATGTCCGAAGCTTGAATTGTCATTGGAACCAGTGTTTGCCTCAACGAAGTCACCGCTTAACACTGTGAATTTTCCGTTATCAAGCCAACTTATAGGGACGAAAGACTCACGTGTCTTAAAGTAGGGTATTACAGCGACTAGCACTTTGCTGATTGCGAAGACTGGGCGAGGAAACACGACAGAATCAACCGACTTGCAAGAGTACAGATAAAAGACCGTGTCTCTAAAATCACCGCGGGTGAGAGAGGCTCGCAGCACGTCGAGCAGGAGTTGTTCTCTCAGAATAGTGGTGCCAAAAGCACCGGGTTGCTCTCGGGCAAGACCCATTCCAAAGAAGGTGACATCAGCCTCCTGCGGAGGACAAATACCCCGCCGATAGTCGGAGAAACGCAATTCCTGTATGTGTTAGTTCGTGATACTTATGAAGCCTCAGATGAGGGAGGATGGGCATACCTCGAACGAGGATAAGAGGTAAGAGTCCATTGCGGTAATGCCACAGAGTGCAACCTCTCCCAAAGCCGATTCCATATACGAGGTTGGCTGGTAGAGAGGTGTACAGTATGTTTCCGCATTGACGAAGTGCAGTCCCGGACTTGGTGTCGGCGCGGCCATACCTAACGCAGATCACCCGGTGGTTGTGAGTAGGACACTGCCCAGATGCACCTTGTAGAACGATAAAGAACTTGAACCCGGGTCTCTCAACAGTTTGTTTCCAGGGCCAAGTTACATAACTTCTCTGCAACAATAAATGATCGGTGCCCAACTTGGGTTTTATTACTGTAGAGGTGTGGCTGTGTCGTGTCAAAAGAGACGCAAATAATATGTTTCTCACGATCCCAAAGGTCACCGTGGACTGGTTTGAAGCCACCACGACGATGGCTACAGCAGCAACGTTGACCCCAGTGGATTCTGGCAGAGTCGTACGAAGGAAAAGGTGCATTGTGTGTTATTCAATGCAATATTGTCTACTAACGATTTACCCAGGTCACGTTCACGGTCTTCCGATGGCTCTGAGGGTCCACCTCCAACTCGAAGGAGATCACGTTCACCGCTGCCCTCACGGGTGAAGCTTGAGTTACCCAAGGTTCAAGATGTCGATCCGGTGCGACGTGCTCAGAGAGAGAGGGAGTTGGCTGCTCGTATGGCAGCAGTTGAGCTGGAGAAGACTGCCAAACCGAAAGAACAGGATTCGGCACAAGAACAAGCAGACAAAGAGGCCGAGTTCAAAAAGTTGATCAGCAACTCTCGGTCTGGTGGTGTATATACCTCCTGCTCGACTTCGTGCGATGCAGGCCGCTGCGGCAACGGATAAATCCAGTCAGGAGTACCAGCGACTGTCCTGGGATGCTCTGCGCAAGTCGATCACCGGTATCGTTAACCGAGTAAACATAGCCAACATCAAGCAAGTTGTCCCCGAACTATTCTCGGAAAACCTCATACGTGGTCGCGGACTCTTTGCACGCAGCGTCATGAAGGCTCAGGCAGCCAGCTTACCCTTCACTCCGGTATTCGCAGCTCTGGTGGCCATCATCAATACGAAGCTTCCTCAAGTAGGAGAGCTCGTCTTGACCCGGCTCATAAGCCAGTTTCGACGCGCATTTAAGCGCAATGACAAGGTAAGCGGCAGCTTTTTTTCCTGTCTGGTCCGAATAACTGAAATCGTACTGGGCAGACCGTTTGCCATTCTTCGACAACCTTCATTGCTCACCTTGTCAATCAAGCCGTCGCACACGAGATTATCGCGCTCGAAACCCTCATTTTCCTTCTTGAGCGCCCGACGGACGACTCTATTGAGATTGCGGTTGGGTTCATGCGTGAAGTAGGCGCGTTCTTGGCAGAAAATTCACCGAAAGCGAATGCTCTTGTCTTCGACCGTTTCCGCGACGTCCTCAACGAGGGAACCATCAGTCACCGTGTACAGTATATGATTGAGGTTCTAATGCAGGTCCGGAAAGACAGGTACAAAGACAACCCAGTCATACCGGAGGGACTGGACCTCGTGGAGGAAGAGGAGCAAGTTACCCATCACATACGTCTTGAAGAGGAACTACAGGTGCAAGAAGGGCTTAGTAGGTTTTTCTCGACTGTTACCACCTTCAGTGTTTTGAATATCTGTGCAGATATCTTCAAATATGACGCCAATTATGTAGAGAATGAGGAGAAGTACAAGGCCATAAAAGCTGAGATTCTCGGTGAGGGCTCCGAGGATGAATCCGGTTCAGCGGAGTCGAGCGAGGAAGAAGAGGAAGAAGGTGTGTCTCGCCATTCTTTTGTGATTTCCCGATTTCAAACCTGGAGCAGCCGCAGAACAAGAAGATATCCTGGATCGTACGGGGACGAACTTGGTCAATCTACGACGAATGATATACCTTACTATCATGAACGCTCTCAACTACGAAGAAGCGGTCCACAAGCTGCTGAAGATTCAGCTCAAGGAAGGAGAGGAGGTAATCATCATTGTCTTAATTGTTGTAAAATCACTGTCCTGACCGCCTGTCAGATCGAACTTATCAACATGATCATCGAGTGTTGTTCGCAAGAGCGTTCTTACTCCACATTTTACGGCCTCGTTGGGGAGCGGTTCAGTCGGCTCAATCGCGTTTGGATGGAGTCTATCGAACAAGCCTTCAGCGGCTACTACCACACCATTCATCGATATGAGACGAACCGGCTCCGTAATATTGCGCGTTTCTTTGGACACATGTTTGCCAATGACGCGATATCTTGGGTTAACCTTGGTATCATCAAAATGAACGAGGACGATACAACATCGAGTTCCCGTATTTTCGTCAAGATTATGATGCAGGAGATGATGGAGAGTATGGGTTTGAAGGCTCTTGCAGAGCGGTTCAAAGACGAGGAAATAAGGGCGGCATGTAAGGATATGTTCCCAATGGACAATCCAAAGAACACCCGTTTCTCCATCAACTACTTCACGAGTATCGGACTTGGTATACTGACGGAGGAGATGAGAGAGTATCTCAAGGTAAGTGCCGTTACTGTATTTAGCATTTCGTGGTCGCTGAGGTGTTCCAGAATGCTCCGCGTCTTATCATGGAACAACGCCGCGCCCTACTCGAACAAGAATCCTCGTCTTCAGACTCTGATTCGTCAGATGACTCGGACTCTGATTCGGACTCTGATTCAACCTCGGATGATTCGAGCTCGGATTCGGACACGGCATCTGATGCTACCCGCTCGTCTTTCGACTCTCGGCGGCGTACCCGACGCTCACCTACCCCACGGAGGGATTACAGCAAGGATCGTAGTAGGCATCCCATTCGGAGCCCTGACAGCTCGCGGGGTTACACGGGAAGGCGAGACTCGCCAGTCCACCGCCGTCATGACTCACCTCCCCGTCGACCTCGTGAAGACGGTCGTGAACGAGACAGGGAACGGGAACGTGACAGGCCACGGCCCGACGTGTACGATCGGCGCAGGAGGGATGATTCGCGAGACCGCTACTATGAAAGAGAGCGCGATAGAGGCTATTACTCGAGGGATGACGGTAGACGTCGCGACAGTTACAGGGATCGCTCTCCAAGTGTACGACGGGGCTCTCCAAGCCCCAGACGGCGAAGGTCGGATGAACGAGACTATGACGATCGGAGAAGATAGCACCCTTCTGCGCCGCTTTGGCGACTTGAAAAAGGCTACGAAGCCATGTGTCGTTTATCCCTTGCTTGTATATTCGCTACGCATTGTGTCTTCGATTAATACCTGGTTACAAGTCCAGCAACGTGAGATTGGTGTTGGTAGACTGGAGTATGTAGTAGTTTAGGGATGTTATGTAGTCCACGCCTATGTATGCGACCTGGCCAAGGTTTCTTATTGCCGAGTTCTCTTGCAAGTAGGTGAAACACAACACATCGTTGCTAGGCATTTCAAGACAAGCGTTACATACGGCATCGATATATATTACTGTCTATTTCAGGCAAGTTGTCCACGTGACATATTTATCAAATAAAAAACTCTCAACTTCGGCCACTTATATCTCCTGAACTCACAGTCGGAATTCACTGAAAAAAATACCATCCAACTCGGAAGAAACTGCCGAAGATGTCCCAGCGTGACCGAGGCTGAAAACTGAGATATGGAATTCTCGAATTTTAGCAGCAACATGATGTATGTAGATCTAAAGTTGTGCTGCACATATGGGATACCAATCAGAAACTTGGGGGGGGTTCTGGCATTGATCATTCATATGTCCACTGCAGTTTGGGGTGGCTTTCCGCCCCCGTCACATGTCCCGCAATGCACAGGCAGCCGTAAACATGATACGGAAGAAATGCTGACAGTGCCAAAATACCAGTTCAAAAAACCTCATGTTTGAACAATCGGCCAACCCTAGGCATGTTCTCTGAATTTTTCCGAGTCAGACAGTATCTTTTTTATCGAAATCTGAGTGAGCATCGAGGAGATATGGGCTGACCGAGGTTGGGTATTTTATTCATAGATTGGTCACGTGGCCAAGTTGCCTGAAATAGACAGTAACTAGTTGCTCTAGCAGGATATCATCACGTTGCCAAAAACTAGTCCAACATTTCTCGAAAATCACTTTCACCCCTGGTATACAGAAAATTGGGGGATAACGTCACGCAAGAATATTCCAAGCAAATGCCGTCACGGTTATAAGAAGGAATGTCGGAATCGGCGCACCGGGACCGGCGCCGCTGGAACCCGGGACGGGAAGGAAATGGGATGCATCCTGTTGCTGCTGAGCTGCCGACTCCTGCAAAGGAATGAGCGGTCGCAATTGGCCAATGAAGTGATATTACCGACCTTGAATGCGACGATGCCGACTAGTACGCCAGCACCGAAGAAGATGATCGCTATGATCAGCCAAATAACACCCCACACTGTGACAGAGCAGTCAAGATGAGTGGTGACCCGCAAAAAAGTTTAAAACAGTGTACCTTGGGACGGAAAGCATCCGCAGATCCGTGCAAATGCAGATGCATCGGAGTTGTTCACTTTGCGTTCGATGGTATCGTCTGCGACGCAGCACTTGTTAATTGATGTAGCGACGACGTAAAAGAAAACATACCAATTACATCCCAGATCACATACAGGTCTGACATCACGCCCATAAACAAGACCTGGGAAAGAGGTTACAAGCGCTGCTCGGGCCCGAAACGGCGTAATCCTCACAAAATACCGTAGGGCTACACCACCCTCGATGAACCAAAACATGACGATCAAGCCCGACATTCCAAGAATTAGAACCCACGATCTGCAGAAGGGATTCTACACGTGAGGCGCCATTCCACGAAAAGGTAGCCACTCACAGCCAATTTTTCTTCGCCCACCAAAGGGTGAACAGGAAAAAAACGGCAAGTACGAGGCAGGCAACTTTGCTAGCGTTGGTATCGAATCCGCAAGCGATGAGACAGGCTCCTATGAACGACGAGCCAAGGTATCCTGCCGGAAGACTGATCCAGGGTATACCGCCAGACATTCGAGTCTCGCCTCCCTCGTCAGCTGTCAATGCAATATTAGCAATAAAATGGGATGCCAGCGAGGCCACTAACGGTCTAATTCTATAGAGTGAATAGTGGCACAGGTCAACATTCCTGCGATCGCGTGGCTCATCTAACGAGTGTCCGTCCGTCAAACCAGCCACCTCGAGATGTAAACACAAGATATCGCTTACTTCGTGGAAGCCGACAGTGAGTAGTCTGAAAACCCGTCATCTCGCCAGTACCAGGAATGAGAGTCTCGCATCAACGTACTTAAAAGGATAGACTGTGAGGAGTGGCAGGTGGCGTCAGTTACTTCTCAGCACTGCAGACCCCATACGTACTTATCCAACTGAGAAACGGTACATGCCTGACCATCCGGATCAATGAGACCCAAAGAAACGATAGCTGAGAAGAGACCTACCAAAGAATGGCGATTGCAATAACATAACACCCTGCTACGATCAACGTGACCTTTTGAGTGTCGTTTGGAGTGAGGTCTGAGGACGCATTTCTAGGATACAAATAGTGCTGGTCATCCACGAAGGGCATTTCGTATACGGTCGTGAAGAAGAAAGAGGCGTTCAAGACTGCGCAGTAAGAATTTGCGTCGACGGCACTGCCAAACGAACAACTGCCAAGGACGAAATGGAATGCTTCCTATGTTGGCCTAATCGGGAAGCCGGCTCGCTTCTAGCCGGAATGAATTCGCGGACACTTTCATTTCCGTGTCACCCCCGGACGAAAAGATCGTAAAACTCCAATTAGATAGAAAATACTACGCAACGAAGGTATGTAGAGAACAACAACAGGTCAACTGATTACACTGCATACTGCTAGAGAAACATGAGGGAAATACAACGTGAAAGTGTGGAGGTAGAAGTGTGGCACAAGCGCTCATTCATCCTCGTCGCTGAACACTTCCTCACCCCGCTTCCTGCGAGCCATGCGCTCCTTCTTCTTCTTGCGCAATTCCGAGGACGTTAGCTTCTTGGTCTTTTTGACATCGATCTTGTTGCCCATAGCGTCGTACTGAACTTCCTCCTCTCCATCTTTCTTGTCGATACGGGGACCCGAGCCCTGTCCCTCAACCCAGTTGTGGCCGGATGCCTCGAGGTGGCCATCGCGCATAGCCCACACCCTAACAAATGTGTAAGAAGGCTGCTTCCTTTCCATAGGAAGAACACGTACTCGGTACAGAGCGATTCGGAGAAGTCTTTGTTGTGCGTGATAATAAGCACACCTCCTTCAAAGACCTTCAATGCGCCAATAAGGGCAGCAAGTGATTCACGGTCGAGGTAGTCTAACGAAGTAAGTGTTAGTAACAAAACAAACCACCAAACGTCGGACTTACTAGTAGGCTCATCCAAGCAAATGACGTGAGGACGACGCCATGTAGCAGCGCCGAGGACGATTTTAACCTTTTGACCACCCGACAAACCTCGCATACTGTTGTGGGACACAAATTCCGGCTCGAGACCGAAGTCGGCGAAGTGCTTCTCGATTTCGCGACGGACGAGGGGTCGCAACAGACCGAGGCGCTGAGCCTCACGGGTATCAACCTCAAGTACTTTCTGGATCCCAGTAAGTCTTGGTCAGTTCTGATTATGGACTGAGGAAACCAAGCGAGATTACCTTCTCGAAACCACGCTTAACCAGCTCGTCACGCGGAACCCAAATGTTCTCTGACGACGAGAGACCCTTGAAAGAAACTTCGTATTCGTATGATTGCTTGAGCTTTTTCCGAGAAATGATCTCATCGATGATCCTCTTCTGGCCTTCGTGAACGTAGACCGAGCCGTCCTTCATCTTCTGGACCTCGGCATCGGTAATCTGGCGACTAGCCTTCGTCATCTCCTCCAAGTCCTCGCCCGTTTGGTAACGCCAAAGCATGTACTCGAGGGCAGTCTTGTCGAGGTGGTTATCGATATGGTGGAAAGCGTGCTGTGCAACGTAACCGATAACCAAATTTGGATGCTTCCAAATTTCACCGCCCTTGTTCGGCTCAGTGTCACCAATGAGCAATTTGACGAGTGTCGACTTTCCGGAACCGTTGGGTCCCAGGACGGCGACACGAGAGGAAAGCGAGATTTGTAAAGTGATGTCATACAATTGCTGGACAGGCGATCCAGGGTACTGGAATCCAACCCTGCGCATCTTCAACAGGGACTTTTCCTTCGTCTTGACACCTTCGAGAAGAGGAGGGTCGGGGAGCTTGAACTTGTAATCCTCAGCAGCCTCAAGAGTATAGTAAGACTTGGCCTCTGGAACTTGCTTAACGAAGTTCTCCAAAGTACCACGGTACCTCTTGACCTTGAATCGGTTGAGGTGAAGGACATCCGTGATCGTGTTGTTGAGGAAGCCGGAATCGTGGGACACGATGACTAGAGGGGATGAGAAAGAATAATCAGTAAGCAGAAGAGAAACATACTTGACGTGCAGTTCTTGAGCGAGACGAGGTAATTCTCAAGCCAGGCGACGTTGATGACATCCAAGTGGTTAGTAGGCTCATCCAGGAGAAGGATATCAGCCTTAAAGAGCATGGCACGGGCGAGCGCAAGTTTCATCTTCCAACCACCAGACAGACTTCCAATGGATTGTTTCTGGCGTTCGTCACTAAAACCGACAGAAGCGAGGGTCTCAACCACCTCGGCTTCATCAGCTCGAATGCGCTTGTCGGAGATAATGAATTGAAGAACGGAAGTATCTGCCTCGCTGCCGTCAATATCGTGCTCGACGTAGAAGGTGCGAACTTCATCTGGGGACGGGAAGCCCTCAACTTGACCGTTGTGGATGGCACGCATGAGCGTAGACTTCCCGGTACCATTCTTACCGCAAAGACCATAACGGTGGCCACGCTTGAGACGAAGGGTTGCCGTGTTCAAGAGGATCTTAGCACCGTAAGCGAGGGAGAACTGGCAATTGCACAGATCCTCGCCCTCCTCCTCATCCTCCGGCACGTCGTCGTCATCGTCACCCTCAGTGGCAGAACGAACAACCCAGTCCCGAGTAATGGTAACAGGATCAGGGGTAGCAGCAACGAAGCCAAGGTAAGGTGCAAGGCTCTCCCATTCGGCAATGTCGAAGTTCTTTGCGTTGACAAGGTTGGCCGCCAGACGTGACACATATACAATGCTCGCATCAGTGGGCGAAGGGGGAGAGGCGTTTGCCTTCTTATAGACGGAGGTGAGGCTCGAAGTCATCTGAGATGCCTCGGCGTTCTTCAGAGGCGGCAAGTCAGTGCCGTCGCTACCCTCGGGGACCTGCCCAACTTGACGGAGGGTCGCGATGGCTTTACCAACGACTCCACGAGCTTCAGGGTCACCAATAGATGATTCGATCTTAATGAGACCAGGTAGTAGCTTAGGCAAGAAAGGTCGGACCGTGACGTGAGAGTCGACCAACTTGGACATGTTGTCGACAATACTAAAAAAAGTACCCATGAGGGACATGGATCGATAAAACAACAACAAATACACTTACACAGCGACCTTGCGTTTCGTAGCAGTGAGCTTCTCGTTGATACCACGAGACAAAAGCGGAACCATCAAGGAAAGCGTAGCAGAATCCACCTCGGAAACGAATGTAGTTGCCGAAAGGAGTTGAATGGTATTAGGAACCTCTTCCACTGGGTTAATTAAGGAGTTGATAAGTGCCGGAATAAAGCGCTCGATATCCTTGTTAGAAATCAATGCACAGGCCTTTGTAAGCGAATCACGGGCAGCCTTCTTCACATCGGCCTTCGTGTCCCAGATAGCCTCAGAGAGGACGGGAATAATGTCCGGCATGAGGCGAGCAGTTTGCACAGGGGCACTCGCAACCAGCTGGTTGAGTACGACAAGTGCACCGGTTTTGATTTGCCACTTTCCGGCCGTCTTGATCTGGTGAAGGAGGGCGGGAAGAAGAAGAGCATTTGCCCATGGGTTCATAGTAGCGGCAAACTGACGAACAGCCTCGACAGCTGCGTTGCGAACGGCGGGCATTTTATCAGCGAATGTCTCAATGAGAGCGTCGTAAAGACCAGAATCTACGAAAATGGGTTCAAGAGCCTTGGTTGCTCCAGCCCCGGCAAGAGCGGCTACGGCTTCGGCAGCGCCCTCGCGCGCAGCAGGGGACTTTTTGTCGCCAAGCGCTTTGACGGCTGCCTCGGCGAAGCCGATCGCAGCGAGGCCAGAAGGGCCATGATTTTGGATAGCGGAAGCCAAGGTCTTGGCAGCTGTTAGGCGGCTGGCCTTGTCAGCGGCAAAGAGGGATGCAACGTCGATGCCCTCAACAGAGCCCTTAAGAGCAGCAGGGGTTGTGGGAACGGCGGCACTAGCAGTGATAGCTGGCATCTCTATCTGAGTTGAAGGTCAGTGGCAGGACGACCAAGAGAGTGGCAAAAGCGAACTGACAGTTGAAGGTATGAAGGGCAAGCTGTGAATTTTCTTCTAAGTGCTACTAAGCAAACAAAGGCCTGGCAAGAAGGTTCAAAGAACGCTCTAAGTCTATGGAATGGCCGAAATGCCTGCAAGAGAGCTCAGTAGGAGGACGAGGGGGACGGGCGAAGGACAGACCTCTAGAAGAAGAAAAAAAAAAGGGAAGAACTGAGAGGGGTCTGAGGAAAAAAACGAGGATGAGATTTGTAAATATAAGGGGTGGAATGGACGGAGTTTGAAATATAACCCAGATATGGCGATCAGATCCGGTGCCATCCTGTGTCACCCACAAAACAATTGACAAGGCCCCCAACAAATCCGGGCAAGGCTGCTGTGTGTGGGGTTACTTACGAACACGTCTGGCACTCCCCAATTACGAGAAAATAGGTATCATTACTACCTACAACGAAGGGCACACTGTTTGGAATAAGTAGACTTTCAAGCCTTTACATCCAACTTCGCAAAACTCAACGGCATGAAAGGCTGTGAAAAAGCCTCATCAGCATGCACTGCACACGTTGGGATTCATCGTCGGAATACGTACATAACCCTCCCCTTGGTAATGCTTGCTGTTCGCTTCGACCCAGTGTAATCGGAGAGCATGCAAAAATGCCGAGAGACCCTGATTTGGGCAGGGCATGACACGGTCAGCTCCGCACCACACGCACGTTGCCACCAAATGCGTACCTCCATTATACACAATATAAACACCGTGATCGCAAACCACAGCGAGCCTACGAGCGCAAGCGCGATGATCCCCGTGATGCCAGGCATACCCAGGAATTCCTCCAATGTCATCGACCACAATACCTCAGATAGTTGAGCATGGGCCAATGACAAGGCCCATAACCGAAGATACGAAGCCGTGTGTGATATACAGCCCAGGCAATACTCGATGGTGTGAATGACTTGGTGAACAACGACGTCTCCAAAATCGTGCTCTTCCTGTCAAAGAAGTATCGATCATTCACTTCACTGTCACTATCAAAAACGCCATCACTTACGTGTTCTTCTTCCATTTGCTCGATTGCAACCCGTCCGTTGCCCTCCTCCTCAGTTTCCAAAGCCTCATCGGTGCTATGGCGCAGCCCATCATGATGATCCAATCCTACATACCCTTGACCTTGGATCTTCTGCATTTCTTTCCACTCGAAATACGGCTTTGCACACAGCATCCACGGCACGCAGACAACGGCAAGTAGAACCAAAACCACCTGTACAAAAGTCTGTCCGGGGTACAACTGGGTAAGGGGGTCAACCCGTCCGGGCGACAAAAGCATGGCAATCAACATGTTGAGCAACGAAGGGGGTTCCGTCGATCGGGTTGTCCAGTCGATCGACCACTTGTATATGATGCACACGACAAGATAACCAAAAATCGACTGGAGAAAAATCATTTGCGGGATGAAATTAGTGTAAATTTCCATCGGCCGTTTGAATCTGATATGGTTGGGGAGCTGCAAACACAAGGCAAACGTCATCTGCGTGATGTGATTAGCTTACCGGTGTGAGGAAGGTGAAGGATAGACAAACGTGTATGACCCCCAAGACAACGGACATTTTCATTTTGTAGGAGTTTGAGAATACTAGGCCGTTATCCGCCGTACGCCAGGCGGGATCTAGACCAAATGGATAGACACGGCCGGTGGCGACCCCGACCTCCATTCCATTCGTATGCACCCAGTCCCATCCAGAGCGCCAGAGGTAAAGAGTACGGGAGAATATGTCGTTGTAGATAAGGCCGGTGTACAGGGAAAACAGACCCATAAGGAGGATAATGTATCTCCCGCTGCAGAATTGTGAGCAAGGACTTGCGACGACTGCACTGCGGCTTACGAGAAAAAAATCGCCGTGATCTAACCGTGCATTAGCCATGAGTCAACCCCGAAATGCGGAAACCATGTACTCGCCTCTCCAAGCTCAATCCTCGCCCATTTCCTTTCATTGGCGATCATATAAAGGGCGGCGAATAGGATGATAAGACCGTGACCAATGTCACCAAACATGATGGCAAAGAGGAAGGGGAACGTAATGATAGCGAATAAACCAGGGTTGACCTCTTGATAGGTTGCGGTACCGTAACTGTCCATAATAGCTTGGAAGCCTTCCGTAAACTTGTTCGTCCTTACGAAGGTTGGCGGCGTCTTGTTGGTCGGAAGCTCGTGCAGTATGGGCACAACGTTCGTGCCTGACTCTTCCTATCCGACGATTGAGTGGGTCAAGGAAGCAGACAGAAGTGATACGTTACCGTCGCGCGCCTGAGGGCTGCCTGGATAATTACTAGATCCCGGGTAGGACACCACCCTTTGGCAACTAGCGTCTTCCTTCTAACATCGTAATTGAAGAGGTTCATCGTCTCGTAGATGGCCTTTTCCTTGCAGACGACATCCTGCCATCGCGAAAGGTTCTCCCCGATGATCATCAACTCACTTCGCCTAGTAAGACCAGTATGGTACAGGACAGTCTGCACGTCCTCCAAGCGAGCTGTGACTTCACGAAGCGAATCGGCACGCTTGTCAGCGTTTGCATCTATGGGATATAAAGTTGCACCCATGGACTCCGCCACCTTGCGAATTTTCGCAAGAATAGATTCACCATGAGCGAAAATGATGAACACGTTCTTGCGTGTCTCCACACCAGTGACGGGGTCGACAAAAGGCTCCGCAATGTCCGTATGGTTCATGTAGAGATTACCTCTCAGAAGACGCCAAAGCACACGTTCCAAAGTCGGGATATGAGACCTTTCTATAGTTCCTGCAACGAACCTGTGACTAGTTGGCACACACGAGAATAACTTTTTGTTGCGGGTATCACTCACTCCAACTCGAATTGTAATGTAGACGAATGTTGAGTTTCGCGGTCGTCATATTGGAGTAAGGGAGCGGAACTATCATCGAAGGATGATCGAACTTCGGTTTGCTGAGTTTCCGCCTGCTGAGTGTGTGAGTAAAGCCGATGTGTCTTCTGCTAGTACCACCTGCCATGTCGAAGAAAACCGCGGTCTCTCGAAGGACGTGCCGTGCTTCAACAAGCTCCTTCGTGCGCTCACTCAATGTCTTGTAACTCTCGTTCATTTGCAGCAACCGAGCTTCATGCTCCGCTAGCACTTCATCAAGTTCGTCAATGGTACGGGCAGCACGAGGTCCAACTGTGATGAGAGGTGCCGAATCTGACAAGGGACGAATCAGAATCGGATCCTTCTCCTTTTCGATTTGGCTGATGAAGAAACGGGTCCTCCGCGCCATGTCTTCGAACCTCCGTATTTCGCCAACGAAGGAACGCTGGAAAGGATTTACGTTGGGGTTCAGCTGCAAAGTACCGTAAGGAAAATCACCCGAGCGGATACAATTGAACGAACGTCGTTGAACTGCACGTTACCGAGCTCTCCCAGTTCCGTGACTGTGTCATGGGCCACTTCCCTTGGAATGTAGAGCTCCACCGAGCTCATGGGTTCCGAACCTACCGTAGCCGGTTAGAAACGAGTAGCCAGACAATAGTCCAAGAACGCACGAAACATGGAGGGATAATCATCCCCCATATTGATAAATCGAAGATAGTTGAGCAGGGAATCAAAGGTTAAGCTCTAAGGACCGGTACTGAATCCAAAAGTGCTGCGCTCACTGCAGCGAACAACAATATTTGGCTTTATTTGGGCAACTGTGGAAGATGTAAGCGCGTCGTTCGTAGAACGCACGCGGAGAAAGCAGCTGGGGAGATAATCGTTAGAAACAACTCTCTGCTAGAGGTTACAACAACAGTTTCGAAACTTCAAGCACTTAGTCTCTAGGTACATCCATTCAATATATACTAGCTCGACAATCTTCCATCGCACTCTCGTTCCGTTCGGTTCCTACTTCTTCCACATCCTCCATATCTTCAACGTCAACATCCTCGTTCTCACTTGGAGCATAGTCTTCGTCTAACTTCCGCTTAGCTAGAGTTGCAAAACCCTCTTCCGTCTCATCCGTGAGGTCGGACGTTTCCTCAGTAGTCGACTCCACGGAATCAATAGTCTGACTCGGTCGTTCCGGGATTGCCTTGCCGCAGTCACACAGACGAGCAAGGTTCATCTCGAAATTGGGATCGCCCAGCAGGATACGCGCGCGTTCCGCAGCGAGCCCTTTTGAGAGCGAAAGGTTGGTGGCCGTGATAGGTCCGACCACCACGACATCGTGAACGACCACGGAGATGCTATCGTTACGTCGTAATTCTGCATTGCTTTGGCTTTTCCTGTAATGTAAGGATGGGACGTCAGATAAAGAAGTTCAGAATAAAAGTCATAACACTTGCTGGAAGGCAATTCGTTTACATCCTGCAGTAGCAGCCCATACCATCAGCTCTGAGACAGGGTCACGGGGGAGATTCGTAGTGAGCACATCTAGAATGTCACTCATCACCACCTCGACAACTGCGGTCGTCCGCTCAAAATTATAGGCACTGTCGATCAACACCGCACCGATCAAACTCTCCAGCACATCGCTCAGTGCCTTCGGAGGGTCGTACTTCCACCCTTTCACAATCACATCGTCCGGCATAAGCGCCTCGAGCAGCGGCACGTGCCGATTTATTGCTGTGCTAAGCTCAGCATTGTTTATCAGCAGATGCTTGTGCAACCCTAGACGCTTGACTGCAATGGAGGCCAGCGTGGGTCCACAGACAGCACGAGACCTCGCGGCAGATAACTGGCCGGACGTTGCATTTGGGAACTTTTGGAATAGGTGGCGCATCACCACGAGGTCAATCACAGCTACGTTTGCGATAGCCCATGAGCACTGCGCAGAGATAAATGGTTCTCAACTCACCATCCCCGAGGAATTCCATGCGCTGATATGAAGCTCCAGAAGATGTTGCGAATGACGGGTGCGTGACGGCTTCAACGAGCAGGTCACCCCTGTGGAATTCATATCCCATCACAGCCTGCAGTTCCAAGAAGAGAGGTGGCACAGGTGATGACTCGGGTCGGCGCGAAAACCTCACACTCCATGGGACCGTGCTCCCTACGGACACTCCAAGCGCACCACCCGCATGCAAGGCCATTTCAATCCCACCCGTCAAGAACGCAGCACCGAGCGTGGCCTCCATACAGTCCTGTAGACTACGACGAGCGAAGGACCTCTGCACGGCATGGTACGAGTTTAGCATGTGCGACAACACATCCTCTCCTTCGGGTACCGTGTACCGCCATACATGTACGTTCTGTCCCTCCGAAGTCAGGAACCGCTCAAGCCCAATCTCTGTAGCGCGCGCGAGGAGGGTTCGGTTCGACACGCTGCTCTGTCGCAACTGCGAGAGTTGGCCTTCATGGCGGTGGGGATACTTGTTCATGATATGCACCGTGGTGATGAGCTTCAACACCGAATCACCCAACGTTTCGAGTCGCTGGTTGTTCCAATTCGCATTCGTCGTCGGCAAGGCGGTGCTTTCGATAAGGAGATCGTCAGCGATAGGAGGCAGGCCAAGTTGGAAGCGAGCCTCGCGGGCACGGTAGACGTCCGTTGCGCGTCTGCATAGGCGTGGAAGGAAGAGAAATGCCCGATACACTCCCTCCGAAAAGTGCGTCCGTCTACAAGCACCTTGGGGAACGATTGAGCCAACGGGAGCAGTGTGCGTCCTGATAGCATCTACGTCCAGCAGTCGGCCCATAGGACGGTATAAACCCGACGGTCGTCGCGGGAGACTATGAACTTCAATCAGCGGGCAGTCAGTGGGGACGTATGCCTCGCGGTTCTTGCGCGTCCAATGTTCCACAAAATAGTCCTCATAAGTCGCATGCGTCGCCTCGCGCGAACCGGGAGGGGGTACGGAACGTGCAGTGAGATCCTTTCGAATATTGTGCAAAATCAACGCTCGTCCGTACCGATTACAATTCATCACCATCAGGTGGTCGTAGTCAGCCTCGGTGATACCCGTCCAGTCATACGTGCCATGAGGTTCATCGATGACGCGCTGCATTGCTTCGAAGTCAATACAATTATGTTCTGTGAGTGGGACAACGAAGCAAGTCATCAGGTTTGGGATAGGACGTCCTGTGACACAAAACCAGATCCCGGCTTTGGTATAGTCGTCAAGCATACGCAATTTCTCCAATTCCTCGTCCGCATCGAAAACAAGCTCATCCGTGCAGCGCAACGAGACTGTATGGCCTTCACTCATCAGTTTGAGTTCCGGCAACTCTGTGCCCGTCACCAGCCCTGCCGCATCAACACCATCAATAGTGATGACATGCATGCGAAGACGCGGCCCCAGCGTCCACGGTTCCTGCACTTGAACATCCAAAATCTCTGGGATGGCTGACACGTCCGTCAGCCTCCGCCCATCTGCATCGTACTCACTCCGTCCCTTCGAACCCGTGATTGGTAACAGGTAGTCATCAAAAACGTCCAGCTTATGCAATGTCTTGACAGCTAAGAAGGCAACAGCCCGCTTCGCCTCCCGCTTCGAGTGTCTTGGTGGACCGCGGTAGACCAATTTGTCGATAGGCAGTGGCAGACTCGCGGGAAGTTCCAACACAGCCGCGTAGTCACCCGAGTACTTGGGCATCGGTGGGGGAGTGTAGGCATCGTGTGGAATCAACGAACAGAGGTAGTTGATGAGGCCTATCGCACTTCCGTAGGTAAGCACTGCCCCGGTGGATGGAACGATGTAACGCTCGCGGACTGCAAGATCTTCGGGGTCGTCTTCCTCCAGCTCGCCCTCTTCAGAATCAGAGAATGTGCCAGGGGAGGCAGGGCGTGTGGGACCCTCACGTGACTGGTAGACACGCTTAAGCTCCGGTTCTGAAGACTGGAACATGGTATAGCGGCTCAGATGTGCCGTGTGCCCGGCTTGGACCATAATAACAAAGCTAGACGACTTGGTGCGAGCACGTCCGCGCGACTGGACATACCCCACCATATGATGAAGCGGGTCGAAGCGAATGACAAGGTCGCAAGCCTGTCCGAATTTCAGCAAGGCACAATCAAGATCATGCTCAGACCTACTGGGAAATCAAGACCTTCTTCTGCGACTGACGTGGCGATCACTGAGGCGCGTCAGTCATGATCACTGACGACCTCATAGGGAAAAACACACAAAGGTTAAGTTCTCCTTCTCTAAACATCTTCACTGTATCTTGCTGTCTCGCCAATCCCATACCCTTCACATCCGCTCTTACCGAAACCGTTGCCTTTCCCCTCATACCTCCACTTCCACTATTATGTCTTCCACTGCCATGACCACCACCATGTCCCACCAATTCTGCGCACCGGATCTTCCCTCGCAATTCTGGTACATTTCCAAGGATCTTTGCAAGGCAAGTTGCAACTTGGCGTTGCTCGACAAAGACAATACCATGGAATGTGGACGTGTAGTACTCAAGGAGCACCTCCGTGAGGGCTTTCACCTTGGGTGAACACCAGGCGAGGGGGACCGTTATCGGTACAGTGGATTGAACTGCCGGCAATTGGTGAGAGGTGGGGGCCATGGGACTGGAAAACATAATAGTGGAAGTGGGAGCATGAGGAGATGGCGACGAAGGCAGGGGCGAAGATGAATGTGAGGGTGGCAAAGGATCGAACCAAGGTTGGAAGTCAGTTAAGATGGCGTCAATTTGTTCAAGGTCAACGGGAATAGGAGGCTTGGGCACGTTCACAGCATCGTCGACATCCATGGGCACAGTACCATAGTTGTCTTCATCATACAAGGCGAGCGGATCACCTAATTTTTCTTTCCACGACGTCTCGATCTGGTACAGTATCTGGCTTATACGTGGGCGAAGGTCGTGATATATGAACAGGTCTGCACAGTAGGGGCCCAAGCTGTTGCGCGTGACATGATACTTCATAAGAAGCTTGTCCCAGGGGATGTCGACATCGTCGGAACGGAAGTAGCTAAGAGTGTCCCACAGATTGGGGTTCAAGTATAAATAGTGGTCGGGAGGGGGGTAGTACTCTTTGATGAGCTATAAGCGTGCGCTTCATTGTCAGCGCCATGAGAGTCACGCACACTGGACTACGCACCTCGACGGGTCGCGGAGAGTTTTCCAGTAATTCGGACACATGTTCGCGAACAGCAATAACTGTGGCATCCAAGTTTCTCTCTAGCGTCTGAAGTGACCCTTCAGCATCTTTAGGATTCCATATCGGCGATGCAGTCATGCCAAAAATCTTCGGTCTGTCTGCAGGATCGATTTGGAAGTATTCGCGCATGATTCCATTATATGCGTGATTTTTCCTTGTGTGGTGACACTCGTCGAATATTATGAGCGAGACCTGGACAAATGGTAAGGGAAACGATGATACGCGGTTACGACATGACCAGGACATACCTTGTCTATACTCCAGTGTGAGTGCGTCAATACGTTTAAAAATATCTGAGCTACATGCGTCATCGCATCAACACATATCCATCACACAAGGTGGGAAGCGCCCAGGATGGACCGGATTTCAGAAGCTTAATTCTTACCTGTCATAACTACTACGTCTGCACCCTCGAATGCAGCCTTCCAATTTGCCCTATCTGATAGCTCCAAGTCGAGCCTCCCGTGAAACTTGCGAACCCTGAGGGGAGTCTGACTAGTGATGAATGCAGCTTGCTGCTCGACGAGGGCAACCTTCGGGACCAAAAACACGACGACCTTTCCTCGGGCATGAGGTTGAAGGACGATCCATTTGATGAGTAAGACGGATATGTAGGTCTTGCCACTCCCGGTGTCGAGTGCGGCGATGATGTTACTGGACTGAGCACGGATAAAGATTTCTTCCTGATATTTTCGCGGCATAAACGCCACTACGGGCGGCGGCGGCGTCGTCGCCGTCGCCGTCGTGACATCAGTGTGAAGCTGTTGCGGTTGTTGGGCACTCTGGGACTTGGACTGTGATAAGAGGATTTGGGAGTGAGAGTGCGAACGAGCCTTAGTCGAGCTGGTTGACGACCTGATCGTCTTCGTGATTATCATCGGTCTTGAGCTTGAACGGACTTGCGGGGTACAAGTTCAACACAGATGATGATTACGAGGACGGTCCACTCGTAAACCAGCTTGAATAATATTATGGGAGATGGTCAGAAGCGCACGACAGAGCCATGCTTGGAGTAACACCCACCCACTATAATGTCACGTGACTGTGGGAACCCTGGGCATCATTGAAAGCAGTGCATCCATGCAGACTTGCACTTCTTCAGAAAAAAATAACGGCTACGAATATTTATCGAATAGTTGACACCGGGATGGTTGACGACAGCTAGAATGTGATGTCCAGATGAAACGTGGTTCCTAGGCTGGCGCGAAAAAATCGGATGGAAGTATATATCGTCGGTCGTCGGTACACATAGTCATGTCGTGGTACAGTGTCATGCTCGTGATTAGAGTTACAATTCAGTGCCATGCCTTGGTCAAGCTTTGATTATTGACCCGACCATGGCAGTGAACCCAAACGAAGACACAGAATTGTAAGTCGCTGGTGGTACGCTTCGCAGATCACATCTCGAAAACCGTCGACAGCAACGACGCTCTCCGCAAATTCGGTATCATACCACCCAAAGAAGCCACTCCCAAGACTCCATCACCGCCCCCGTCGCCGCCTCTCGAACAGGTCCTCGACGATCTCACACTTGATGAATTACATGAACTGGACGATGAAGTCGCCGATGACGATCTCCGTCGCACTATCGAGTCATTCGGGCGAAAGCGCATCGCCGAGGAGCGCGAAGAGCAGAAACGAGCGCGGTTTGGACGAGTATATCCCATTGGGAGAGATGACTATACGAGAGAGGTCACGGAGGCGAGCCGGGTAGACGAGGAGGGGGACAAGAAGGGTAGAGGAACCGGCGTCGTTTGCTTCTTGTACAAGGACGGGTGAGCATGGCGAAGCGTACGCTCATTGCGCCCTAACTCGCCTACAGCATACCGAGGAGCGATCGCGCTTTCGAGCACCTTCGTACTCTCGCAGCTCGTTACCCACGCACGAAGTTTGTTTCGATCGTGGGCAACAAGTGCATCGCCGATCTGCCCGATTCCCGGATACCTATGTTGATCATATATCGGAAGGGTGAGATCGTGAATCAGCTCGTCGCATGGGGAGCAGATAGGGAGAAGCGTTTAGAAGGTACATGTCCCCCGAATTTCTGCATGCACGTGGTGACACTCTGCGTAGAATTAGAAGCCTTACTCCTACTCTGCGGGGCTATCGAACCTTTAAAGCATGAAGGTCGCAACTACCGACGAGACGGTGGATCGGATGACGAGGATGACCCATCCGCCCGCATGCGCTCCTCGACGACGAGTACCAACGCTCGTCCAGCAAAAAACCTACGCCAATCCGCGGCTAGAGGAAACGATTCTGACTCGGACTTTGAGTTTGACATGTAGCACCAAAGCTGTATCGATAATTTAGCTGACACGGATCAAGATGTACCCTACCCTTCAAGGAGACTCTCGCAACAGAAAAGCGCAGGTAAAGACACTACATCGCAGAATACATTTACATATAAAATACCCGATATTCACGAGATATACGTCCGGAGACTTGTTCGACGGGACCGAGCCCAACCAACAACAGTTGACCCCGTCGTCAATCAAGCTTGAGCGACGCTGACCGGATTACCCGTGGGTTCCACCGTAGCCTGCCCCGTTTCGCCAGCTGGCTCGGCCTCTGTGCCTTCTGCCTTGGCCTCCGTACTTGTTTGCTCTTCATGTGCTCCCTCGCCCTCTCCGTTGCCTTCCTTGACGCCTTCTCCTTCTCCTTCCGCTTCCTCAGCGCTCTCCTTCGCCCCCTCGCCCTCTTCAGCGCTTTCCTTGACGTCCTTGCTGCCGATGACAGTGGCATTAACCCTGTTGGACGCATCAGTGAGAGGGGTTCTCGAATCACAACACCAGAACCCTCACGTCAACATGACATGCACCGTATCCCCCTCAGCTTCCCCTCCTTCCCCTGGAGCTTTCAATGACACTGCCATTCGCTTACTCCCCTTCCACCCGAAACTACCCGTTGTGAACGAGCTCGGCGTGAGAGTGGTCGTACTCAAGATGGACGCTCCTTCCTCACCCGCCTCCACCGCGACAGTTTCGCCCTCCCCAGGGAACGGATTATAACTTAATGCCAAGTGGAGGGGCGCGGCACGAGACTTGAAAGCGGAAGCAGTAAGCCCGGTCTATGTACGGTGGCACATAACGTGCAAAAAATTCGGTCGTGGCACAAAAATCGATGAGCGGGCATGCTTGGCAGGAATGGACGGATACCACACTCACTTTGAGACGTGCTGTACCCTTGGCTCCACCTCTTCCCGGTGCTCTGCCTCCCTCTGTCTTTTGCACCTTCGAGCTCCGTGTCTCCCGTTTCTCGGTGGCAGGCGTGTCATCACTTCGAGTTCGTTTCCGTCCTATCAGACAAGTGCATGTCAGTAAGCCAGGTTCCCAATGTCACTGTTTTACGCACCTGCCATTGCTTCAAACGCGAATCAATCTGTACTTGTGGTAGGTGGCGAGAAGCAAAAAGTCGATGGACTGAGTTTTCCCGTGTGCAACTCGTTACTAGCGCTGAGAATTTCTATTGTCGCTGTGGCCGGTGGAACGGTTCTACCCCTGTCTCGTTGCTTTGACGTCACAAGACTTTTGCCACGTTCGATTTCGATTTACTCATCAAATAAACTAAACTCTTCGATCAAGCATAATTGACTACCACGAGTAGCACGATCTACCTACACACAGACAGACTCATCAATCTACGCAATCATCAGTATAAAAGATAGAAGGAAAAGTGCGGACGAAGACTCGCCGTTTAGCAGAAAAATCTACGCGTGCTTTAGACTTTACATGGCAGAGAAGTGGGCACCTGTTGGATGCCGCATTCCCCCATCGCAAGATATTCCATCTTTGTCGCTGCGTTCGATCAACACATCCCTCTCTGAGCCCATGCCTACCTCCTTCTCTCACTCTCCCCTCCGCCCCGCCCCGCGTACTACTAGCAGAGGACGGGGCTCCGAATTGGAGCCGACGAAATCGTCAAATATCCTCGTCATCAGAGAGGAACTCGTCCTCATCGTCATCATCGATAGAGGCCAAGTTCGCCATGTCGACCTTGTACCTCAACAGCCCTCCGATGCCACCGAAACCCTTTACGAACTGTGCACCCTCCTGGGATCGGTTGGTAACGAATTCGAGCGTAGCACCAAATTCTTTGTATTTCTCGGCGAACCACTCAAGGAGGGACGTCGGTTCACCGCATTTTTCCATTTCCAAACCGGTAGATTTGTCCATGAATCTCTCGCGTTCCTTCTCTTGTTCCTTCGTGGCGTAAATCACGATCTCCTCTGCACGCGGTCAGGTGGGACAGAAAGTAAACGAAAAACAGGTAAATACCTCCTGCAGCATTGCGAAGAACGTATCGGGTTATGTCCAAGTTCTCCCACACGATCAGTGTCTCAACGGCACCAAGCTCCAGACACTTGAGCGTATCGTCTACTCCGAAACAGTACTTGCCCGTGTCCTGACTAATTTCGTCGAAATATCTCTGAATGAGTTTCTTTTCCTGCACAAACTTGACATTCGAGAGTGACTCCGCAGCAAGTTCGATAGCCTTGACAGTCATGTTCAGCTGTCATCCAAGGTGCCGATAAAAGGAACGCACTTGATTAAAGCCGTTCTCACCTCCGTAACTCACGTCCACCACCTTGATCACCTTGGCTGCCAATCGCTGATCAAACATGTCACTCTGACTCAGTTCAGTCTTGAAATCCGCACTTCCAGCGAGAACTAATCCAGATACGTTGACTTTGTCGTTCGTGATGAAGTGTTGCACGGCAAGTTCTGCAACTTTACGGACGTAGTTGTGCCGTTTTTCGTCGCGAAGACGAGAGAAACGAAGTGCGGATTGACCACCACGGCCGTGTTTCTTGGGTAAATCGACGGTAAATTTGTGGATCACCTCACGCGTGTTGCCGGCCAGCGTTCCGAATAGAGTACCGTTACCGTCCATGACGATGAACCCGAAGCGCTGGTCAGACTCGAGAAGTTCTGAGAGTGCCTCCGTGTGGAACTTGTTGTCGCACAAGTAAAGAGACCTGTGTCAATCCAGATAAAGTCCGTAACCCGAACCCAATTTAGGTAATCGGACGGAGTACGCACGTATTGATGGGTTTATGGGGTTCGAAGTCGAAAGATACTTTCTTTTCCTTGCCTTCATCGGTGAGGATGGTCCCGACGAAGAGTACAAGTCCATTTGGTGGGACACGGGTGTAGAGTTTAAGACGCTGTTGCGTACTCGTGATGGCAGACAGTACGGAAAGTCTGTTCACACGGGACTTGATGTTGGAGGCAGTACCGTATTCCTGCGTCAACATCGCAACCGCACGAGACACCTGGTCCTGATGGACTCAGATCAGTAAGTCTGTATCGATCGCGCAACTAGGGCATGGAGGGCTGGATCGAACGATCAGACGCCCTTACACACCTTCGGGGGGATGATCAAGCTGATCATAGAAGTCCCAGCTCTGATGGGTGGTATGAACGAACCAGCGCAACGAAGAACAGAAGAGAGTCATACCCTCTTGCTGAATCCAAGCTCTTGATGAGCTTCTTGACTTTCCACATCTGAATATTTTGCTCTGCGAGGTCTTGTTGACTCATGGCGAATCGTCCAAAGGGGAAAAATGCCCTTCACAGTCTCACAATTGTTGCTGCTTTCCTTTCCGCCTGTTTTGTGGTTCGTCGTGTGTGTCGAGATCGTCGTCGAAATCGAAGCTTGGAAAAATTTAGCAGCCTGATCTCGATCTCAAGTGCCAGTTGGTGTCCTCGGGGCGTGCTTCAGGGCGGGCTTTGCTAGTCACGTGATGTCCCTCCTCAGTGAGTTCACCCCGCCAATGGATTGGACAATGTCATGAGCAAACGGAAACAGGACACGGAAAGCAGCGACGACTCGGATCGCGTCAAACGAGTCAAGAATAACTCGGGACTGGCAAAACCTACTCCATCGACGCGTCGTACTGCCACGGGTAACACGGGTGCTCAGGCAAAGGCCACCAACAAGGGACGGAAGAATGTCCCCGACGCTCCAATGACAAACGCGATGTCGCTCCCCAGCACATCTGATATGGGCCCACCGGCTCCACCTGTCCCAGCCGCACCGGCTCCAGCACCCCCTCGCAAACGTTTACGTATCCGCAAACTGGCACCGCCTCGTCCATATCCAACTGTACCCCTTGGACGCTCTGCAACCGGTCCACGCTCGACATCCACACGCCCTTCACCTGATGAACCGATGTGTCTATGCGTCACGCGCAAAACCGCGCTTCCTGTATACATCCGACGATGTACATCTGCTTTCTTGCAGGATGGCGCACGCGAAATCCGTCTCTCTGCGATGGGCGCTGCAATACCACACCTCGCGCTTCTCGTCGGGACCCTGACTACTGAGGGCACCTTGCCATTTGCTCAGGATGAACTCAAGGTGGAAGTGTATACTGGTTCCGAAGGAGTCGTCGATGAGGTGCTGAGCAACAGCGAAAGCGAAAGCGAGGGTGACGAGAAAGTCGAAGATGCGCCGAAGGAAGAGTTTCGACAGAGAACCAAGTCAACCATGCATGTGATCATACGCCATGATAGTGGAAACGCTGTACCTGCGGAAGCAACAAACACCCGAACCCGTACCAATAGGAGCAAACGGAAAAGAAAAAGGAAAGGGCAGGTACCGGTGGAGGAGAGAGAACAAAATGGTGTGGATGCCCCACG
Organism: Pisolithus albus; assembly: GCA_024613165.1. Lineage (NCBI taxonomy): Eukaryota > Fungi > Basidiomycota > Agaricomycetes > Boletales > Pisolithaceae > Pisolithus > Pisolithus albus. The sequence goes on from JANFAB010000081.1 coordinate 82,229, forward strand.
GCGAATTGTGATCCAGGAACCAGAGCAGGAGGACTCGAATGGGTCGTGATCGATGAACTGTTGCCGCTTGACCGTCAAGAGTCAACCTGCAGACTACTTGTGACGCACAATATCTCCTCGCCATTGTTCCGCTTCCGCCGGAAACCTTTTTTGATGACTCAAAAGAAGAGCGGGACACTCAAGTACGACCTCGCGCGGTTTCCTGTGGAATTGGCTGTCTACGATATGCTCCTCAATCTTGCACTCTAATCACGCCGCCTAGGTATCATTTGCATGCACCACTACCATACTTCCTGTTCACTGTTAGCTCATAGACCGTTCAAGGAACCGTCAATACTCCAGGTAGTTATATTTTGCTACTTAATTCTACCACGTGGTGGTCCTGGGCAGACAAAAGTCCGCAATATGCAATCGAATAAGCATACACGAAACCTGGGAGCTCTAATGCTGCATCGGAGCTGGCGGATACGCCCACTACGTGTGGGACTGTTGGTTTCTCATGGCGGTATCGTCCTGCCTGACATCAAGAGGGCTCTGAAACTTAGCATCACCTCCAAGGGAAAATCAAGAAAAACCACTATGGTTACCAACAGTCAAAATAGTAACAATACGGTGATACAACGAGCGCGGTAGGTCCGTGGGGTCTACGTACATATATGAAACAGTCTCATACGTTAAATGAGCGACACAAAAAAAAGGAGGGGAGGGATTCCGGGAAGATGGGGAAAAGGAATGATTTTGCGCTGCGAAATCGACACACTACAACTTCGGACGCTAGCGCAGGTATTCCGGTGGGGACGGATATAAGTCGTCGTCGTCGTCGTGACGGTAGTCCCAAGTTACATCCTGTTGGTTGAGACTATTGTCGACGACCCCTTCAACGATGTCCTCTTGGAGTCTCGCCACGGATTCGTCTGCGTGCACCCCGTGTACCGCCTCATCGATGGCCCCGATCAAATGGTTGTCGAATTCAACGTAGGAAAACCTCACAAACGGGAATCGCATGTTCGGTTTGGATACCGTCGACAGACCTGGAGACAAGTCGCGATATATCCTGTTCATGTCCTCGTCCGAGATCATTCGAAAGCTCTCGGTCGTCATCGTTATGTTGTCTATGTAGCGCATGACATACGTGCCAAGGTACTCCACCTGTATTTCAGCGGGGCGGTACGTGTGCGAACCGGGCAACTGCAGAAATAGGTTAACTGCAAATTGCGAAGTGACCATTGTTCGGGGACAGTATGACGCCATGCCACATCCGAAACTTTCCGTTATGACTGCTCGGGGTCGGCCGGCTGGATCAAAGAAAAGCGGTCTGTAAAACTTGTCCACGCCCCGCTTGAGAACGACTTCCCAGATGGTCTTTTCGCTTGGAACGATGAATGCCCAGCCATCTTCACCTTGTACGATACGGCTAGGGCCAACGTAGTCCAATGGCGAGAGAATGTTGATTGGGACCGGCTCTGGAAAGATACCACGTTTGGCGCCTTGCAGATCCTGTTTTACCTTCAGAACGGCACGGATAGGATACACGTAGGATAAAGGCGACCCGTTCTCGCGAAGCGAACTGGGGGCGGGTTGGAGATTATAGTACTCGCGTGAAAGTTCGTCCACTCCCTCTATTCCGGTCCTTGGAGGGAAAGGTTCCAAGAAACCGTCGATGAACTCCACAGGGAATGCATCGTCATCAAGTCTACGACGCATAATGATTTCCCCTATAACATCGAACGGGGGGAGGGGTTTGCTGAATTGGAGGCTGCGGGCTCGAGCTTCAAGTAGAGACAGAGGCTTCGCAAAGCTGCCTTCGAATTCCCTTAGGTCATCGGATGTCGGGATAGATGACCATTCCAAGGGTGATTCCTTCGCAAACCAGGGAGTGGGTACACGAGAAGGTCCAGTAGCATCCTCCGCCTGGGTATTCGACGTCGAACCCTGGACTGGAAGCGCCTGATCGTCGGCGGCCGCTTGTGGCTCCGGGCCAAGACGCTGTGCACCCGAGGGCAGATACACAGGGGTAGGGACTCTGCTGGGGAGGTTTGATGATACGTAGCTGACACTCGCATCATACCCGTCTGAGTCGCCGGCTTGGGTTGATTCGCCTGAGTTCTCGGCAGACATCGTTCTGTATCCAAAAGCTGTAGGACTGGAATGACCCCGATTATCAGAGATGGGAGTGGTGCGACGAGAGTCAAGAGACAGTGGCGGACAACTGCGAAAGACGTACAAACCTGACCCGAGACCATTCGTCGGGTGTCAGCCACCTCACAACGTACCTGACGTGACCAAGAAAGTGAATTACCTCGCGCTTTAACGGAGAGGAGTTACATTGTGTGTTGCGCACGGACCAGCGCAGTCTCGGTTTTCATGCCGTTTGACCTGAACATCTATGAGTGACAGTCAACAAAATAGGATAAGACATCGTCACCGGATGAACGACATCCGTCCAATACTACACACTGGACTTAGAAACTAGCCTGGCTGCAAAGGTGGTGGGAAGGCGTTTCGAGCGAACCAGCCGAAATCGCGGATGGTCGCGAGTGTAACCGTCAAAAGACGCCACGTTTTCTGCACAAAAAAAGTACTCAGCAAGACGCGACCGTTCGCCTTGAGAAGGGACCGGTGACCGAACTCTCTAAGAAGTACCCGTGTAGAAGCGCATCGCTTCATATTGTTGGACTTCCCGTAGGAAATGTCAGACAGCCGCGACGAGACTATGTTCGAGACGCCCTAATCGCCACCGTTGCACGTGTGCCCTTAGCTTACGTGCGCCAGTGTCATAACGCCCTTGACAATGTCGAGCGACAACTCTTCTACGCTACACTATATACATGCCAATGGTGTGCAGCTTCGGTGATATCGATACGGCGCGGACGTTGCGCTTTCGAATTCGTGACTTTTAGTGACTCCGTTATGTTCGTTTCTGTTTGGGGTTTCGGTCTCAGGGACTGAATACTCCAAAGTCGCGCGAGAGGACAACATACACGTCGACGAAGACAACGAATCGGCATTATGACTAGAGTCGTCCTTCCTGATAAGATCACCGTTCACAACTCACAGTCCGCTTGACATACTAGCAACGTACACAAACTTATCCTATAGAGCGTCAAAGTTGATATGATGTGATATCTTCCTTCTCTCCAGCTCGTCCTCTCTCTACAAGGGTGGTTAACAAACACACGGATCAGCCAATCGCTTTCGTCACGAAAAAAAAATGCCGTGACGCACCTTCTCGTTCAGATGTAACACGAACACGATGATTGCCAATATCGCAGTGGTAATGATGACTGTCAGTGTGACCCATGGTATCCACTCTCCTGGTCTTAGATATAGCTCCCGTTTCCATGACCCTGTGTCCTTGCCTGGTGGGGGATGAATCACGAGACGCGAGTTCGGGATGACGCCCTCCATGTTAGTGAAATGGTCCTCCGTGTGCTTCGTCGACCCAACAAATAGGTTCTCGACATAATTGTTCGTGCGGCCGAGACCTAAGAACGCATACGGCACCTGAAGAGCGTGATAGGATGTCTGCGGCAATTGACCCACTACCCAATATCGTCAGCACGAGTGACAGAGATGCTTGGAGATAAACTTGCCTTGAGCAGCAGACCGGCGACCGTCCGTACCGAGGACGGTGTATTTATACGAAGCACCAGAATAACTCACTCCGAAGGGCTTCGCGGTGGATAAGTAAACGAGCCCCAGATAGGTGACATTATTGTGCTTACCAGATAAGTAGAACCATTAGGCAACGAGCACCATCCACCCTCACAGGCGCCATTGAGCACTACGACGATGAGCCAAGGACGACCACCGGATACCAAAATGACCTACCGATCGCCTTGAGGAAAAACGCATCATAGTAGAAGTTATTTTGTATGAATGATACTGTCCCTTCGCCTTGTACTCCTGTCCTCTGTACAAGAATGTCGAGCGTCCCCTAAGGCCGCCATCGTCAACACTGAACGAGAATTGTAATCCACAGTTTGACTCACATCTTCATCTAGATCCACAAACGTCACACCCCTGGCATCCCTGATGGCCTCTAAACTCTCAGTGTCCTTGTGGACCAGCCTAAATCCACGCCTGCCACGCCCATTTTGGTCGCAGCCCGGGAGACCCTTTGCGCAAGGTTCCGATACTAGCAGCTTTGGCGTGCGTACGTCACCATTGGCAACGATAAACATAAGATCGGGAAAACCATCCAAATTGGTATCACCTAGCCGGATAGGCAGCGGAATTGAGGGTGAAAATGTAGTGTCGACAACGACGATGGATTCCGAAGTGGATTCCAGGAGCGAGTGTATCGGAATCCGGGTGAGAGCCTAGAAACGAAACGTGATGACACCTGGTAAGCTACATCCCATTTAAAAACAAAGGAGGATATCCTTACATCATTATCTTGACTGGTGCTAAGATCGTAACGGAAACTGGGGTCTGCACTACAGAGATCCACAGGAGATCTACATATTGGTTGGCCTTGTTTATTGACACTAGGCGACATCGTGGAGGGACAGACAGGTAACTGCTTGTTATAGGCAATATTCAGCAAGCAACCAGAACCGACCCCTCTTGAAGATACGTGGGAGCAAGTTGTGAAGACCATGTCGATCGATCCATCCCTATCTGAAGAGCACGTAATAAGCGGGCTGCAAGGCATACGAACCGTTATAGACTTGCCAATATCACCGAACGAGATAGCTTGAACTCCAGAAGGGAGTGATTCGTACTGTACCAACGTAAACCCCTCGTCCTTGTTGTTGACCCATATTTGAAACGATCGCTGTCCAGAACCCTCGTCGCACACCAGAAATATATCTGATGCACTAAGCACAGACTATCGAAAAACAGTAATTCCCCTACCTGCAAGACAGTCCCCATTCAGATCTACGACCGCATTGCTGTGAGGGGACGCAAGAGTACATTGAGATCCATTGAACAATGGATCGGTCCTACAATAATGTCAATACATGACTCCTGCAGAACAGATGCGCCACTGACATTTCGAACAAGGGTGCCTCGCTGTTCGATGTGTTCCAATTGTTTTTCCAGACTCGCAAGGGATTAGAGGACCCTCGTCTGTCAGTCGGCATACCCAACAAGTCGATCTTCATGTCTCCGTTTACGTCAACAGGAATCGGCTGTGAAAGAGTGGATGGTGGCACTGATATAGGTTGAGAGGCTGGCGAACGAGCGATACATTAATCCATAACAGATTCATAATTTAGGAAGACGCACCAAAGGTTCCGTCGTTATTACCTGCGTAGACGGTCATGCTCAGGGTATCCCGCCACGTGTCGTCACTCATGACCAGAACGTCTAGCTTCCCGTCATGCGTGAAGTCCCCAGGAACGACGTTAGAAATGGGGGATGGATGTTGGATTGACGACGCCTTCTGAAACACAAATTCGTCTCCATAGACCTTTAAACCAGACTCCCAGAACCCGGAGAACTGTGCTTACCGTGATTCCAGAGGTAAACAGATAGCTCCCGCTGGTCCGAGCCAAGAGACAGTACGTCCAAGCTTGACACGACCAGATGTAAGATCTCACATAAAACTACAGCACTCGACCACACTTACAACTGATCTCCATTGAAGTCGCCAAACGCCACTATGCGTCCACCGTCATCCAGTCCTAATGAGCCTGCTTGTATAAGCGAACTCTTCGCGAATCGTTTGGGGGAGAACGGCCATATCGACAAGACCGGTGTGGCCAAAAGGAGTATGCCGAGAAGTGCACGACATGATAATTGAGTAGGACTGCTTCCCCAGCGCGGAAGGGCCATTAGTGGTGCAGACTTCCAATGAATCCACACACAGGGATATGTTACAGAGCTGCCGCCCTCAGCAAAGGTCGAGACGGCAATAAGTGATGAGTTGACCGTCGTCCTAAGCTGCGGCAGTCACTCAGTGTAGGCGCTTAATCTCACGTGACCTCGTAGTAATTCGAACGGACTACGCCAGCGCTGTATTCAGCCATCTAACATCACCGCGTCACCGAACCTCCTTCAAACCGGAACACTTCATCGACGTCCTGTTCTCCTTGACTTATAGCAGAGCGTGGCGAAATGGAACGAACATCCGCTCACCGTCCACCACGGAATCTCTTTTCCACTCCCGGTAGCCCCGTCATTGAAGCTCTCCTGCATCCGGTCGGTGATTTCCCACCAATTCCGCGTTTCCTCGTCTTCCCCGATGGCCTTCATATCCTTCTCATAGTCGTCCCCCGTGTACTTGAACGTCGCAATCAAACGTTGCAGTGGAGGATAGTGATTGATCGAGTAGTCGGACATGTGATGCTTCCCTAGGGCTGCGAGAACGCCCGGCCAGACGTTCGCGTGGAGTCTCTTGTATTCCGCTGCGCACTCTGGTTTGAGCTTGGGGAAATATCGTGGGTCCGGTGAAAGACGGAATGTAGGCCACTCACTTTGATGATCTGACATATCCGCTTGGCTTGTTCCATGGCCGATTTAACCCAAGCTTCGGTGTTCTCAGCGATGGACAACCGCTCATCCAGGCTAGCCCAGTTACGTAACCTGTGGCTCCCTGCTTGTCTCAGGGATCTGCGAGCCCACCCTGCAAGGCATACAGATCAGGTCGGCTTACTCGATGTACCGGCTTTGCTACTGACTCGTACTTCTGATCCGGGACAAGTGAACTTTTGTGTTATATCGTTTTATGCCCACCTGTGAACGCGCACCACCGAGCTGGAGCCATTGTCAGATGTTTACACGAGATCTTGGACCATTCAAACAGGTACAACCCAGAACTGTGTGCGAGGAGAGACGCACGGTGATTGACGACCATGGTGTACTAACGAACCCTCAAAGGTTCATGGTTAGAAGGTTCCGTTGGACATCTCATTGATCTCAGCAGTACGAAAGACAGTGCATCATGAGCCCCTCTCATCTCAGCAAGTTGGTACGTATGAGAGCCACTGGAGAACTATTATCGATAGAGGAGTGCTTGAATGAATTTGACGTTAGTGGCAACTGAGTGAGGCGTGGTATGCACCCTATGATCAACTCCAAGGCTTAGAGGATTCCCATCGCACGATGCTTTCAAGTCCAGTCTTGAGTTGAAAAAGAGAGTGAAAAAAGGTTTGCGAGGGGCGCGATCCGCTGCGCGACTGACGACGTGTCCTGATCTCCTACGACTAACTCGGCAGGACCAGCTGGATGCGGAATTGCTTCCCTGGCCAGACGAGGTCCAATTATTCCATGTCCGAGTACCTCTTACGAGGCACGAGACGATAAATGATCACCAAGTTTTCTGGAGGGGACAGTCTTGAACTAGCGCACTCGCGGACGAGCTCGCTGACGTAAACCACCTCGCATTCCCAAGTGGTTGGGCCATTACAGCCACTGAGCCACGGGGCCGACGACACCACCACCACCCACCATGTGAGGAGGGGAAGATTCGTTCCACCGTCGAGTGGCATTCCATTGTCCTTTGCCTTATAAAAATGCCCCCTGTCCGCGATGAAAAACCCATCCCCCCTTCTCTCTTTCGATCATGTTTCAGCAGCGTTACCCGCCTTACGACGCTCATCTAACCACTTTTTACAGCAACCGTGGCGGATCCTTGGCCGAGAACGACCGTCGGTTGTCACCTGTCCTTGAGGCAGCGGCCTGGTCCTACTACAGTAGTGCCACAGACATGTGGCCCCTCCCGGCCACCGCCCCAACTCCGGCGAACGTCCCTCTCGACGTATTGGACGTCAACTACTACGGTGGCATATCACAGGAGACGCCCACCGACTCGACGTTCCTTTTCACCCCAACCGCGCTTGGATTCCGGTTCAACGATGATACTCAACAGTACAGCGTGCCCACCCCTCATGTCGTACACACGAACGAATATGTGTGTGGTTATCCACAAGAACAGGCAGGCGACGTACCCACCCCTATTGTTACCCAAGCGACGGAACAACCACGAGAACAGACCAGCCTTCCAACTCCAGACCCCAGCCCCAAGGTCCAAGTCTGGTTCGCTGAGCCCCCCGTTCGTCCGTTCACCAAACCACGTACCGAAGATGCCATCCGCGAGATGATCTTTCGCAGTAGCCGCGACAAAGATATCGGGCGTGATTTGTTCTACCTCAGTTTAACCTTGGAGGATCCCAGCCATGCCACCTCGGGTTTCAAGCCACCGCTTACCGGAATTGCGGCTGTGGACGAGGCTTCACGCCAGTACTACTCGATCACACCCGCCGACACCGAGCTGCGTCGTTTCGGAGGAGAAGTGTGCTACCAGTACCCACTTGAAGTTATCCAGACCCTCCAACGAACATTGGCTAAAGATTGGGCTAACGTCATGCCGCCACCCATTCCAATCGTCATCCTTAGGCCATACGACTATATAGGTGGTAACTTTTTCGCGCAAGGCCAAGACTGTTGGGCATTTATCGTACCTAACGAAAATACCATCTGGGCTTCCGTTCTCGAACGTGGCGTGGACAAGGATTACAGGCCTCTCGCCACCGACCCGAGGACCCGCCAACGCTTGCAAGTCATCACCGAATCCCAGCAATTTGGTACAGCGGTGTACACTCCCCATTCGATTGTCATGTCCCAGTTCGCAGTCAACCTATTCATCGAACTTCCCAGACTTCCTAATCAAGGTCTCGCTGAACCTGTGGTCGACTACCTCGGCACGTTCGTGATGCAGTACATGGACAACATCTTCATGAAGCGGGATGCATGGAACGACATCGCGGAAGATATCAAGAACAATTTGTACGACCAAGCTCCACACCTTTTCAAAGGGTTGAAACCATACAAGAACGTCCCCCACGTCCCGGTCGTCAAATTTATATACACCAAGTTCGATGGTCATCTCGTGGGGTGTGCCGACCGAGCTCTCACAGAGGTGCAAGTGGCGCGTGCTATGGCTCAGCTCGAACGCCAGCGGGCGGAGGGCATCGAATCCGACGGCGGTTCTGACTTGGAAAGCGACATCGAAGTGGACAGTGACGGTGTCATTAGCAACGATTGCTTGTCGTTTTTTGATTTTGACGGTGAGTGATGCTGCTGATGTCCCGCGCTGACCAACGGTTTTCCAGGACATCTCCGTTCCGCGATGTATCGCCGTTTCCTTTGACGGCTCTTATGACTTACTTCCCTTGATTCTTTTCATGATTTAAATGACCATTTGTTGTTTCTGACCGACTCGTATCTCCTAACGGTCCTTCGCATGTTATTTTTCACACATATGTATACTTGCATCGTATCATCAGTAAAACGTTTTTTCCACCCTCTACATACTGGCATTCCATGGGTGGATTTCTTTATCTTATTTATATGTAACCCTCGCTGCGTACTGTTAGCAGCTCTGGACGTTGAAATGAAGCTCCTCGTTAATGCATTCGTTGGTATCGATTCATACGTGTCTAAGTGGAAAATCGTGAATATAGTTCCGTATATCCGGGTAACGGTTTCCACAGAAAAAGGTCTAGGTTTCTTCGGACGGCAACCTGGGAAACTTGAACTCCAGAGACGAGAAACGGTCGTTAATTGGTCTTGATCTTGTCGGTGAGCCCTGCCACATAAGAAAAGGAGCACAATGAACAAACCGTGCGGTACCGCTACAGCACGAAGAAAGAATACCATTCTTGAAAGAAACTCCAAAGGTTCTCATCGTCCGCGTAACGAACAACCCCGTCAGAACCAACGCACACGCCGCCCTTGCCGTTTCCGCATCCAGCGGCTCGAGCTTCGCCAGACCCTCTGCATCCACCGCGGCGCCCTTGAGCAATCCTACCAGCACCGCATGCACGTCCGCCCAGAACGGCTGCGCATGCGTGAGGGTGGCGTAGAGGGCTGTAATAAGCGGTGCACACCACAGGTCGGTCGTCGTCCAGCCGTAGGGAAGAAGTTCGGGAGGCGTGGTCATGGTCAGGGGTGTTGGGTGAAGGAGAGAGAACAGGTTGACGAGGAAGAATCCTCCGTTGGCTAGGACCTGTTCGACGGAGTTTAATCTTAATATGTAGTACATGGATGGATAGGTACTTACGAGAGAAGATAGGAGGAGCGTCCACGGTGATCCGGATGCCTCCGCTACGGGACTGCTCAATACGACGGTTGGAACGATGCTGCACAGTAAGAAGGCACGGTTACATGCGTCCAAGATCGACAGCGGGAATTCCGTGTTGAGCGAGGGAACGGGTATCACGGGTGCAGGGATGCTTTCGACGAGCGCCTGGGTGAGGATGCAGAGCAGAGGCGTCGTACCGGAGAGCATGAACGACGCTGGCACCGAGATATATGGACCTGGCAGCGACGACGACAAGTTCAGTTACGAGCCTTGTCGGCCGACGAAAAACACTTTGAATCGAACGCACATATCATCGCTTCGCCACCGTACACCACCACCAGGGTGGTCAGTGCGTCCCTAACAAAGGACCTACTCTCTATCGCAGCGATAGCAACTTCCGATTGCTTGGCTGATGCGCGTCTAAGATATTCGCGCCGCAAGCTCTCCCTAATCTGCCTGAGTGCAAGGCAGAGCCGGAATGTCGCGAGTAGATCGAGCGTGTTGGTCTTGAGCCCGAACCATGCGAAAGGTGCGACGGGGGCGAGGATGTACTGGTATACTGCGGTAACGGGTTGAAGGAACATCGTCTGGTTGGGGAGACGAGTCGACGACAACGGCGACAGTACAAACTAGACCAGCTGCGACCCTCCCTGAATGGGATCGGCCGGGGTAGGAGAGCTAAGTAAATACGGATGGGCCATTGACAGTCGAAGCACCTCCGATGAACGTGCGATACACATGCCATCATTGGGGACCGAAATTGCATTGCAGTACAAATAAGAAAACACGACATGTATTCAACTCTGCTACTGGAACTGCATGGGCGGCGGCGGCATACCAGGTCCAGGCGCAAATCCAGGAGGTGGTGGGGGAGGAGCAAAGCCGCCAGGTGGAAACATACCCATGTTCGGAGGCGGAGGCGGCGGTGGCATCCCCATCGGTACTCCAGGTGCACCCATCACAGGCATTGCTTGTGCTGGCTGAGGCGTGAACCCAGGTGGTGGTGGTGGTTGAGCTAATGCACCCGCAAACTGACCCTGGTACGGTCCTTGGAATCCTGGTACGGGCGGCCGGGCCCCGAACGCACCCATCGGTGCCGGCGGTGGTCGCGCACTAACCGGTAACGCGTTGTTCTTGCGTGCTTGGGCAGCGAGGAGACGTTCGGCGGCTGTACCGTGTCGTTCGCCCTTGCCTTCCTTCTTAAATGCGTATTGAACGGTTATGCGTTTGTTCATCAAAAATTGACCGTTCATTGCTTCAATGGCAGCATCCGACGACTCGAAATCCGTGTATGCCACAAATCCATAGCACTTCGACTGTCCAGTTTGTGGGTCGCGCGCAATCTAAGTGCAACGGGTTAAATTAGCCCCAGACAATGTGCAACAGAACACCTACCTTGGCCGTCGTAGCCATCAACCCAAACGCGCTGAACGTGTCATACAAAAGCCTCTCATCTACATTCTCATCCAAGTTCCCAACGAAAAGGTTGGCTCCAACGTCCAGTTGCTTTTTGTCGGATGAAGCCTGTGGAAAAAACGCGTCGTCATTAGAGCTCACACACCGAGCATGTCGCTCACCTTATTGACACGTATCGGTTTACCCCAGAGCTTGATCTGGTTCATAATTTTGCATGCATATTCGGCATCTTCCTCAGTCGAAAACTCACAGAAACCATAACCTTGGTGGGCCATAGATACGCGGTCTTTTGGAAGGTGCACGTTCACTGTAAAGTAAACGGTGAAGGCTGGATACGTTCGAGGATGAGCATGCGAGCTTACCAACTGGACCAGCCTGTAGCATCAGTTCCCATACGAGGGCGTCCGTGCACCGTTCATCGAGGTTTCCCTAACGAATATAAGTTAGGCCTCGAAGTCGTAAGTTGTCACTCACCAAATACACGGTCGCTTCTTGATTTCTGTCATCCTGTGGACGGGACATGGTGGACGAGTCCGTCAGAGGGGTGATTGGGGTCCCGACAGTGGTCGTTTCCAAAAGTGGCGCACACTTCCGACTCATAGCTTGGAACTGCGCCGCTGCTGCTCAGAGGCTATGCAGTCCCAGCATGATAAACAGGCGTGGTAGGGCAGAATTGAACTTTCAGAGATGTCATTTCAAGCAGTTACCCTTCTCAATTTCTCAACAGCAACCCTCGAGGTGCATGGCCGATCTTACAGTGGCCCACTCGAGCTCAACAGTGTCAGTGTCACTGTGGGTGAGGGTGAAGATACCCAATCGAATGCAGATATCTATCTGGTACTCCGAGTGGGCGGATATGATACACCCATAGATCCATCCACGTCCATCAAGACCGCCTCGACCAATGACGGGAACTCGTACACGTTTGGAACGGCGGATGGAAGGACAGCAACGTTACTACTCCCTACCCCTTCCCAGAACGACGAACGGGCTATCGAGGACCAGGATACTTTTTACGACATTATTGCACAATACACCGATTCAGCTCAGATGCAGGTAGGCCAGGGGGGAGTGGAAATACCTTCCTATGAATCTGCTAGAGGTCGCGTGTTCTTCGTAGACGAGAACTCCGGTCAGGTAGTCGGAGAACTCGACCACCAGTTTCAGATCAAGGAAGACCCTACGTTGGGTCTTTCTCATGCAGAGAATGATCTTGTGGTCATCGAGATCGTTGACGAAAATGCAGGAGAAGCATTCGCACGCGTGATACCCCCTGAAGAGCGAGATTGGATCACCAACTCGGCAGCCTTCGTTAGGTGAGTGTTCCAGTATCTGTCGCACATGAGGATGTGTCTGAGGTTGCTGTCTAGCCGTGCTATCTCTGGGACTACGAGACTGATCTTGACGTCGATTACTTCTGCTTCAGACTACTACATCGGTCACAGCAAACCTTACTCTCCAGTCCCCTCGGCAAACGACCATTCCAATACTACGTCTCAACCTCTACACATGTTCTTCACTTCCAAGAACACACAGAAGGGATTGTCAACTGTTCACTCACTCAGTGCTCAAGCTGCAACGGTCAGCAGCGAAACAGTTGCGATGATCCAGACTATGGTGAAGCGTATAGTCAGAGGGAAACGTAGGCCTCCTCCAGTTCCAACACCGGCACCGCTCGGATCACCTCCACCCTATACTTCCATGAACTCGTTGAAGCCACCTCTGCCTCCTCGCACGCCGTCGTCGTCATCCTCCCAGAAAGGGTATAACGGAGAAGATACCAAACCGCCTCTACCACCTAGGAAAGATTCCCCGTCCAAATATTCCAGGACACCGTCTCCACAACCACCCGTTGCAGGCGCATCCACTCCCACAGAACTCCCTAATCCTGCACCCGTGGGGATGCCAAAACGTTTACTTCTTTCGGTGGATATGATATTATCGACGATGGATTCCTCCGCCAAACAGATCGTTTCCGTCAGTGGTGATAATCTCACACGCGTCGTCGAACACAAGTACGCCTGTCTTTCCCGTCATGTGTTTTGGCATGAACCGCTGATATGATATGGGCATCGTAGGTACGGATCCGAAGTAGCTCGCAGCGCGGGATTGGCAGTTGGGACTACCAAGAACATCATCGCCGTCTATATGGACGTGAGAGATGTAGGGAGACGGGCTATTATTAAGATGGTCGGCAGGGAATATGTCGTGGCGAGGACAAGCAGTCGGGTTCAATAAGCCTGTTTCAATTGAGCGATCTGTACAGTTGTCCTAACATGGACGTATACCAGGTGGTCATTCTAGGCATGTTCCAGTAAGGTAGCTCACGGGTAACCCGGAACACCAGAACCGACAAGAATACTCACTGTTACAACCTTGCTGCTACTAGAACATATTGTTGCATGAACATTTGACGACATTTGGCTAGATCTGAAAGGCCGTCCCGGCATTCCATCAACTCCTGCATGAGTCTATACTCGATTATACCCCCTTGAAACCGGCCGAGGTACGTACGATCCTCACCTTGAAGCGGCATATTTCTCTCAGGTGGAAAGGGTCACAAGTCACCTAGGATAATGGGGATCGAGACAGACTTCCAGCTCGTCGCGATCGGTCGACTCTGCGCAAATGGGCGGAGTTTCTCTGGCAATAAGAGTTTGGACCAACGATGATGCAGATAAGGTGCTGGAAAAAGGCGTTTAGCCTCTCAAGTCTTCAAGCCGGATCATGGATGGGAGGGTACCAAGGGGTGAATTTATGGCAAGGGATCCGTCACAGATGATGACAGTATGCACTGGTCGCCATGCTGATTTCCAACTCTCAGTGATGATGACGAGGGAACCAACGGTTGGTGCTGTGTCGCATTCGATGACAGTTTTAACCCGTCATCGATGCGGTGAGATATGACCAGCTCCATACCACACGGAATCATGTGGCCCGTTGGAGATCTTTCAGTTACATTCGTCTCGCAATCGATGGCTGACTAGACCGGTGGTGTTTCACGCTTGCGTCAGAGGACAAAAGCGGGATGTCTGCCCGAAGTGCTGACTCACCATTATGGTGGTGAGTTACCAGCAGTACGGTAAAGTAAGACTGCAGTCGGACCACACAGAGCATCTAGAGCGGTGCGTGTAGTATGATATGTGGGCGCGATCCTGATCCGTTCCTCGCAGGTGTCGATCTGGCCCGCTGGTATGAATGCGGGGCCTCCCCCACACGGCGCACCAAGCGGCACTCTTCTGAGCCTGCTGAAGGCGCCTCGTTTGAGTCGTTGAAAAACATTTCGCATTCACGTTGGCTGCGATCATCGGGCCTGGCCTGGATAAAGAGGGAATTACCTTCCGCACCCATTCGATGATCCCTCGTGGGAACGTACGATAGAAACTACTTTCTTTCTCGGCTTGCTACAATTCTGCAACTTTGTCGACTTACAGACATGAGGATAACCGCCGCTTCGAACGCTCGGGCTGACTAGCACTAGACGTGAAAGAGCTTACCCGAAATCTTTGCTCAAACCCGCGGGGGCTCTTTCCGAACTCAGCCTCATGACGCATCACAGACGTACCCTAGGCAGACCAGCCGACGAGGCTAGGCCACGAAGCAACTGTCATGCGTGCCAGGGGAAACCCTGCCTGGATGTTGTCTTTGCATTGGACGGTTACGTAGACAAGGATATCTGCCCGGTGTTGGTGACAAATGCCGCGGTCTGATGCACCAGGTTCAGTGGTTGGTGCCCCGGGGGGGGGGGGGGTCGGGCTACAATCACGCCGCACTACGGTGTTAGAACTTAAGATTGGAGGTATGTATAGGGTGCATTGCAAATCGCGCCCATTGACAAATCACGCTCCTTTCCGTAGGTTGTTGAATCCCCGTATATCGTGGCAGGTATGAAGTGACGACATCGCATGTCTTTCAGGACACGCGTGGGTGGACCGAGTCCACGTGACAGTGCCTGTACAGTTGGAGTCGTTGCTTAAGCCTGTGATTGCCTATGTGCATCAGTGCTGACACGTATGTGGCGTGTAGCTACTTCTTACCATCTGAGACGTAGGTTTGTCCGTTGATGGTTTAGCTCCGTTTCTAATGATTTCTGCACAGTCCCGAGTATCTATATCTGCTATGCTTGGATGAGAACATCGGTCCATTAGAGAGACGGGTTTTCAACACAGGCGCATCCGTCATCCGTAATAACACTCGACGAACAGACAGCTTATGAAATCACAGGAGAGCATCTTCCTAGCACCATGTTGTGAATCCTTGTCTATAAATTCTGTTCTACCTAAAATCAAGGGCTGCAGGTCCAGTTCGGATGGTTCAACATATACCAGCGGCGTCGCATCATGGAGTGACCGGTCATGAGCGCTTGAGCGGCCAGTCACACTCCACGCTTGTCAATTACTCTTTCCATCCGTCGCGACCTGAGTTCCCTGCAATGGAATGAAGACTGGATCCAACTCCCTCATTTGATGTGAGTCTTCCTTGTTCCTAGGAGTGTTCGTCACAGCTGTAGTTTGCCTCAAGCTGGCAACCAAAAGGTTGTGGAATCAACTCACTCTCACGCAGCAATCCATCGGACTCGATGGCGACAGGAGTCCAGACTTTTACCTTTGACAGTAAGGCAAGCCGCGGGAAATTTATCCCCATTAGACTTGACTCCTGCCTTCTTCTCCCCGTAGCCGGCTACGTAGATTGTTTGTCTATTCCCTTCCGAATGGTCCAACAATAGTTTGGGCCATTTCACAGGTTATGATATGATCAGGCTGTGACCGGTATGCGGGGCGGACCTCCACAAGTGTCGTTTATCAGGTGAGTTTTGCACATTTAGTTAGTCTTGAAGCCGACACCTCACGCGGAACAGCACTCACGTTTCAACTCCAACTCACCGGCAACTTATTGTATGCCTGCAACAGTGCAAGGTGGGTTCTACGCTGCACTGCTTCGGAGTTCCTCTACTCAGCATAGGAGTGAGATCCACTCCCTTGATCTAATCATATGATACGTTCGGGTATCATAATCACTGAGTATAGTAAAACTTGATATGGACGCAACCTAATTTGCGTGTCTTTGTCTCGTTATGGCTGCAGGAATCAAGGAGCAGCAAGCCATGACGTTTCTAGTGGACTACCGGCTCGGCCACAGGTTTGGACCTCCGCAACTTGCAACAGTACTTAAGCTTTAAGGGTGACAATGTCACCCATCCGAACCCGCAGGTTATCGCAGAATTGAGATGAGTTGCTCACACTGTGTCGTAGGCAAGTCCTCGAGCAGCCTTTCCCCTACCTCTCGATATACTCACCACGTTCTGCTCTAGGAAAGCAATATCTGGGTTCTCCCCAGGGTCAGTTTGACGAATCAATGTGTCACTCCTTTTTTCTGATTTCGTACAGGTAAGACCGAGGCACTCGGTGGTGTCCCCTGCTATGTTGGCACTCCTACGGTCGAATACGACCAGAAGAAGGCCTTGATTCTGTTGACGGACATATTCGGCGTGACCTTTCCAAACAACAAGGTACTCGTTCCATCCGAATCCATGGTTTGATGTACGTTAATGGGAGCCTATAGCTGCTCGTCGACGACTTCGCAGGGAAAGGCTACAGGGTAAACATACGTCTTGTCATCACCCAATTCCCCCACTTACCAGCAGTGAACCTCTAGACAATCGCCCCGGATTATTTGAACGGCGATCCTGCACCTCCGTACGCTTGGAACGTACGTACATGACTGTCTTCAGGCTGAACGACTCACTCACCGGAGCTGTCCAGAATACCGAGTTCAATGTCGTCGCCTGGACTCAGAATCATACTCCGGAGGTCACGCGACCTCTTATCGACAAGGTCATTCAGGCCCTGAAAGATGAGGGCGTGACCTCTTTTGCAGTGACTGGATACTGTTTCGGCGGCGAGTTCGATTCACTCTGTCTCTCAATGATCATTTAAAAACCCAAAAACCCACGTCGTTTAGGTCTTTACGCGATCGACCTCGCGTGTGATCAGATCGTAGATGTCCTTATTGTCGCTCACCCTTCACAGGTCGTTGTTCCAACCACCTTCGAGGTACGTTCATAAGTCCATCTGGTTGCTTTCCATTATATCCTTACTGTCCTACTCGTTCCGCCGTGTTTCGACCTAGACCCTAGCGCAAAAGGGGAAAGCACCCTTTCTCTTTGAAATGGGCAACGAGGACGTTGAGATACCTGTACCCCAGCAAGAAGAAATAGATGGTATTCTCGGTGGTGGAAAGTACGCTCCCGGATATAAACGCGACTGTTGGCCTGGATGTCCCCACGGATTTGCTGTTAGAGGGGATATGCTGAATGCCGAGCAGTTCGCTGGCAAGTCGGGGTCGTTCAACAACAGCATTGCGTGGCTGGAGCTGTACTTCTGAGTGCTGGGTTCTCCTCATAATCGGCATTCTAGGATGTAGTGAAGTGTGCTTGTACGAGCAAAGTTTCCATGGGGGAAGTAGCTCGATTATGGGTCTTGAGAATTGATGCAGCTGTCGTGTGTTCCTGCAAGGATGCCTGATGAACTGTTTGGCAGGAGCACGAAGTATAAGGTACCCCGAGTGTTGCCGGGCTAATGGCCCCACCCAGCATCCGTCGGTATATGGAATGCAAGAAGGGTCTATTATTTTCGAACTCTCGCATGACTTCCCCTCCGATCCCCGCGCGCTATTACTTGCGTAGTGCTTCTAATCCTTGCGGATCCTGACGTTAAGCTTGCTCAGACACAACCAATACGCAGGCGATCAGTAGGTGGCCGCAGCTTTAAAACTGCCCCCCGGAAGATAAGACAGCGCGACGAGCTCTACAACACTTCGTGCAAAACGTCGATCGTACAATCTAGTTCTCCACTCGAACTCAAAAGCCCAGTCAAAGATCGATGGTTCTTCGCGCCTGTTTTATGCTGCACGCTGAGCGATGAGAACGCTGTTACCCGCCACTCCTTTCCCAAAGCGAGACAAAGATCGAAGTATCCTCCACGGAGACAAGCGCGGTGAACCGACCGACAGCAACTAACTTTTCTGTAGGTTGGCTCAGGACCGCATACCGAAGATTGCGGTTCTTCCAAATCAAGGGCGCCGTTTAGGTGGTTAGTGGGGTCAATGACAGATTCCGGATAAAGGAATCAATGGTTCTGCCTGAAACTTCGCACCTATTTCGTAATGCACACCGAGGGGCGGAGACGCTGCTACTTGTTATTCCCTTCCCAGAGCGAGACACAAAGATCGAAGCGCACTCCGTGGAGAACTAGCACGGCGGGCTGACCGACGGCAACCAACTTCACTGCAGGGTGGCTCAGGGACCGTGATCTACCAACGTACCGGAGGTTGCGGTTATTCCTAAACAAGCACGCCGTTCAATTGGTCAGAGGGGTCGACGACAGGTTTCAAATCAAGGAAAAGCCTGCGTTGGACTTGTGTCGTGGTGGCGAAAGGGGGATCATGCTATTGTCTTGGAGACCGAACGAAAGCGTAGAGAGGAAGCGTTCGCGGGTCTGGGGTAGGATTACCGATTCGGAGTGATTCATGACAATCTGTGGTCATCGAGATTGCAGATGAAAATACAGAGGTAGCATTCGCGCGCGGTACCTCGCAAGTGGAACTGGGCGACTGACCCGCATCCGTGATTCGTTAATCCGCACCGCTTCCACGAGTATGTAGGAGGTACTGTTCACAGTTCACTCGCAGCGACAACCAGCAACGAGAACATTGGACCGACCCAAATCATATATCGAGGGGCAAATGGATGCATTCGCAAGTACTGACACCTGCGCGACGAGGGTTCCCTCCTCCCTTTAGCTAGCGTACGATAGAGCCGAGAGAAACAGAAGAATGCTCGCGACCGATATCATCGAGAACGTCTGGCGTGAAGCGGGCGGAGACAATCTAGCACGAAGCACGTGTACCCGAGCATGTTCATCCCCGAGCTCTGACGTATGTGTGCATATACGGACTTCAGGCAGCCCACAGTGTTGGCAAGGTTGGCAGCCGGGTTGCGGTAGGGACATTGCAGATATAGTGTGAGGGGCTACATCAAAAAGTCGAGGGTGAGTGGGGCCACGTAGGGTAGCGAAGTCGTAAACAGACAAGTTGCATGGTCGAGCTGACCTGCCCTGGCATTCAGAAAAATCGTACATACCAGCACCGCCGTAGTGATGATTGACGGTTGTGGTGTTTGGAGATGAGCGACCGTGCGCCATCCGCGTCGACCAACTCGGTGATGTCTTCAGACTTTCAGCTCGATTATGCCTCCTTGGACAAATCCAGGTGCGTAAGTCGTCCAAGTCCCAAAGAAATGTCATCGAAACGTTCCCTCCAGGTGGAAAAACCTCCCACCGCCGCCGGGTTTCTCGATCCAACCCACAAGCAGCGTACGTCGTGCGAGACCACACCAGACCTAAACTCACCTTGCTCCCGTTGACACTCACAGACAAAACACCCCGCCAAGCAGGCAAACAAAGTAGCAGCGTCCTACACCGCTCTCAAGGAAAAACGAGCATGGGACCTCGCCATATCGCCCGCCAAGTCGCTTCCTATGCAAGCGTTCATGTTGTACATGTCCGGAGGAGGCGTGCAGATATTTAGCATGGGGATCGTCTTTATGCTGCTCCTCACACCCTTCAAGAATATCGCTGGTATGAATGCGGGTGCGTAGCTACATTTCAACCTGACCAAGTCTTTTTGATCACGCCCTTGAAACAGCATTCGCACCTTTCGCACCCTCTCCGTCCAACTCGACTTCATGGAACACCCTCCCACTGCAAAAGTCAGTGTACGTGGCATGCAATCTACTGACCCTGGCTGTGGGTCTGTGGAAATGCCGGTCGATGGGTCTTCTCCCAACTGGCACTGGCGATTGGTTGGCATTTGAAACAAGAGGACAGGTAAGGTCTACACAGATGGCTTCACGCCTTGTCTGTCGTCTGTCTGACTCCGTGCTTGACCTCCCCAAAAGCCACCAGAAATCTCGCTTTAATAAACTGCTTTCGGTGTCAGGGCTTCGTCTGTTTGCCACGTTGTCTGGCAATACATTATATTCTGCCCAAGGTTGGTAGAACATATATCCTAGGTACCAGTTCTGCCTAGCGTAATTCTATGTTTCCTACCGGGTGGTGATCGAATCGACTGTTTTTTCCCCCATATTCCTGTGGTATCCTCGCGGTTCCTGCGCAACTATCACTATGAAAAAAAGAACACGAGGAAAGATCAGAGTACGCTCTCGGCCTCGCGACATGCACACAAGCCCGGTCCCGCAAAGCATGCTCAGTCTTGTCATGAAGAAAAGAAATACTGGATGAGGGTAAAATTATCGCCGGAGTGAAACAAGGAGACATAAGGGAAAGATGACAGGGATATATGACACAGAAGGGGAAGATTGAAACGTAGGAGAAGTCGTCGTGAGATGAAAAGATGTCGAGCGGCACCGTGGAAAGAGGGTCATACATTAAACAATGACACATCTATTTCTTTTCTTGACCACCGGGGGCTCGAGGGCGGCGACGATAGCCTATACGTTAGTCAGCTTCGTTAGAACTCACGAGTTCCGCAAAACAGATCAAGTCACCTCATCAAAAACATTCTTCAAACCCTTCTGTGTCAAGGCCGAGCACTCCACATACTTGACTGCGCCAAGCTCTCTGGCAAGACGCTCCCCTGCCTCAGTCGAAACCGGCCTTTGTTTCTGCCTTGCAAGCTTCTCGATAACCGCTTGGTCGTCTCGCAGATCAATTTGGGTACCAACGATAAGACATGGCACGCCAGGACAATGGTGGTGTACTTCCGGGAACCATTTCTCCTTTACGTTCTCAAACGACGCTGGAGATGTCACACTGAAGCAGACGAGGAATACATCTGTCTGAGGGTATGATAGCGGGCGAAGACGGTCATAGTCCTCTTGGCCTAGACAGCATCCGACCCCACGTGTCAGTCCCCTCGTCTTACTACGTCCGAAGGGAGAAGTAAGACGGACCGGCAGTATCGAACAACCCGATAGTATACGGTTCTTCACCAATCATCACAGTTACGGCGTAGTTATCGAAGACCTAAGTGCGGGTTTAGGTCCGTTGCGGGAGACCGCGAGCGTCGTGCTGCTTACCGTCGGAACATATTCGCTAGGGAACTTGTTGGTAGTGTATGAAATCAATAAACAGGTCTACGGGGCGTCCTTCAGTTTCGGGAACGACCAGAAGAGCCAGAAACGCGACATACTTTGCCGACGGCACCGTCGCCAACTACGACACACTTGATCGTTTGCATTGGGTTCATAGAGTACTATTGCTGATGACAAGTGGTGGCAGCGGAGTACTGGTGCAGAGAGAAGGGAGTCGTCAGAGCCACGCGCAAAGCACACGTACAAACACCCATTATAGAAGAGCTCCTAGCAATCTGCCTCTGACCCCCCCCCCCCCCCCCACAGCATGACAACCGTGCTGCAATTGAGGCTGTGCGGGGAGCACGATGCCCTTCTGGGTACCGAACGCTGGTCACGAACTCACCGGATGAGCCCAGACGAGAAACGGGGGTTTGCGCGGATTTGAGAGGATTCAATGGAGGCCAATCGCGAGACAGGACAAGAGCTCGGTCAGAAATTCGAAGACAGTCTTCCCCAAATTTCGACCCAAGTTACGAACTGTGTGGCGCTGAAACGAGACAGGCGTGCGTGTTTAAAGCGGATGGGCAACACTTCGAGGTCGACGTCGACAACGACGAGCGCAAGGACAAGTTGGACTTGGCCTTTGCACGGATCGTAGTTGCCTGCTTGAGCTCACCGCGAGACTAAGCCGCTCGAACCGGCCCTAAGCAACCAAAATAACTCAAAATAAAAAAAAAAAGGTTGCTAGCCAACCAAAAAAAAAAAAGGTCACTACAGCGTATTATACGGATGGGTGGTGGTGTAAATAAGTTAGGAGTCTGTTGCGCAATACTGATACAATGCATTGCCTTTACACACGTCCACGTCGTAGCGATATGCAAAAAGCCGGCGATAAACTAGGCGTCTTGGCATGGTCATACATCTATGACAAGACAGGCGGCGCGGCTACTACTTACCGTTACTCCATCGAGAAGGGTCTCCACCACGATAAAAGGCCACTTTTGGTTCCCGTGATTATGTGCACGTTGGAACCCTTGTCGAAGCTCTAAATACACGAGTCAGTCAAAAGGTCGTGACATCCACTTTCCTTCACTCACCGCAACGGCCTGCACCTGCTCACCTGAGAACCAGAATAGATATTCTCAGCAACAGCACAGCAGAGATCGGGGACGCCAACATACCATCATGATCATAGCCGCAAAGAATCTCCCCTTTTGCCTTGTCCCATACTAGCATGTTATTGTTCACCGTCCCGAATAAGACTAGCCGACACCCATGCGCAAAAACCGCTCCCCCTCCATGCTTGTTTTCACCGCCAGAATCTCCGTTCACAGTGTACACTTGTTCTATCTTGCCCTTGTGATCCATCTGTTGGATGCCCACCAAGTGTGCTCGACCTCCAGATTGTGACACGAGGGCATACGTCCCAGACGAATTCACATCCAAATGCAACCTATCGCTTGCCAGTCAGTTCCTCTAATGGTGACCAAAGTGTGTTCACCTACACTTTAGACTTGAGGAAGGCGTAAGCTCGAAGGGTACCGTTCGGTACTTCGCAGTACCACAGTACGCCATCGCTCGTTCCACCTATCAATGCCTCTCCATCTTCCACAAATCTAATCGATGTCACATTTTGTCGCAAAATCGCACGTTGCGACTGCCAGGTACCTGAGGTGCAAACATCATTACTGACCGCCCTAGCTTGTGCGCTAAAGAGGAAACTGAACCTTTGATCCAAATCCAGACCTTCACGCCTACGCGCGGGAATGCGACAGCGATCCTGTCACGTTGGTAGGCAAAGCAGACAGAATCTTCTTTTCCTGCGTCCAACAGCTTCGCCCACTGCCAATGACTTTGATTCTAATTTGTTGTTAGATGAGACACGCCAATCTAAATGCTGCTTACATTTCGTGTCCATTTGCTAATCACTCCGTCTTGACCCAGGGAGACGACACCCGCATCATCCGTCATCCATGCGACAGCTTGGACGGGTGCAGTTTGTGCCAAGCGCGCGGTTTCGACCCTGTGTTGTGTATTCCAGATTCGGATCGTACGGTCGCTACCTATAACAAAACAAGATTAGAAAGAGAACTCCCTAAAACCACCACCTATCAAAGCTCACAGATGACAGCAAACCGCTCTCCGTCTGAGCTAAAAGCAATCTGCTGAACGCCAGCGTCCTCCTCACTCTTTATACGTGTGGAGTAGAAAGATTCTTGTACCGGCCACGGGTGGTTGCGTTTGCGCGGACGAGAGGACTCGAACTCTGCATCGTTGCCAAGAGCGCGTTTCTTGCCTTTCGAATCTTCTGAAGGCGTTGGGCTTTTGGAAGTCGTCTGTCTGTATTGCAGAACAGCAGAAGCTGCCGATAACGGGGCTATCGGTCTTGGCGCCTGGATACGAATGTGCTGTGTAGAGTTAATGGACGTGCTAGTCGAAGACACCGAAGAAGCTGTCCAATCCAGGCTTTCTGCAGAGGGATTAGACATGTATTCAGAACGTCGACGGGCAAACGAAACAAAGCTTACCGTGTTTCACTTGCGGAGTAGGCGGCGAGTACCAATGTCGAGGAGACGTTTGCGTCGTAGTTTGTTTGTGTGGTCCATAAGAAATAGTTTCCCTAACTGGGGATGGTTTGTGACTTGATGCACTATGCAAGAAACCAGGAGGAGATGGGGATGAATACGGAGCGCTAGATAAACCGGGAGGGGTCGTGGATGAACGCGCGCTGTGCGGTCGTGGAGGAAGTGGGGGTGGAGGAGGTGCCTTCTTTAATGGCAGGGATAATGTAGCAGGCATCGTCGCATGTCCGTTAGAGTGGAAGGAAGGCCAGGCGTTCTCAGATACCGGGGGTCCGACAATGGAATATTGATAGGGTGATGGTGGCTGCATTGGGTGATTTTGGTAGGATGGTGGTGGAGCGAAGCGGGTGGGAGGGTGATTCAATGCATTTGATAATGACTCTATTGGATTATATTCATCATTCACCGCCGCAGGCAGAGGATAGCTAGACCAAGCCGATGACTTCTGGGAAAATGTATGAGTGGTTTCCGAAGGCCGCGGTGGGGGTCGCGGTAAATTCGGTAGTGGACGTGCTTGTGGCTGGGGTTGCACCAGTGTTGGAGGCTGCCGGGAGATCAACGGCGCTCGGGTCTCGGAAACCAGTCCACCAGATGTTGATTGTGAAAAGTAGCTCGGCGAAGGTCCGGACGCAGGATGGGGAACAGCACTTGAGTCATGCTTGGTTGCCGGAGTTTCGTTAGTGACCTATCACAAGAAATTAACATCTGTGATCACCTGAAACCAGTAAGTCTTACCGCAGTAGTGGTAACGTTATACTTTTCTGATACCATCAGCTCCTTTGGTGACGGAGTAAACCGGGGTGTTAGCGACTGGAGTCCGCCAACAAACTCTGTCATAAATCCACCCGATACAAATGGGTTTTTGACCGGAGGTGGTCGTCTAAGCGGAGCGGTAACTATGGTGGTAGAATCCGGAGACCCCGGTTCGTTTGACGCGGATGGGGTGCGCTTTGAAGGTATCCCCGAGGTAGGGGGAGGGGCGGTTATGGGCTGCGGTTTTGCTTGCGGCGGGGAGAGGACAAGTGGGGATGGCTGACGTGGGGGTGGGACTGGACGTCGGGACAGAGATCCAGTGATAAAACCTGGTATCTCGTCTTCATCCACGGACGACGAAGAAGGAGAGGATTGCAGGTCCATATCGACGGTCTCCGACGAGACAGGGCTGACCTGGGATGTCCTGCTAGCAACATCGACAGCTGCCACAGCTATGTACTCCTTTTCCTCTTGCGCCTGCTGTGAGATGGGTAGGTGGTCACTAACAAGGCCCATGGGCGGTTCGGTGGTATGTGGAGACGGGATTTGGATAAGGTTCGTTGCGCGGCCTATCAAGGGTGATTGCGGAGGAGTGCTAGGAGAAGAGCCTATGCTCATCGGCGATAAACTGCGCAGACGTTCGGCATCCGGTATCTACCTTGACTGAGAAGGCGTTCAATCGCTACGAGCCAAGCACTTACCGATACAAGCCCACTCGGGGGACGATCTAGTTCCGGAGCAGGTGGTTCTGCCTCCACGGATGGTTCCTGTGCCTCTACAGGTTCCTCAATGTTTGACTCACTATCCAAAAGCGCCGTTTTTTCCTGTACCGGGGAAGCTGTATAAGCTGTCTGCACTGAACTTACAGACCAGGTTGGTTCTGCTTGCACGGAAACCGAGACATATGTGCGCGGCGGCAGTGGCACGACTGTATCTAGTGACGATATACGGAACGCTCGTATATAGACGAATGTGCTTGAAACTAATTACTCACCTATCGTTGGACTGCTCACCTGTTGTAGCTGTTTCGTCCATGTCCTCCGCATTTTGGGAGGAACATGGTGCGTTGACGGCGAGTCAGGGGGAGCCTCGTCTTGCATGATCTGTTTTTCCACCTCCTTCTCCTCCTCTGAGTTTGAGTCAGAGGGAGTAGACAAGTCACCTTCAAAAATGACGGCTTGGTCTGTGAAGGTACCATCCTCGGATGCTACAGCGAGCAAGATTTCCTTGCCGGGCTTTACCTCGATCCTCTTCTGTGCAAAAAGGCTAAAATAGGCGACCGATGGTTTACCGTCTGCAATATTTGTATCTTCGGAGACGTCGACGCGTCGCAAGACGACGTGAGCTTTTTGGCTTGCTCCATGGCGTCGAAAACGCAACGCCCCCTTTACACCGAGTATTGAGGCTACTGTGGGGGGGATAATGGGTGTAGATGACTCGCTGTTGGTATCATCCATGAGACAAGCTCGGTGTTGGAGCCTGGTGCCGCCTGAGTGGGTGATGAGTCGCAGACCGGAAACCCAGCGTTTACAAGTTTGCCAAACTGCTTTTCCGACTTGGAAAGGCAAGAGCGCTTAGCCACGTGGACCGTGGGAACTGTGGTGGCCAATCTAGCGCGAGTGTCTGACAAACCCGCCTTTTTGTCTCTGACCGTGAGCGTGTGAGGGACGCGTGAAGACACTCAAAAGCTGCTGGTATGCTGTGGGCACGGCCCAGCTGAGCTGAGGAACGTGTGGCAAAACACAGCTCTTGAAAGTCGACAGTCATTCGAGTTTTGGGTAAGTACGCGAAGAGACGTCCATTCGATTTCGTTTTTACATCTTGAGAATATCAACATGTCGTCCGGAAACGTTTATTCGGGAAGCACTTTTTGCCCCATGCTGTTAATCGCTCCCATGGAAGGGTACGGATATCACGCTACTGACCTCCATGCTGTGTGTGGCTCTGATACAAAACAATCGAAGAAGGTAAAAACAAGCAGCGTGCCAACAGTTAATAACCTGGTATTCACGACTCGAGCTTCAACATTATTTTGGGTGACAATCGCACTTTCTTCGGTAACCTTTTGCTTTGGGCAAGCGGGCTACCACAAGGGGACCCTTTCTTCTTCGCCCTATCCTCTCGTAATTGCCGTGCCCGGGCACGCGTGTATGGTCTATTATTTCGTACCGGCGTTCGCCGCTCCTCTAACGTCGGCTGCAATCTTGATTTTTGAGCGGCTATCCGCAATGCTTCATACAGCAGCTTGTCATATCCCACACACTGCAGTGAGCAGCACCTTATCTTCCATTCGCCAGTGTCATATCGTTGTCTTACGAGATGCCGATCCTCTCGAGGATTGAGAGCGGCAAAACGAGAGCAGTGCGCCATTTTAGTCTATCGTTGCAAAGTTATCAGTATGTACTTGGAGCGATGGAAATGCATTTCAGCTACGAACCTCCTCATCCAGCGACAACCATTCCGCAAGTTTCATCTCAGCATCGGCAAGCGGCTCGCTGACATACTGCCCGAGATAGGACCACTGATGGCTAATGAGTCAATCTAATCTAGACGTTAATTCCTTACTTCGTTCGGACGCATTTCTGCGATGAGCTGAAATGGCATAGTGGACGGGGCATAGAACCAGAAGCCATGCCGCCCGCATGCGGGCACACATAATGGCAGAGAAGTGGGAGGAGAAACAACAAATTGCAACCTAAAAGTTCTTCAGGGACACCAGCACAAGAGTGGAGAAGTCACAACATACATACCGATGTTGAGAGAAACGCTACATCATGGTTGTCAAAAATGAGTGACCCAGCTGAATGAGTACGTACACTCGGCAGGTGTTTGATTATTGTCCTGTAATCTGTAAATGTCACTGTTGCCTGCTCAAGGTGTTCCACAGATTGAATAGCAGGAAACTGCTGGGATATGGCCAGGTGTCTCTGTTCTGTGGCTTCCTTGGCGAGAGCACGAGCCTGGATTACACTCAATTGTGCCTGCAGGGGCACAACTAAGACTACCTGAGACTACGGGTATATCCGTTGCACATGCGTACTTGTCTGGAGAGAACCCTCTGTTCGGCTTCTAGTCGCGCAAGGCGAGAGGCCAACTCTTCCTTTTCCTTGATGGCCACCTCAAGTTTCTGACGCAGACTTGCCTCCTCATCGACAGTATTTTTGATGCTACGAACAATTTCCAAGATCTCGTCGCTCTCCGACACCTTACATGTCACGAGAGTCTTCTCAGGACCGGATGCCAGGTACTGTAAGGTATTGTTCATCTTTCGACGTAAGAGGGACGACCTACCCTCAGGTCATCGAGTTCCTCTTTTGTCTCCTTATATTTCTTGGCACAGAACTCGAGGAGTTCGGGAGCCAAAGATGCATCGATTGGGATCATGGCCTTGGATCAGCCAAATCACACGACGCGAACGGGGTTGCACTGGCAGTGGGCGCATCGATTACATAAGCTATACCACCCCCTACATTTGCACAGCGAGGTGAACACGTTTGTCAGACGACTCCCTGGATGAGGATGCTTTCATCTCGTACCTTCATTTAAATGCACTGGACGACGCACCACATTGCACGTTGCACCCAGGCTGTAACCGCACAGCTGCAGAAAAAACGTCTCGTAACAGAAGTCACGTGCACGAGTCAATGGACAACATGTCAAAACAACGCCTGAATTCCGCAGACGTGGAAAGTCCAAGACACGAGCAAAGTGAAGCGCACGGTTTCCGCCTGGGAGCTGTGGAGGTACAAAACTAAAGCAGAATGCGGTTTCGCTTGTCGGCTTTTCTCTCGTTTCTTGCGCTTGCCAACAACGTCTTTGCAAAATCCAGCACCGGAGATTCGGTGCTGGTTGTCATCGACCCGTCGTTGAAGAAAGAGGATTATTCCAAGTTCTTTGGCGGGTTGGAGGGTAAGTGGAATTTGTTCTTTCCATATAAATATGTTTAACAATGTTCTTGTTACGTTTCAGAGAGAGGATATCAACTCACATTCCGAGGGCCTAAGGACACGCATCCGCCCGTGGAGCAATATGGGATCCCGGGCTTCTCCCATGTGATCCTTTTCACACCAGAAACAAAGTGTAAGTGCAACAGCTCTCCCACTTACAGCTTTGACAGTGAAAGCTGTCGACTGTCACTCCTGGTCTGTACCGTTACTGATGAAATGACTGCTATCCATAGCCTATTCTTCCGATATCACACCACAATCGCTGGTCGGACTGCTGTCAGAGGGCACCAACCTCCTCGTGACGCTCTCTACAAAACAAACACCGCTTTCCTCACTATCTGCTGAATTCTCACTGATTCCTCCACCTCCGGGTACACCCTTGGTCTCCCATCACCCCGCTCGTTCTGAGCCAGCCACTGTCATCCCCATACCCCTGCCCGAATCCCCGCTACTTACGCCCGGTACTCCACCGGTATGGTTCTCGGGTGTCCCCCACGCGCTTGGCAACAGTCCTTACCTCGTGCCTATTCTCCGCGCCACCTCAGAGAGTTTCGCAGCTGACTCTCTTGACGACTCGGGCGCTGACGCACTTGTGGACGCGTCGGAAAAGACTGGTGAAGGTTTATGGGCTGGTAGCCAGCTTGGCCTCGTCACGGGCTTCCAAACGTTGAAGAACTCGCGTGTCGTGTTCGCGGGCGGCGTTGAAATATTCGGTGATGAGTATGCAACTAAGACATTGCCGGATGGTGCGCCTTCGGGGAATGAGAAGTTTGTGAGAGACGTTGCGGCGTGGGCATTCAGGGAGACCCTTGCGCTGCGGATAGATAACACTACACACCACCGTATGGGCGAGGAGGCTTCTCCGGAGAAATATACTACCAACGACCAAATCGTAAGTATCTCCCGTCAACTGAGAGAGTCGACGGCTGAACAGTGGGATAGGTATACACTGCACACATATCTGCCTATGATCCTGAAACGTCCAGCTGGAAACCTTACTCTGGCATCACCGACATGCAACTCGAGTTTACCATGCTTGACCCTCACATCCGTATCGCTCTGCCCCCTGTTACCGGCGAACCAGGGAAATACCAAGTCCAGTTCCGTGCTCCGGATAGGCATGGCGTATTCAAATTTGTTGTTGATTGGAGGCGGAAAGGGTGAGCAAAAGAGTATCCGTCTTTTCAACCACCCACTAACGGTATATAACAGATATTCGTTCCTGCAGACATCCACTACCGTCCCAGTCGTACCTCCCAGGCACGACCAGTACCCTCGCTTCCTGAGTGCAGCGTGGCCCTATTATGCAGGTGCTATTAGTACAAGTATCGGTTTCTTCCTCTTTTCTGCGCTTTGGCTTGCAGGTGATGTCGAAGGCAAGAAAAAGAAGGGCCTGAAGACAGAGTAAACTAACTGACTACCACTCCATATAAAATAGATGTGAAGCCACTGCCACTCTTTGGACAAGCTATTCGGAAGCGTACAGCTTCGCTTCCGTCGGTACGCTTACCTGTAATGACTATCTAGGCTGTGTCGTTTGCCAATGAGATGGACCTTGGCCGCAAGTAGGTAACGCAAAGCTCTACGACGTATGTACACGGAAATCAGCTGACGAAGGAAGCCCATGTACGTGGGGATCTAGAGAGGTCGGTACAGGCAAGCTACGATGACTTTGCTGAACCTTGTTGGAAAACTTTGCGGAGGTTTTCCCATACGACATTAGGACTCTGAGCGGCATCGAGGCCGACCCACAAACCCTTGTTCTTGTAATAGTCGACTACGGGGCCAGTCTGCTTGTGATATGTCGTCAAGCGTTTCGTGAGCGTCGCAACGTTGTCGTCGGAACGTTGGATGAGGGGTTCCCCGGTGACGTCATCCGTCATAGGTTTCCTCGGTGGTCTTCAACACGAACCGTCAGAGAAGTTCATGAATGCATGCCCGAGGACGTACTGGAATTCCCTGTGGTAGGTTCTACCGCTACCAGGGTGAATAAGGCGGCCGGTAATTCTAGAGATGAGCAGTTGGTCAGGGATGACAAGTTCCACGACGCTGTCCAATTTTTCGCCACGACTCCCTAGCATAGCATCCAACTTTTCTGCTTGAGGGATTGTACGAGGGAACCCATCCAGGACGAAGCTATATCACCCGCGATCAGGACCACAACCGAAACACGTAAACCAAAATAGCTGAGCCGAGCTCACCCGTTCTTGCAAGCCTTGTTGTTCTCCAGCTGGTCTTTGATCATGTTGACCATTATTTCGTCGCTGACAAGTTCTCCCGCGTCCATGACTTTTTTCGCCATTTTACCGAGCTCGGTCTGCTTTGTGATCTGCTCGCGGAGAAGGTCACCCGTGGCGAGATGGCATACGCAGAACTCATCTCGTATTCTGGGTGCCTGGGTTCCTTTGCCTGTCCATGTCGAAAACAAAACCTTTATCAGCCATTCGTCTGTGCGCAGAGAGCGCAAATCACATACCGGCACCTGGCGGTCCAATGAGAATAGTGCGAAGCTGCTGTGCGGGGGTTTTAGACGCGGATGCAACTGCCTTCGCCTTCTCCTCCAACGCGTGGATCTTGTCATTCAACTGTGCCACAAGACTCTTCAGGTACTCGAGCTCGTCGGAAGGGGCCATCGCGTCTGTCTCTCGAGAGAAGAAAAAGGACTGAGTGCCTTGGACGACAGAGGGGCAGGCAGTCAACTACAGAATGACACCGTTTGACGATGACGAACGTCTCAGTGAGCTGTGACCGTGTACTTTCGGGTCGCGCGCGCGGTTTCATTTATTTTCGGACTGCGACCGTGGAAACTTCGGGCGGAGTTCATCGGCACACGGCGATTGAACGGCGTGTGGTAGCGTTTTTCGGCTCTTCACATGGTCACCTCGCTCGACGTACACGTTTGATTTACCTTCGAATACGGGGTGGGCGACATTAACTGACGCACTTCCGACGCTTGGGCTTGGTTTTATCGGTACCTCTTCCGCATGCACTTTGGCAGAGGTGCTCCCGCAATTGTGACGAATGGCTTCCATTTTGCGGACGAGCCATAAGATTGGTTCCGTCGTTCGCCTCTTGTTCGAACACTGCGACTTAAGACGGTGGTGAGTCCCTTTCAACCCTCACACGCTGGACTGCGTATGGCTTGAAGGTAAAGTGGTCTACTTTCCATTGAGGTGCGTGTTACTCCCCTGAGGCAATCGTCATGTCCCCGTCGGTGTTGCTATAGTTCCGTTGTTAGGATTTCGTTGGTGTCTATACACCGAAGCACCGTCACCGGAGCATCACATTCTTCAAAAGCCAATGGAAAGTCTACTGCCGGTGTTATGCATGGGTAGACCGCCCTACGCGATACCCCCCTGCGCCCATAGTTCCTGACTGGTCTGCTTACATTGAAAATGTTGTTGCAGGATTAATTGCTGTATACATCGCGACTCGAGCCTGCTCGACTCGTAGGATGGTGACGACTTTCATTCATGCGCGCCTTGTTTTTCTTTCTACCAACCAAAGGTATAGTATGTCCGACCTACGCAATTGAACGAGCCACGTTTACATCTTGACAATCCCCATGAAATCCAGACAACGAAACTAATTTCCGTGGTGGAATTGCCCCGTGCTGTTAACGTGCTAGCAGCCAGAGGAGAAAAAAACGCACTATACAAAAGTTTGCTTTGTCGGCAAAGCATGCTTTCCGATGTTTCCCGAGCACGTATGGTCCCAAAAGAGCACTCCTGCGGTGGCCCGTCTCATTGGCCATATCTGCAAAAAGTTGCTGGTTGCGACGGCTTCTGGGAAAGCTTCGCTGACATCCTCGGCACGAGTTTTCTCCGCTACATTCGACAAAGTGGTCAGCCGGAACGCGGGGCTGTGGTTTAGCTAACCTGTTTATGCGCATGCACATACCGTCAGGCGTCGAGGGCTTATTCGAGTCGGATGCCTGAAGGAAGAACTGCTAGGTCGTTGCTCTTACGAACCTCTCCGAAACCGTCTAGGCGGGAGCCCACCGACCCGGACGGCTCTTTTCCAGCATACATGAATGGATGATAACACAGAATGCCGCTCATTTGTCGGTTACCGACATTTCGAGGTGACCAACTCAATTTGTCTGACTCACACAGGGAATGGATCACTACGTACCTGGTGCTCAGCTTTGAATTCGAACTGACGTGGTAGTACAAGGGGGAGGATATGTTGAGTGGCGTGCATACACAGACAAAACTTTCCCGTTGAATTTCTGGTAACCAGGCGGGATTTTATGAAGTCGACTGCTCAAGTGTTCGCAGATGTTCATCACGCAGTGTCATGGTTAATAGACAAGGTGCAGATAACTAAAAGACGAGACGGAGAACCATTTATTGCATGTACTGCGACTATCTATACAATATTGAATATCCTGACTTTTGTATGAAGGATGCTGGCTACATCTATGGGTTTAGCCGCGATAAGAGTAGAAGGTGCAATCCGTTTGTACTCGTTGTGCGGTAGCTCAGTCAACAGAAGGGCACTGAAGGGTCGTCCCAGTGTTACGAGCAGCTGTTCTGTAGCAGCGACGTCGAGCTTCGTAGTTCCACCAAGCGACTTGGAATGCCAAGGGCGAACAATATGTAGAACAGCCGTTGCACTTTCCAGCCCTCCCGCCAACGATGCGACATTTTCTAGCTCATCTGGCAGAGTAATCTCAAGCGGCCGCAGACCGGACGCCTGGATTTCATACGTATAGCTCGATGAGAGTGGACCTGCGCTTTTTCGCCGGACCGCTGTAACACGATGGGAGAAGCATGGCAATGTGAGGCGGCGGTTCGAAAATCGTGGCAGAGGTATTTTATTGAGTGAGCGACACAGCTTTCGCAGTGCGTTCGACGACGTAGATCGTTGACTCGTTATGGATGACTGCTCTGATAGTGGGGTGGACGGTAATGGCAACGTTCGGTATGATGAAATGCGAGCTGGGAAACAGCTATGAAAGGTGGATGCCTCCCCGACCCAGTCCAGAATCGAGATATCCCCTGATTGAGATATGACATCTCCTAGAAGGCGGCCGAGTGCGAATTCGACAGATTCTCCGTAGAGAATGGGTAGATTGAGATTGAAAATCCCAAAGAGCGAGTAGGCGATATCTTCTGGGCGGGTGGTACGACGAGACGACGCCCATTGTAGCCTCGTGCGTGCATCGTCTACACCTGGGGTAAAATTAGTGAAGAACCAAGATGCTATTCCAGTAGCCCTTGTAAGTTCTTCTAGGATGGTCTCGTTTGTTTTATGATTCGAGGATTCAATGTTTTTGTAGAGCGACCACTTGCGAGTGTAGAACAGTATAGTATCAGGGGCCAGCAGTTCTTGTAGGGTCCACCCGCGCCTGAACCATTGGCTTGAATCGAGTGAGCCACGCTCAGCAACGTCGGCGAGATACACGATCGTTAGGTGAGATCGTCGATACCATCCGAACATCGATCCAATCGCCTCCTGCAACTCGGCACTACTGGTTTTGTCTATACAACAAGTATCGCTCCACGCCCAAAGGTAACCTCGCTTGAGAGCAGTAAGGCAGAATTTCTGTAGCTTTTTGATACCCCCAGTCTGCGGCATGTCATATATTACGCGTCCTTGGATATTATGTAGGCTCGGTTCACCTTCCCCCCAGCGGTGAGAAAACATGACAAACCGGAAGCATCTCGAGACAATAGAATGGATATGGCAGGCTCGTTCCACCGGGTCATAAGATAAGGCTGACGACAAGAGCTGTTTGTACTGCGGTCCACTAATGAAATGTGATATCTGCGTGTCGCGGTCGCATAAGGTACCTGTTTGTGTGTGTAGTAGTCTAGTCGGTGCGGTTTCGAGGATCTCGAAAATGACATGTCGGATGACTTGGCTAACCTCATATTCTGTAGCGACGGACCGAATGGAGGACACCCTCGAAATCTGCGGACTGATCTTCATTTGGAGACAGGCAGCGAGACAGTCACTGGATATGTCGTAGCTTGGGTCACCGGGAGTAGATAGTTCCAGGGCTCTTCGTTCGAGAGAGATGGCCTCGTCCAAATCACCAATCATAGCAGTGTCGTGAAATCGCTCCAACAGGCATAGCGCAAGGTGATGAAGGCTCGAGGGGTGACTAGCATGTCCAGCCGGACGGAGTTGCAGTACGTATCTGAAGAACCTGATCGCCTCATTCAGGTCTGCAAGCACGTGTTGTGCTCCAAACCTGTCTCTGAAGAGGTTCCCAATGGCACGTAGGGTATCTGCTGCACGGCCGAGCATGACTGAGTCATTCAAGTTTGTCCCCTGAAGCCTTTGAACCCGTTCCCTAATGAATACAGTGAGACGTTCAACGGAGACAGCGTACAAGCGATGTTTCGGTAGTCTGAGCTCCAAAGCATACGTGGAAAGACAAATGGCGTCGTCTAGGTCAGCTATCACAGGTTGTTTCCGAAACTTGTCCCAAAGGTGCAGGGAGAGTGCACGAAATGAAGAGGCAGCATGAGCATTATTTCTTGGACAGAGTATCAGAGCAGCTCGGCGCACAAACCTTGCTCCACCCGACCCAGGTATCAAAACTTGCTGTTGAAATGTTCTCCAGAGGGTGCAACTGAGGTTATAAAGATACACGGCACGACTGGGACGCCCTACCGGACAGAACTCCACTGCTGCATGTGCGAACATGGCAGCTTCCTCCAAGTTGGCAACTACTCCCTGAATGTTGTATCTGCTGGAATAACAGAGAGCCAACCCATTGAGCGATGAAGACCGGTGAGGATGTCCAGGTGGACGGAGGTCCAACGCTGCACGGTGAAGCTCAAATGCCTCATCTAAGTCACACACCGCAGCTAATTCCCCGAACCTCTGCCAGAGGTCAACAGCAAGACTGATGAGAGACACGTCGCGATTGGGATGGCCAGGTGGATGGAGCTCCAAGGCTGCACGTCCAAACTTGACAGCTTCTTCTAAGTCGGCAACTACTCCCTGATGGCTATATCTGCTTGAATAACATAGAGCCAACCCACGGAGCGACAAAGACCGGTAAGGATGTCCAGGTGGACGGAGGTCCAAGGCTGCACGGTGCAGCTCAAGTGCCTCATCAAAGTCGCACACCGCAGCTAGTTTCTCGAACCTCTTCCGGAGGTCAAAAGCGAGACTGTAGAGAAACACATCGCGATGGGGATAGCCAGGTGGACAAAGCTCTAACGCTGCACGTCCAAACTTGACAGCTTCTTCCAAGTCGGCAACTACTCCCTGATCGCTATATCTGCTTGAATAACACAGAGCCAACCCACGGAGCGACCAAGACCGGTGAGGATGTCCAGGTGGACGGAGGTCCAACGCTGCACGGTACAGCTCAAATGCCTCATCTAAGTCACACACCGCAGCTAATTTCTCGAACCTCTGCCAGAGGTCAACAGCGAGGCTAATGAGAGACAAGTCGCGATTGGGATGGCCAGGTGGATGGAGCTCTAAGGCTGCACGTCCAAACTTGACAGCTTCTTCTAAGTCGGCGACTACTCCCTGATTGTCGTATCTGCTTGAATAACATAGAGCCAACCCACGGAGCGACAAAGACCGGTAAGGATGTCCAGGTGGACGGAGGTCCAGGGCTGCACGGTGCAGCTCAAATGCCTCATCTAAGTCGCACACTGAAGCTAGTTTCTCGAACCCCTTCCAGAGGTCAAAAGCGAGACTGTAGAGAAACACATCGCGATGGGGATAGCCAGGACAAAGCTCTGGTGCTGCACGTCCATACTTGATAGCTTCTTCCAAGTCGGCAACTACTCCCCGATCGCTATATCTGCTTGAATAACAGAGAGCCAACCCATGGAGAGACAAAGACCGGTAAGGATGTCCAGGTGGACGGAGGTTCAAAGCTGCACGGTGCAGCTCAAACGCCTCATCTAAGTCACACACCGCAGCTAGTTTCTCGAACCTCTTCCAGAGGTCGAAAGCGAGGCTGTAGAGAAACACATCGCGATGGGGATGGTCAGGTGGACAAAGCTCTAATGCTGCACGTCCAAACTTGACAGCTTCTTCCAAGTCGGCAACTACTCCCTGATCGCTATATCTGCTTGAATAACATAGAGCCAACCCATGGAGCGAGCAAGACCGGTTAGGATGTCCAGGTGGACGGAGGTCCAACGCTGCACGGTGAAGCTCAAATGCCTCATCTAAGTCACACACCGCAGCTAATTCCCCGAACCTCTGCCAGAGGTCAACAGCAAGACTGATGAGAGACACGTCGCGATTGGGATGGCCAGGTGGATGGAGCTCTAAGGCTGCACGTCCAAACTTGACAGCTTCTTCCAAGTTGGCAACTACCCCCTGGTTGATATATCTGCTTGAATAACAGAGAGCCAACCCATGGAGAGACAAAGACCGGTAAGGATGTCCAGGTGGACGGAGGTCCAGGGCTGCACGGTGCAGCTCAAACGCCTCATCTAAGTCGCACACTGAAGCTAGTTTCTCGAACCCCTTCCAGAGGTCAAAAGCGAGACTGTAGAGAAACACATCGCGATGGGGATAGCCAGGTGGACAAAGCTCTAATGCTGCACGTCCAAACTTGACGGCTTCTTCCAAGTCGGCAACTACTCCCTGATCGCTATATCTGCTTGAATAACATAGAGCCAACCCATGGAGCGAGCAAGACCGGTTAGGATGTCCAGGTGGACGGAGGTCCACGGCTGCACGGTGCAGCTCAAACGCCTCATCTAAGTCACACACCGCAGCTAGTTTCTCGAACCTCCGCCAGAGGTCACCAGCCAGATTGTTGAGAGACCAGTCGCGATGGGGATGGCCAGGTGGACGGAGCTCTAGCGTTGCACGTCCAAATTTGATGGCTTCTTCCAAGTCGGCAACTACTCCCTGATTGTCGTATCTAATTGAAAAACAGATACCCAACCCATGGAGCGACCAAGAACGGTCAGGATGTCCAGGTGGATGGAGGTCCAACGCTGCACGGTGCAACCCAAATGCCTCATCTAAGTCACACACCGCCGCTAGTTTTTTGAACCTCCTCTCGAGGCCAAAAGCAAGAGTGTCAAGAGATGCACCACGATTGGGATGGCCAGATGGACAGAGTGCCAGTGCTGCACGTCCGAGTGTGACAGCTTCTTCCAAGTCACCGAATACTGCCTGACTGTCGTATCTATGTATAAGGCAGACAGCAAGCCCGCGAAGGGACGAAGACTGGTTAGGATGTCCAGATGGATGGAGTTCTAATGCCGCGCGGCATAATGTGATTGCCTCATCCACGTCGTCAATTCTTCCCTTTGTCTCGAATCTATCACGAAGTGCCACCGCTAGCTCGGTGAGCGCCACATCTCGGCTATCATGCCCTGGGCCACAACGCCCCAGCTCTGCTCGCTTGAGGGCAACCTCGTCTGCCAAATCCATTATACTGAGAGGACACAAAGTGGGAATGATTATGTCTTCAAGACGGGTTCAGTGAACAGCTGGCAAAGAGGAATAGTAGATCATACCCCGTACTTGGAACAAGGGGAAAATTGCGTTCCGGCAATTTGAACAGTCAGAATGTAGCGCAAATAGGCAAGGCTGGTGAAACTGAGCAGAAGAGCCGGACGTAGAGTGTCTTGGAAAGTCGACGAGAATAAAACGTGGTTACAGCTACGTGGATGTTAGTGTGAATTACGCAATGATGGCCTGTAAGGAACTTCACCAGCAAGTGAAGACAAGTCGCTATGATGAACGAGAACTAGGCTGCGTTCCGCTCAATAAGTTGTGGAGATCGTACAATTGGAAACGAACTCACCAGTAGTACTTCGGGCTGGTGGATGTCTGAATGTGAGAGGACGACCATGCTGTGGTCATGGTATATGCAGCACAGCCGTTGGCCGACCATATCCTATCTGGGCAACGCGCTTCTGGCACGTCTGATGGTGCTATCGGGATGTTCCACACTTGATCAACTGAAACAATAACTCGTAGTTTGCCCCTTCGCAAGAATTGGACCAGCCAGTTGACCCCCGACCGGAGCACATGACAAATTGCGGGGTGTGTTGTGTCGAGGCTTTGCCACTTCTTGTCGACGGGAGCGACTACTTGAAATGCTTCAACAGGGCGAGCATGCGACGGTGATGACGCTCGATTCGATCACCGAAGACGATGTTGACAGGAAACTGAGAGTTGCGGGCAGGTACGGTACACCTAGCTGGCTATGTAGTAGTCTTACGATGGACGTCGTCGCGCGCTTCATACAGGATGCTGACTTGCGACCCCGAATCTGCACATGTGGAGTCGCTTCCAACGCATTGCTTGTGAGTGCGTCTCTCTCTATCGATTTGGAAGGCATTCCGTTTTCGACTCTTCAAGCGAGCGTTCCAAGAATCCCAACGTAGACCACAGCTGGGCCTTGCAACGCAAAAGCTACGTGTGGGTAGTATCTCGAACGAGCCGACGTAAGTTTCTCTTCTAACTCTCCCCGTTTTACTACCCTCTTTTTGTTCCCGTGTAGGATCAGCTCCCTATTCCCACTTTTCCTGCCTACCTGCCTGCTCCTAATATCAATCTCTCGATCTTTTATGTGTGCGTTGATCATCACGCCATTGAAGGATCTTGATACTCTGCATCCACATACTCCTCTAAGGGGGATGGCAGAAGTGCCTCCAACACCATACTCGCTTTGAATTTGACTATCCGTCCCTGGTGCTGCGTGGGGGGCTATTCCGATCGACCGCCTTGTGCACTACACTCGACCGATATAGCATTTCCCCTGGTTTGCTGGTGACTAACGCGAGCGGCAGAACAAGATGGATGTGGTATGAGGCTACGGTCCAGCCAGCGCGCTATGGATTCACATGCGGAGAAGCCATCTCTGGTAGGGCATTCTCTCTAGAGTACAGCGTTGCCTGTTGGCAGGTTGCACATACTCCTAGTTTTCTTCCTTCCCGGGGTATTTCCAGTCGGGATCACGACTCCGCTCCACTGGAGCTTTAGTACTGAATTTCCCTCCTTATCCATCGGTCAGAAAATTCGTAGCTTATCCGAAAATGTCTTGTTCATATGCTGTATCATGCGTCCTTTGATGCCTTAATCACAATCCTTTGTCCGTACCCATCTAAGCGCCAACTTCCATACTATCCGCCTTGCGGACGACCCGTTTTACTGGCTCTTGCAAGTCGACGACGATGTATACTTCTGCGTTCAAGTCACCAACCTCGGCTTTATAGTGTCCCGTCATCACATACGGCGATGACCAAGAAGTCATGGTGTCGACCGTAACCTTCGCGAAGTGGCGCGGTGGTGTCTCAGCATTCGGATGTCGTCTTACCCTAGGGATACCACCGATACTTGCAAGCTCTACCAGAACGGCAGTCTCTCCCATTGCTTCGTCGAAGTCATAGATGTCATGGTCATGGGGTTCCTTGG
This sequence comes from Pisolithus albus, assembly GCA_024613165.1. Classification (NCBI taxonomy): domain Eukaryota; kingdom Fungi; phylum Basidiomycota; class Agaricomycetes; order Boletales; family Pisolithaceae; genus Pisolithus; species Pisolithus albus. Next base: position 122,423 of record JANFAB010000081.1, read on the forward strand.
ATAAGTCGACGACCTTTTCGCTCATGTAGTCGTTATATGATCCCACATTCCGATAGAACGCCATAACATTCCAATCCACGCCGAGGGTGGTCAGAACCCGCCCAAGGGCAGCGTCCGTTCCTTTCAGGCAAGTTTTGTATTTGGTAACGTTCATCCCATCACTTAAAGGATAGTAATGGCGAAGACCAAAAGCGAGGTAGCCACCCTTCGGCAAGACGGTTGGAGCTGTCAGGAGTGCGTAGAGTTGAGCAGCCAGTGACCCCTCATAAGGAGCTGGAGCAGATAGGGGTTTAATGAGTACTTGACTCTCAGGTGTGAAGTACAGGTTGTAAGTCAGCGTGACACGATGGCCAGATGTGACCTGGCGAACCTCGTGCTCGACGTCAGAAAAGAATGCAACATAGCCCACACATGGTCGGTGGGGAGAATCGGATAGCATCTTCGCGAAATCCAAGGACCACTCGCGATGCCCCTCACGAAGCACGAATTCGCCACCCTCGTGGTGAGTTGGGAATATAACAACGAGTGAGCCGAACATGGTCCCGTGGCGAGGCGTATCCTTGTGTGCCTTGAAGAATGAATCTTTTCCTACACGCCGCCACCGTCAGAACGCGAAAGGAACAGATTTAGTTGAAGACGGACCGTAAACATTGAGCTTGTACAATTCTACCCTGATATCTCGGTTCTCATTGCAGTCCAGTAATTCCTGGCGGACGGTGGGAATGAGGCCAGCATTCCTCGCACTGAATCGCATTGCAAAGCTTGCAATATTCATCTCTCCCGCTTTGCGGTACGATTCGTCGTAAACCTGTTCGCGATTTACTCCGAACGACGCTGGTTGACAAGCACTCGAAAGACTATCTAGTTCCTCTGGGGTTGGGCTTGAAAGGTCGATTCGACTGCAGCATATAGATTAGGACGGCCATGTACACCAGGTTAGTCGCGGCTGTACTACTCACCTGACCTTCGAGCTGTCACTGCCATAGAACAGCACCAAGTTCTCTGGTGGGATAGGACAAGTCCCGGCACAGTATGGTGGTCGTGCAGACAGGGACGAATTTACAGATTTACAAAGTTTTGAGAGTACACCGTAGTTTTTCCAGTCGAAATCCATATCGCGTTCGGTCGAATTCCGCTGTCCTCGGTTTAGTTTTTGCTTGCAGGCGTGTTCGTGGGGAACGTATTATCAGACATCTTCCCCACCGAGAGCAGGGTTACGTAATTTGGCTGCTGGTGTTTACATAATCCGGAATTTTCCTTACCTTGGCTCCAGGAGTCCAGTTTTCGCACTTCTCCTTTCGATCCGAACGTTGGGTAGTCTCCTCAATACAGAAACATGGCTCCAATCCCCCCTCTAATGACTACTGTTACCTCGGATGAATTCGTTCCATCCATCTCGCATATTATCAGCACAGTTGTAAAGGTCGTTCGATGAAGCTACATGAAACTTCCACACTTGTCTGACCATGTGTGGCTCGTAGTTTGTCACCGGATACTTTGTACTGGTGTCGGATTGGAGTAAGCGAACCATTTAGACACTATCAATCCTCATCCATCCCATGGCATGTAGTCACCGACCACTTTTCTGAAGTTCAAGGATGGGGTGAGCACTTTACTCTCGCTGGATTGCCGTGCAGCATTTATGACGCCGATCTTCATTCATGGTCGGTAGTTATCAGCCACCCCCTTTATGTGGCAGCAGCGATTTTCGGTGTGGTGATCCTGGTCTTTGTACTTGTACCGTGCATCGCCTCGTGGGTCGCGTTAGTGGTCAACGCACTGTGGTCTGGACTTAGGTCCGCATTCCAACTCGCGTGGCGCGGCCTCCAATGGCTTGGTCGAGCATTTGTCCGCTGCCTAGGGTTCGGAACCAAGGGAGTCACCAAAGGTAGTATAAGCAGAATTTGGCTGCGCCATTCTAAATCGCTAATATTGCTTAGGCTCTACTGCTGCGCACTACCAATCCCGGCGCTTGGGCAGGTCCATTCCTGCTGGCTCCATGTTTTCATCATTCCAGTCTGTGGGTGCGACACAGCGTTAGAAGCGGCCCGAGGTTCGCGGGTTCGATGTTTGGCTGGCATCAACATGTCGCCAACCTTCATAGGTATGCAGAGTGTCGATGCCAGTCAAATTTTGGTGACTAGTGGTGGTGAATTGTTTGTACCGTTCTTCGAAGTCTTGAAGTTGCTATGTGGGTGTTTGATTTGTGTCTGGTGGCGCGGTCGATGGGAGTCTGTGGCGAGGTTTCTGGAGTTTACCCATGCGTCGACTATCGTTTGTTTTCCTACTGCTAAAGGCCGGACAATTCGAAAATCAGGAGATGGGATAGGAGGCTTAGTGTGAGGCTGTGCTCGGATAGGAGTTTGCAAGCAGTCAACTTTATGTATTTCACAGTCGACCAGCAAGTTGCAGCGTTTTCTTCCCATTCTCCATTACAATGGCCTCCCAGGAATCTTTTGAATCCATTGTCAATTCGATCGGCACGTTCCTGTCCGCTCGCCCACCGTACTGTAACGGGACATACCCCGTTTCCCCTGAGCAATTGACACTATTCTTTGGCAGCAACGGCTCAAATGCCAAGTAAGTGTTCCTTTAAGACATCGGGTGGCATCGTCGTTGATCTATCTCGCGCGCCCACAGTAGGATCAACCTTGCAAAGGCTACGCCACAGGATCTCGGTAAACTCGAAGCAGCCTGTCAACCAGCTACCTTTGGGGTAAACGACGAAAATGTCTACGACGAGTCCTACCGCAAGGCGGGGAAGATGGACTCCGCAGATTTTGCCTCGAGTTTTGACGTAGAGGACTCTGACCTACTCAACATCGTCCACCAGGGACTGCTGGAGGGCGACGACGAGAAACGAAAGATCAAGTTGGAGCTGTACAAGCTCAATGTCTACGGTTCGTCGTTCACGACTTTTTTACACAGAGTTCCTATAATTGACACTGCGCAGGAAAAGGTTCGTTCTTCAAGGCGCACAAGGATACTCCTCGGAGCGAGACCATGTTTGGTTCACTCGTCATCGCTTTCCCCACTCCCCATGAGGGTGGAGAATTCATTCTTCGCGACAAAGAGCACGAATGGGAGGTGGACCTCGCAAAATCAATTTCTGAATCTTCTCAGCAGCCATGCGTGAGCTACGTTGCGTTCTTCTCCGACGTCGAGCATGAGGTCCGCATGGTGACGTCTGGATACCGTGTCACTCTGACCTACAATCTGTACTTTTCCCTGGTGGGCATTGTGCCTTGCCCAACCATTACCACGCTAGTTCCATATGAGCGGACACTGGCGGAGTCTCTCTACGAGATCGTGACCAACGATGCCGTGCTGCCTGATGGGGGGTATCTTGGCATTGGCCTCCGTCACATGTATCCTGTCGAGGAGGGTACAGACGTCACCGACTTCCGCAATTATCTGAAAGGTCCAGACGCTGCACTCGGCCGTGTCTTGTCCGCTCTGAACCTGTCCTGGAGCGTTCGTGTGTTTTATCGGGACATAGATTCTAGAGAGTACCTGCACTCGCGCGTCATTGACCTGTCCAAGTGGGGCCAAATGTGCGGCGACCTTGTCCATTCCATCATGCGACGGTGCGGTGCCGAGTTGGTGGAGTACGTGAGCATTTCCGGGACCAGAAAACATGACTCCTATGGCTGTGACTCCTGTGACTGCTGTGACTGCTCCAAGACCAAATATCCAGTTCAGCTTGCGGAGGTGACGGGCCTCGAGGACAATGTTTCCAAGGTACAGTTGTATGTCACGTACGGCAACGAACCAACGGTCCATTACGCGTATGTGAAATTGTGCATCGTTGTCGATCTTCCTTTCCCGTGGGAGCGGTCGATCAACAGGTTGCAGGTGGAGTAGGCTACTATCTATCCACGAACACAGTGACTGTCATCGCTAGATATGTTTCCTACATCACGTAAGTGTTATATACATACCAATGCCAACGAGATCACTTGTGGTATATTATACGTGCTTCATTAGCACCACCGCCAACGTTTCTGTATTGCGGAAAGACCTGGGACTGTCTAACAGTCCGCTGATCGTGATCTGCCGTTGGGTTGGCCTCTTCCCGTCCCGGGGACGGAACGACTGTGCCACAATATAATACATACTTCAGACGTAGTCCAAATGATCCAAGTCCATTAGATGTACATCGCCCGTGAATTAGAATTAGCCATGCAATTCAGTCCCGTCACCCCCGCAAGGAGTTCGCACGAAAGATTCGTTGCATCCGTCACAACAGAAAATTACACACCTTGTGCAGCCTCGGTATCGTCAAACGTCACGTGTGGTTCTGCGACGCTGACGATCAAATGAAGTGGCCCTTCGCGGTCATGTAACGAACAGGTAGATGAACCCCGCCAAAGGAGTAGTCAGAGGGTAACGTTGGTTCCGTCAAGGGGATCCACAAAGCCGCCAACGACCATAATCTTCAATATTCTGGTCATAAAAGCAAGGTGAAATTTGTCGGATAGCTCCTCACGGCTGATCATGAGCGGGATCACGAGTCTCCGGTTAAAGTATTATAGGTTGGCAGTGTAGGGGTCTTCCTGGAGCACCTCCTTCACAACTCCCGAACGATTTATTTGGAATTGTCGCGAGGAGACCGCGTTCGTCGCTGTTGTGAGGTGCACAGGATCCGAGAACAAGATGGTGGCTTACTGTGTGGGGCTGCGTCGTGTGATCCCAGGGTACCTTCACAAAAGAGCCGCAAACATTGAGCATGTAGTTGCACCTACAAACTACGCCGCGCCCTCTCGTTCTTACCCCTAGCAGGGTGCGCCACGGAAACCAACGTTCAGTATATTCAAATTTATCGAATTTATCGACGCGGTCGAATCCGCGCCATCGAACTTTTTCCTGTAGAATAACGTTAGAACGACGCTCGTTATTACGGTGCAACGCCACTACAGCGATAACACATGGGACTCAGGAAAATGATAGGTGGCCCTTGACGTGACACAGAGTTCGACCTTGAAGCGTTGTCACGTCAGCGAAAAGAGAAAGGAATGACTTTAGTGGTACCACATTCATCGCGCTGCATTAATGTGGGTTGTGATAAGGCTTCTAGAACAGAACCAGAACAAAATCGACGACCCTGGTTAGCACCATCTACCCATTTGGCGGGTGCTGCGGAAGTTTCCGTGAGGGCGCAAGCCATGCCAATCCATTAGGGACAACGCACCACGGAGCATGCGCCTTCGCGGCATCGACATGGTCAGAATGTAGGAACATCCTGTGAAAGTGGAGGATCCAATGAGAAGAGGGACCTGGACATACTTCCATTTAAGTCACATATTAGATGTATAGGCAGGTGAGGGACCACAGGTCCAGCCTGATACCGTAGAACGCAGAGAAACTGTCGAGGGGTTATCCACGAATTTTGAAAGCACCAAACGAGCGTGTGGCTGGTAAGGCAAGGGAAGAAGTGACCTCCTAAAACACTGCGGCACAGAAATAAACTTCCAGGGCGGACAGACACTGTTTGATGAGATGCGCGCACAACGGCAGCAGCGATTGATGACATGATACAACCCAATGTTGGAGTCGGCGTAGTTGTTGTAGAGTTTACGGTGCAGTGATGGCATCACGATGGGATGTTTGACACTAGTCTGTGTTTGAAACCTCATGGATAGAGGGTTCCTGTTTGTGCGGCTTCTGTGACATTGTGTTGACTCGCGAATGATCGTTATTTTTTAGATCGCCCAAAAAGAAAACAAAGATGCGGACCTCCATGTGATTATACCCGTTAAGAGGTAGCAGAACGGAAGGGGATCATGACTTGAAAACCCCGACTGCGTCCACGAGGACCTGGGCTAGAAACTGCTTTTGGGAATGGGTCCACACCCACATATCCGTGTACATATATTACGGGGTAGAGTCCATAGCGCAGTTTCCTGCGAAGCGGAGTCATCTGCCAACGACGACAGTAAGTAGTATGATTCGAAGGGTTATTTGATGGATATCTTGATAGCTTCCTGCAGTATTTCAATACCTTGTATCACCGAATCGTAAAGAATTTGTGGTAGTTTTGCGGCAGATTTCGGTGGCAGATACGCTAGTCTGGTTCACACAGAAGGCGTCGGACGTTCCGGAAAAGGATACAGATTGGCCGGGCGTGCGTTACCTGAAAGGCTCCACGAAGTGTCCGAGGAATGTCTGTCACTACGACCCTGCATTACAATCGATGACCAAACAAGATAGCTAAAAGCTTACTTACCTGTCGGTCAAAATCGGCGGAGGAGGGAAGGCCAGCAACAATTATGGAGTACGAAGTTTGGGTAGAAACGGAGAGCGTCTACAATAGCCATTATCAGGTGAACTGTGCAAGACGGTTAAGCAAGCCACGTCTGTACGATATGTGTAGTGGAAACACACAGTCGCTGTTCAAGGCATATGCATAGCAGCTGGCAGCACATGTCGACACCAAACTGGCTCTGTGACCAGGATAGCGGGTCGGACATAGTATAGGTAACCTTACCACAATCTCAGCCCATCCAGCCGGCTCTCCTAGTGGTGAGAAGAGGCACTGTGAATCGTGGTGGGATCGACCATTGCTACATACACTAACATCACAACGGCGTAGGACGTGGACGCAAACTTGCGTACCAGAGAAGCGAGTCGGAAGGAACACATGCAAGAGTTGTGGAAGTACGTTTGTTTGGTACGTAACGGGACAGGGAACGAAGGCGCAGAAGCAGAAGTGTACATTCGACGAGAGGTAGCATTGTTAGGGAGTATTAGGCCACGAAGGAGTGTCGCGCCAGGATGTGTTGCACAGCGAAAGAAGCAGTCGATGCTAACGTACGGAAAAGTTCTCGCACTAGCAGAGCATGGTTGACGGAGTACTGCAAGGAGGGGGATTGAAGGGAGTCGAGGACAGGATCTGAAAAACGATCGCCATTCGCCTGTTCAACGCCCGTGAAATCCGGTCAGGCATAGACATGGGTGGATATCCACGACGGAGCGTGCAGCAGACACTAACACTTGGACATGCAAGGAACGGCGAGGGAGAGCGCAGCAGTGGGTGGGAGGGTGGCACGACTTGCACAACATCGGAAACTTCGGGCGGAGTTCATCGGGCGCACGCTGCTACAACTCGGACTCGCACATACACGCTTGGTTTACCTTCGAATACGGGGTGGGCGACATGAACTGAGGCACGTCCCACTTCGGGCTTGATTTTACAGTTATTGGTACCCCTTCAACACGCGCCAGCGTTTTCCGGACATCCCATATAATTGGTTCCGTCTTTCGCCTCTCGTTCGAACACTGCGATTTAGACCGTAAAGAAAGATGCGTGGTGAGTTTCTTTCAACCATCATTCGCCAGACTGGGTATGACTTGAAGGTAAGAGTGGTTTACTTTCCATAGAGGTGCATCTTACTCCTCTGAGGCAATCATCATGCCACCGTCGGTCTGCCGTTGAGATTTCATAACCAGAAGCGCTGTTGCCCTTTTCCGAGAGCCAATGGCAAGTCTACTGACTGCGTTATGCATGGTTAGACCACCAACCTCGTGCAGTATCGGGTGCCCCCAGTCTACCGACCCTCCCACCCAGCGATGCCCCTCCACCCATGGTCTCTGATTGGTTCATTCACGCTCAAAATGTTGCTGCTGGATCAACTGACGCATACATTGCGAGTTGGGCCAACTTAACTCAGAAGATGGAGACGACATTCATTCATGCACGCCATGTATACCAACCAAATGATTAGTAAGTTTGCACATTTGAACAAACCAGGCTTACTTCTTGACTACCTTCATGAAATCAACAAAACTAATCTTCTTGATAGAAGTACCACTCGTGGTTAACGTGCTAGCTGGAGGAGAAAAAATGCACTCTAGACCAGTCTGCATTGTCGGCAAAGCACACATTCCGATGTTGCGTGAGTACATATGCTGGCGGTTCTTCAAAGCTGCTAGTCGCAGTGCCTTCTGAGAAAGCCTCGCTGACATCCTCAGCACGAGTTTCCCCTCTCCCGCTGTATCCAACAAAATGGTCAACCGGCAAGCTGCGTTCTACGCGTGTGCAGGTAAACGACTCTCGTGTCTGTAATGCGACTACGGACGCCGAGTGTACGCAGTCATGCAACACCCTGGATACACATCGCAAGGGCAGTAGCTGAAAGCTTACAAATATGATCAAGATCACGGTGAGGTATTCTCGATTGTTTTTTGTTAGCGTCCATGCTGGATTCAGGATCAGTTCCCTTACCCAATCCTGGCTTCGATCCTTATGATCATCTTGCCAGCGAAGGATCACCAGATGATCCTTGTGCGATTGCGCGCTGCTCTCCTATGATGGTGAAGTGCCTCCAACGTCGTACCTAGTGTGAATATGAGTAACGAACCTTCATGGAGGATCTTCCAGTTGTGGCACTCGACCGATACATCCTACCACTGGGCACCAGTGACAGAATACGAAAAACGTAACGCTAGACCGTGGTTCAGCCAACCCGCTCAGGATGTGCATACTGTCAAGCATCGACGACTCAATTCAGAGGCCTGAAAGAAGAACTATTACATTGCTGCTCGTACGGGCGTTCCCAAAATTGTCTAGGCAGAAGCCAACCGAGCCCAGACGGCTCTTGCCTAGCATGCATGAATCCAAGTCAGCAGAAAGCAGAAGATGCCGAGGATGGCTGACCTGCAAAGTGCCGTTCATTTGTCGGTGAGGGAGCGGTTACCGACATTTCGAGTTGACCAATTTGCCTGACTCCCACAAGGGTTGAAACACTACGTACGCGGTATTCCGGCTGGATTTTATGAAGTCAATTGCTCAACTGCTCGCAGATGTTCGTCACATAGTGTCATGGTCAACAGGCAAGTTACAAATAACTATAGGACGAGGCGGAGAAACAATTACTGCGTATTCCACGACTATCTATACAATATTGAATGTCCTTACTTTGCTTTGGAGGATGCTGGCTACGTCTATGGCCTGAGCCGCGATGAGAGTAGAAGGTGCAATCCGTTTGTATTCGTTGTGCGGTAGCTCAGTCAACAGAAGGGCACTGAAGGGTCGTCCCAGTGTTACGAGCAGCTGCTCTGTAGCAGCGACGTCTAGTTTCGTAGTTCCACCAAGCGACTTGGAATGCCAAGGGCGAACAACATGTAGAACAGCCGTTGCACTTTCCAGCCCTCCTGGCAACCATGCCACATTTTCTAGGTCTTCTGGCAGAGTAATCTCAAGCGGCCGCAGACCGGACGCCTGGATTTCATACGTATAGTTGGACGGGAGTGGATCTGCGCTTTTCCGCCGGACCGCTGTAACGCGATGGGAGAAGCATGGTAATGTGAGGCGGCGGTTCGAGAATCGCGGAAGGGGTATCTTATTGAGTGAGCGACACAGCTTTCGCAGTGCGTTCGACGACGCAGATCGTTGACTCGTTATGGATGACTGCTCCGATAGTGGGATGGACGGTAATGGCAATGTTCGGTACGATGAAATGCGAGCTGGGAAACAGCTATGAAAGGTGGATGCTTCCCCGACCCAGTCCAGAATCGAGATATCACCTGATTGTGATATGACCTCTCCTAGAAGGCGACCGAGTGCGAATTCGGCAGATTCTCCGTAGAGAACAGGTAGATGGAGATTGAAAATCCCAGAGAGCGGGTAAGCGATATCTTCTGGGCGGGTGGTACGACGTGACGATGCCCATTGAAGCCTCGAGCGCGCATCGTCCACACCTGGATTAAAATTGGCGAAGAACCAAGATGCTATTCCGGTAGCCCTCGTAAGTTCTTCCAGGATGGCATCGTTTGATTTATGATTCGAAGACTCAACGTTTTTGTAAAGCGACCAGTTGCGAGTGTAGAACAGTATAGTGCCGGGGGCTAGCAGTTCTTGGAGGGTCCATCCGTGCCTGAACCACTGGCTTGAATCGAGTAACCCACTCTCAGCAACGTCGGCAAGATACACGATCGTTAGGTGAGATCGTCGATACCATCCGAACATCGATCCTATCGCCTCCTGCAACTTGGCACTACTGGTTTTGTCTATGCAACAAAGTATCGCTCCACGCCCAAAGGTAACCTCGCTTGAGAGCAGTAAGGCAGAATTTCTGCAGCTTTTTGATGCCCCCGCTCTGAGGCATGTCATATATTGCGCGACCTTGGATATCATGTAGGCATGGTTCGCCCTCCTCCCAGCGGTGAGAAAACATGACAAACCGGAAGCATTTCGAGACAGTCGTATGAATGTGGCAGGCTCGTTCCACGGGGTCATAAGACAGGGCTGACGACAAGAGCTGTTTGTACTGTGGGCCACTAATAAAACGTGTTATCTGCACGTCGCGGTCGCATAAGGTACCTGTTTGTGTGTGTAGTAGTCTAGTCGGTGCGGTTTCGAGGATCTCGAAAATGGCATGTCGAATGACTTGGCTAACCTCATATTCCGTAGCGACAGACCGAATGGAAGACACCCTCGAAACTTGCGGGCTGATCTTCATTTGGAGACAGGCTGCAAGACAGTCACTGGATATGTCATAGCTTGGGTCACCAGGAGTAGATAGTTCCAGGGCTCTTCGTTCAAGCGATATGGCCTCGTCCAAATCACCAGTCATGGCAGTGTCGTGAAATCGCTCCAACAGACATAGCGCAAGGTGATGAAGGCTCGAGGGGTGACTAGCATGTCCAGCCGGACGGAGTTGCAGCACATATCTGAAGAACCTGATCGCCTCATTCAGGTCGGCGAGCGCATGCTGTGCTCCAAACCTCTCTCTAAAGAAATTCCCTATGGCACGTAGGGTGTCTGCCGCACGGCCGAGCATGACTGATTCATTCAAGTTTGTCCCGTGAAGCCTTTGAACCCGCTCCCTAATGAATACGGCGAGATGTTCAACGGTGACGGCGTACGAACGATGCTTCGGTAGTCTGAGCTCCAAAGCATATGTGGCAAGACAAATGGCGTCGTCTAAGTCAGCTATCACAGGTTGCTTCCGAAACTTGTCCCAAAGGTGCAGGGAGAGTGCACGAAATGAAGAGGCAGCATGAGCATTATTTCTTGGATGGAGTATCAGGGCAGCTCGGCGAACAAACCTTGCTCCACTCGACCCAGGTACCAAAACTTGCCGTTGAAATGCTCTCCACAGGGTGCAACTGAGGTTATAAAGATACACAGCACGATTGGGATGCCCTACCGGACAGAGCTCCACTGCTGCATGTGCGAACATGGCAGCTTCCTCCAAGTCGGAAACTACTCCCTGATTGTCGTATCTGCTTGAATAACAGAGAGCCAACCCATGGAACGACCAAGACCAGTGAGGATGTCCAGGTGGAAGGAGGTCCAAGGCTGCACGGTGCAGCTCAAACGCCTCATCTAAGTCGCACACCGCAGCTAGCTGTTCGAACCTCTTCCGGAGGCCGGATGCGAGATTGTGGAGGGAGACACCACGACTGGGATGGCCAGGTGGACGGAGCTCCAACGCTGCACGTCCAAGCTTGACAGCTTCTTCCAAGTCGGCAACTACTCCTTGATCATCGTATCTGCTCAAATAACAGACAACCAGCCCATCCAGGTGGACGCAGGTCCAAACCTGCATAGTGCAGCTCAAACGCCTCATCTAAGTCACGCACCGCAGCTAGTTGTTTGAATCTCTTCCAAAGGATAGAAGCGAGACTGTCGAGAGACACATCGCGATGGGCGGAGTTCTAATGCTGCGCGTCCAAACTTGACAGCTTCTTCTAAGTCGGCAACTACTCCCTGATTGCTATATCTGCTTAAATAACAGAGAGCTAACCCATGGAACAACCAAGACCGGAGAGGATGTCCGGGTGGACGGAGGTCCAAGGCTGCACGGTGCAGCTCAAAAGCCTCGTCTAAGTCGCACACCGTGGAGAGCTTTTCGAACCTCTTCCTGAGGTCAACAGCAAGGTTGTTGAGAGACACACCGCGACTGGGATGGCCAGGCGGACAGAGCTCTAATGCTGCATGTCCAAACTTGACAGCTTCTTCTAAGTCAGCAACTACTCCCTGATTGTCATATCTGCTTGAATAACAGAGAGCCAGCCCATGGAACAACCAAGACCGGAGAGGATGTCCAGGTGGACGGAGGTCCAAGGCCTCACGGTGCAGCTCAAATGCCTCATCTAAGTCACACACCGTGGAGAGCTTTTCGAACCTCTTCCTGAGGTCAACAGCAAGATTGTTGAGAGACACATCGCGACTGGGATAGCCAGGTGGACAGAGCTCTAATGCTTCACGTCCGAACTCGAGAGCTTCTTCTAAGTCGGCAACTACTCCGTGATTGTCATATCTGCTTGAATAACAGAGAGCCAGCCCATGGAGCGACCAAGACCGGAGAGGATGTCCACGTGGACGGAGGTCCAAGGCTGCATGGTGCAACTCAAATGCCTCGTCTAAGTCGCACACTGTGGAGAGTTTTTCGAACCTCTTCCTGAGGTCAACAGCAAGATTGTTAAGAAACGCATCACGACTGGGATGGCCAGGTGGACAGAGCTCTAATGCTGCACGTCCAAACTTGATAGCTTCTTCTAAGTCGGCAACTACTCCCTGATCGTCGTATCTGCTTGAATAACAGAGAGCCAACCCAAGGAGTGACCAGGACCGGAGAGGATGTCCGGGTGGATGGAGGTCCAATGCTGCACGATGCAGCTCAAAAGCCTCATCTAAGTCACACACCGCCGCTAGTTGTCTGAACCTCTTCCGCGGGCCAAAAGCAAGAGTGTGAAGAGATGCACCACGATTGGGATGGCCAGATGGCCAGAGTGCTAGTGCTGCACGTCCGAGTGTGACAGCTTCTTCCAAGTCACCGACTACTCTCTGGCTGTCCTGTCTAGATAAAAGACAGACAGCAAGTTCGCGAAGGGACGAAGACCGGTTAGGATGTCCAGATGGATGGAGTTCTAATGCCGCGCGGCATAATGTGATTGCCTCGTCCACGTCGTCAGTTTTTCCCTCTGTCTGGAATCTATTACGGAGGGCCGCCGCTAGGTCTGTGAGGGCAACATCCCGGCTATCATGCCCTGGGCCACAACGCTCCAGCTCTGCTCGCTTGCGGGAAACCTCGTCCGTCAAATCCATTATACTGGGAGGATACAAAGTGGGAATGATTATGTCTTCACCGCGAGTTCGGTGATCAGCTGGAAAAAAAGAGGAATAGTAGACCACACCTTGTACTTGGAACAAGGGGAAAGGCGTGTTCCGGCAATTTGAGCAATCGGAACGTAGCGCAAATGGGCAAGATGATTAAACTGAGCAGAAGAGCTGGACACAGTGTCCCGGAAGGTCGGCGAGAATAAAACGTAGTTAAAGCTACCTGGACCCTAGTGAGAATTACGCAGCGATGGCTTGCAAGGAACCTCACCGGTGAGTACAGACCCGTCGTTATGATGGACGAGAACTAGGCTGCATGCCACTCGATCAGTTGTGGAGATCGCACAACTGGAAACGAACTTTTGAAGGGCTGGCGGACGTCTGAATGTGAGAGGACAGGCATGCCGTGTGTACGCGTACGCTCACCGTACACTCACCCGACGCACTCACCACACCGCCCGCACGACCCACATCTGGCATAGTACGCTGCCTATCCTGGATGTTCCAGGACGCGTAAGCGTTTCTGGTTTGTGGGACTACATACTCTCCCGTGACGGCCCGCCCGGCCCCAAATATCTCCGATGTCGCAGTCCTGGAGTCTTGATGTTCGTACGACGTTCGAGCCTAAGGGATTTGCAAATGGCCTTCTGGCATGAACACTTTCGGGAGTCTCTCTTATTCTCGTGCTAGCCAACAACCATATGCATCGTGGTTCACTGGATATGCCTGACACAGATCCCACATGCGGTGGGGATATCGGCTCGTGTTCAGTCAATTGCGATGATATTGGAGACTTCCGTGTATAAAACCAGCCGTTTTAGGACGCTTCGGGGTTGACAGTGACACCCATTTTTGCAGTTTTAGTCTTCGGAAGATCCAAGGAACGGTGAAAGGAATTGAGGCTCTAGCCGGCGTGGTGAGTTTTCATGGCATAGGCTGGCAGCACAGGCATACCCGCCTATCTCCTGCCAGGGCAACGTGTTTCTGGCACGTCTGATAGGTGCTATCAGGATTCTCCACACTTGATCGTATGAAACAGTAACTCATCGTTTGCCCCTTCGCAAGAATTGGACCAGCGAGTTGACCCCCGACCAGAGCGGTGTGTCGCGTCGAGACTCGCTACTCCTACTGCACTCCTCATCGACGGGAGCGACTACTTGAAATGCCTCAACAGGTTGAACATGCGACGGTGATGACGCTTGATTCCATCACTGAAGACGATGTTGGCAGGAAGCTGAGAGTTGCGGGCAGGTACGGTACATCCAAGCTGGGTACTATCTTACAGTGGACACCATGCTGTGCTTTGCGTCGTACAGGATGCTGACTTACGACCCTGAATCGACGTTAGTGCTCTTGCACGACGCATGCAGTGCATTGCTTGTAGATGCGTCTCTCTGCATCAATTTGGAAGTCATGCATTCTGTTTTCGACTCTTCAAGCGACCATTCCAAGAGTCCCACAGGTCGGCTTGCAACGCTAAAGCTACCTGTGGGTATTGGCATATCTCGAGCGAACCGGCGTAAGCTTCTCTTCTAACTCTCCTCGTCTTACTACCCTCTTTTTGTTCCTGTGTAGGACCAGCTCCCTATTCCCATTCTTCCTGCCTGCCTACCCGCTCCCGATATCAATCCTTCGATCCTTATGCATGCGTTGATCATCTCGCCAGCGGAGGATCTCGATATGCTGCGTCTGCATGCTGCTCTAATGGAGATGGCAGAGGTACCTCCAACACCCTACCCGCTTTGAATTTGACTATCCGTCCCTGGTGGTGCATGCGGGGCTATTCCGATCGACCATCTTGTGCACTACACTCGACCAATGTAACATGTTCACTGGTTTTCGGCTGACGAACGCGAGTGGCGTTATGGACATGGCATGGGGCTACGGTCCAGCCAGCGCGCTATGGATTCACTTACAGAGAAATCCCATCTGGTAGAGCATTCTCTCTACAGTACAGCGCTGCCTATTCGCAGGTTGCACATAGGATAACAACTGAAATCGTCCTAGTTTTCTCCCTTCCCATGGTATTCCAGTTGGGATCACGACTCTACTCCACTTGAGCTTTAGTACTGAACTTCCGTCCCTACCCATCGGTCAGAAAGTTCGTAGCTTATCCGAAGGTGTCTTGTTCATATGCTGTATCTCGCGTCCTTTGATGCCTTAATCACGTTGACTTGTCCGTACCCATTCAAGCACCCACTTCCGTACTATCCGCCTTACGGACGACCCGATTTACTGGCTCTTCCAAGTCGACGACGATGTATACTTCTGCCTTCAACTCACCAACCTCGGTTTGATAGTCTCCCGCCATCACATACGGCGATGATCGAGAGGTCATGGTGTCGACCGTAACCTTCGCGAAGTGGCGCGGTAGTGGGTCGGCATTCGGATGTCGTCTTACCCTAGGGATACCATCGACACTTGCAAACTCTACAAGCTCGGCAGTCTCTCCCATTACTTCGTCGAAGTCATCGATGTCACGGTCTTCCTCGGATAAGTTGACGACCTCCTCGCTCACGTAGTCATTATATGATCCCACATTCCGATAGAACACCATAACATTCCAATCCACACCGAGGGTGGTCAGAACCCGCCCAAGGGCAGCGTCCGTTCCTTTCAGGCAAGTTTGGTAATCGGTAACGTTCATCCCATCTCTTAAAGGATAGCGGCGGCGAAGACCAAAAGCAAGGTAGCCACCCTCCGGCAAGACGGTTGGATCTGTCAGGAGTGTATAGAGTGGAGCAGCCAGTGACTCCTCATAAGGTGCCGGAGCGGATAGGGGTTTAATGGGCGCTTGACTCTCAGGTGTGAAGTACAGGTTGTAAGTCAGCGTGACACGATGGCCAGATGTGACCCGGCGAACTTCATGCTCGACATCAGAAAAAAATGCAACATAGCCCACACATGGTTGGTGGGGAGAATCGGACAGCATCTTCGCGAAATCCAAGGACCACTCGCGGTCCCCCTCACGAAGCACGAATTCGCCACCTTCGTGGTGAGTCGGGAGCACAACAACGAGTGAGCCGAACATGGTTTCGTGGCGTGGCGTATCCTTGTGTGCCTTGAAGAATGAATCCTTGCCTGCACGCCGCCACCGTTAGGGCGTTGAAAGGAACAGATTTAGTTGAAGACGGACCGTACACATTGAGCTTGTACAATTCCACCTTGATATCTCGGTTCTCATTGCAGTCCAGTAATTCCTGGCGGACGGTGAGAATGAGGCCAGCATTCCTCGCATTGAATCGCGTTGCAAAGTTTGCAATATTCATCTCTCCCGCTTTGCGGTACGATTCGTCATAGATCCGTTCGTGGTTTACTCCGAACGAGGCTGGTTGACAAGCATTCGAAAGACTATCTAGTTCCTCTGGGGTTGGGCTTGAAAGGTCGATTCGACTGCAGCATATAGATTAGCAAGCCCAAGTGCCCCGGCACACCTTAGTCGGGGCTGTACTACTGACCTGACCTTTGAACTGTCATTGCCATAGAGCAGCACTAGGTTCTCTGGTGGGGTAGGACAAGTCCCCGCACAGTATGGTGGTCGTGCAGACAGAGACGAATTTACAGATTTACAAAGCTTTGAGAGTACTTCGTAGTTTTTCCAGTCGAAGTCCATGTCGTGTTCGGTCGAGTTCCACTGCAGGCGTGTTCGTGGAGAACGTCCACCAAAGGTGGGGTTACGTAATTTGACCCCTAATCCGGAATTTTCCTTGCCTTGGGTTCATGAGACTCTGATGGCCCCATTTTCGGCACTTCTCCTTTCGATCCGTTTTTTTCAGTACAGAAACATGGCTTTAATCCTCCTTCTAGCGGCTTCAATCCTCCTTCTAATGATTACTGTTACCCTGGGAGAAACCATTCCATCCATGTCACATATTATCAGCACCGTGGTGAAGGTGGCTCGAAGTTATAGATGCTTTCTACTCGCGTCGGATTGGAGTAAGCGAAGCCATTCAGATATGACACTATCGATCCTCATCTATCCCATGGCATGTAGTCACCGATCACTTCCCCGAAGTTCAGAAATGGGGTGAGCACTTTACTCATGGTCGGTAGTCATCAGCCGCCTCCTTTACGCAGCAGTAGCGATCGTCTGTGTGGTGATCCTGGTCTTTGTACTTGTACCGCGACTTGGTCGAGCCTTTGTCCGCCGTTTAGGGTTCGGAATCAAAGGAGTCACCAAAGGTGGTATAAACAGAATTTGGCTGCGCCATTCATAATCACTAATATTTCTTAGGCTCCATTGCTGCGCTTTACCAATCCCGGCGCTTGGGCGGGCTCATTCCTGCTGGCTCCATGTTTTCATTACTCCAGTCTGTGGGTGCGACGCAGCGTTAGAAGCGGCCCGAGGTTCCCGAGTTCGATGTTTGGCTGGCATCAACATGTCGCCAACCTTCATAGGTATGCAGTGTCGATGCCAGTCAAACTTCGATGGCAAGTGGTGGTGGATTATGTATACTTTTCTTCGAGGTCTTCAAGTTGCTATGTGGGTGTTCGATCTGTGTCTGGTGGTGCGGTTGATGGAAGTCGGTATTGTGGCGAGGTGGTTATGGTTTCTGGGGCTTAGACATGCATCGACCATCGTTCATTTCCTACATACTAAATATTGGATAACTCGAAAATCAAGGGATGCTTAGTGTGGGTGGATTTTTACTTCATTTCGCAGGGCTTGCGACGAACGAAATCACACATGTTTCGTCCCGTGCACGAGGCGGCTGTGCTCGGACAGGGGGTTGCGAGCTGTGTATTTCACAGTTCACCATATCTACCAGGAAGTTTTATCGTTTTCTTTCCATTCTCCATTAAAATGGCCTCCCAGAAATCCTTTGAATCCGCTGTCAATTCGATCCGCACATTCCTGTCCGCTCGCCCACCGTACTGTAACGGGACATACCCCGTTTCCCCTGAGCAATTGACACTATTCTATGGCAGCAACGGCTCAAATGCCAAGTGAGTGTTCTTTTCAGACATCGGGTGGCGTCGTCGTTGATCTATCCCGTGCCCTCACAGCAGGATCAACCTTGCAAAGTGTTGGAGATGGAATCACCCCTGTGTGATGTCCATTTTTGGTACGCTTTTTTACTTGCTTACATAAGCGCTTAGAGCGCACTTTGTAGTACACTTTGGTACTATTCCCTCAGTAGTTGAGTCACTACTGAGGGTAAGCATAGATATTCTTCATATTAGACTACTTACTGATACCTTGTAGCTGCCTACAGGTACTTTGAATACATAGTAGTTGAGTCACTACTGAGGCTGCCTACAGCCTTTCCAACAGGTTATGAGCCCCGCATAGCGCGGAGAAAATTTTATTGAAGGCAACTCGTACTCGACTCAAAAGAGAAAACTACTCAACAAACCATTACTGTCCTTACTCGAAAGCTATTGGATACTACGACTGATGGATTACCTTCCCGAGCTCGCACACAATGGGCAAAATTGGACAGCTTATGGCAGCTCGGTCCTATGCGCCATTAATGACGAAGGCTTGATGGGGTTCCTAGTCGGGTCCGAGAAACGACCCATACATCCAGCAAGGCTCGAAGGTCGTGGTGAAGGTTGGACACCCCAGACCGACGACGAACGAGACCAGGTGGCAGTATGGCAAACTGCCGACCGGTTGTGGACACAACAAAATGCGACAGTAAACTATACGATCATTTGCGGAATTCCGGATACCATTTTCTCGTCTATGCTACACCTAAAGTCACCACTCGAAAAGTGGTCTTACCTCGAGAGTCGTTTCGGTTCGATTCCGAGACCCGAGAGCTGGCTAGCAGCTGAAGAAGCTATGCGACAGCATGACCTATCCTCCGAGCGAGATGCAGCTGAAGAAAGCAGTCAGGAAGCCCATGAGCGCAATGACGAGTCAGAAATCTCACCTGGTGGTCACGACGACCCTGTGGACAGCTCGAACGACTGTGCCGAGACCGAATCTGGGTACCCAACACCCGAGACTGAGGTCATAGATGCATGGCAGGTAGAACTCCACTTACCAGTGCTTGAGGTTGGGAGTATGGACTCGGAACAGCCAGACGAAGATGCAAACACATTCGGAGCACCTGACAAGGGAGGTCAGTGCACGAGCACCAAAGTCGAGGAGAGCTGGGACCTACCTGAGCTGAGCTCGAAGGCTCTCGAACGTGAATGTGATGCCACCAGACTGGCTGGTAGTCACTCTATCGAAAGTAGGCTGCTACTGTCCTTCGAAGAGGATCAGTCCACCCAGATGAACAGCGACGAACCAATCCTTGACATACCTGATCCACCCGGCACCCATATCGAACTCTCTGACCCACAAGTCAAATCTTCTATACTATGGAACGACCTAGAGGTGACAGGAAGTACCCTAGGGGACCCCAGTGAGGAGTCAGACAGGTCTTCGCAGCTGCGAGAGACCGAGCGACCCGGTCCTCATCGAGATCGTACACCCGAAGGAAAATTTCGCATCTACGAAGGACGGTATACCTGGGACACCCCACCTGACGAGGTCTGGGGGATGGGGGTGCATAAGCGTGCTCGAGTGGGTATGGGGGATAGCAGAGACGTCGAGCCGATAACGACGAAGCTGGAGATAAGGCCTGTTAGCGCCAAAAGGGCCAGGATGCGGAACGCCTTACCTAGGCCACCAGAACCGCCTCCAAATGACCCCACTCGCACCTCTAGTACCTTCAGCGACCCCCGTCGACGTGGAAGATTGAAAACGAGAGCTGAAAATGTCAGTAACACGTATGCGACGCGAAACGCCTGTCGTGCACAAGTGGTCTTCGTGCGGCCACTCCTACCCCTCCTTGCACCCTCGAATCTATCCTTGGGCCCTACCAGAGGGTTATGGACGACCAATATAGGCTGTAGAAGGGTCAGATGTGCGAAACGAGACGAAACGAGAGGTGGCACGTACCGAACGGCTCGTGCCCTCATGCAGCTGTTTCAACCCTTCCCTATACCTTCGAAATGGCTCCGATACCCTACGGGAGGGTTACGGATGGTAAACGTACGCTGTAACGAAGTCAGCAGTGCCAGGGAAGTCCAAACGAGAGGGTACCCGTACCTTGATAAGCACAGACAAGCCTGTGTCACCATTTTGCCATTTCTAGCACCCAGGAAACGCTTGAAACCCCCCTGGGGTGTTCTTGACCCTTATCAGAGGCAGGGGGTGCCTCCCGAACATACTCACAGTGTCGACAAACCGTCATTATTCGAAGCGGCTGCCTCGCAGCAGCGGTACAAGGCAGAGGACAGCGCACAGCAAGAGTGCTCCCGAAATGGAAGTTGCGACAACGCGGCGCGTCAAACACAACCAAACATCACCCGTACTCACATGGACTCGAAGCTCTACTAGCAGAAGCTTGCACACTCGTTTATTGAATTGATTATTGAGTATACATTCACTTGAGTTATATTTTCTGCAGTCTACTTATCACACAGTGGAGCTTCAGGGGGTGTGTTGGAGATGGAATCACCCCTGTGTGATGTCCATTTTTGGTACGCTTTTTTACTTGCTTACATAAGCGCTTAGAGCGCACTTTGTAGTACACTTTGGTACTATTCCCTCAGTAGTTGAGTCACTACTGAGGGTAAGCATAGATATTCTTCATATTAGACTACTTACTGATACCTTGTAGCTGCCTACAGGTACTTTGAATACATAGTAGTTGAGTCACTACTGAGGCTGCCTACAGCCTTTCCAACACAAAGGCTACGCCACAAGATCTCGGTAGACTCGAAGCAGCCTGTCAACCTGCTACCTTTGGGGTAAACAATGAAAATGTCTACGACGAGTCCTACCGCAAGGCGGGGAAGATGGACTCTGCAGATTTTGCTACCAGTTTTGATGTTGTGGACTCTGACCTCCACAACATCGTCCACCAGGGACTGCTGGAGGGTGACGACGAGGAACGAGCGATCAAGTTGGAACTGTACAAGCTCAATGTCTACGGTTCGTCCTTCACGACTTCTTTACACAGAGTTCTAATGACACTGCACAGGCAAAGGTTCGTTCTTCAAGGCGCACAAGGATACTCCCCGGAGCGAGACCATGTTCGGTTCACTCGTCATCGCTTTCCCCACTCCCCATGAAGGTGGAGAATTCATTCTTCGCGACAAAGAGCACGAATGGGAGGTGGATCTCGCAAAATCAATTTCTGAATCTTCTCAGCAGCCATGCGTGAGCTACGTTGCGTTCTTTTCCGACGTCGAGCATGAGGTCCGCATGGTGA
Organism: Pisolithus albus; assembly: GCA_024613165.1. NCBI lineage: Eukaryota > Fungi > Basidiomycota > Agaricomycetes > Boletales > Pisolithaceae > Pisolithus > Pisolithus albus. The sequence continues at coordinate 143,705 of JANFAB010000081.1, forward strand.
CCTCTGGATACCGTGTCACTCTGACCTACAACCTGTACTTTACCCCGGTGGGCATTATGCCTTGCCCAACCGTTTCCACGCTAGCACCATACGAGCGGACGCTGGCGGAGGCCCTCTACGAGATCGTGACCAACGACGCCGTGCTGCCTGATGGGGGGTATCTTGGCATTGGCCTCCGTCACATGTATCCTGTCGAGGAGGGTACAGACGTCACCGACTTCCGCAATTATCTGAAGGGTCCAGATGCCGCACTAGGCCGTGTCTTGTCCGCTCTGGGCCTGTCCTGGAACGTTCGTGTGTTATATCGGAAGGTAGATTCTAGAGAGTACCTGCACTCGCGCATCGTTGACCTGTCCAAGTGGGGCCAATTGTGCTGCGACGTTATCCATGCCATTATGCGACGGTCCGGCGCCGAGCTGGTGGACTATGTACACGTTTCGGGGCTTAGAAAAGGCTTCGTTGTCTGTGACTGCCTTGAGTGGTCCGAGGACTCCGAAGAGATTCAGGAGATCAAATATGTTCAACTTGCTGAGGTGACAGACCTCCAGGACAATGCTTCTCAAGTACAGTTGTATGTCAAGTATGGGAACGAGCCAACGGTCTATCACGCGTATGTGAAATTGTGCATCGCTGTCGACCTTCCTTCCCCGAGGGCACGGTCAATCAACAAATTGCAGGCGCAGTAGGCCACTGTCTATCCACGCTTTTCACGATCACAGTGACTCTCATCGCTAGAAATGTGTCCTATATCATGTAAGTCTTATGCCTCCCAATGCCAACGACATGACTTGTGGTATAATATACGCACTTCATTCGCACCACTGCCAAGGTTCTCGTATCGCAGAAAAACCAGGGACTGTCTAACAGTCCACAGCCACCACCGCTGATCGTGATCTGCCATTTGTCGTAATGGTCACGTAAGGCCAAAAGTTGTGGCCAACCGTTGGGTCCGAGAATTTCTCCTCTTCCTGTCCCGGGGACGGAGCCACTGTACCAGAATATAATACATACATCAGACGTAGTCTAAATGACGCAAGTCCCGTTTCACCGCCGTGAATTAGACGTACATCGCCCGTCATTGGCAATGCAATTTTAGTCCCGTCACCCCCGCAAGAAGTGAGCATGAAAGATTTGTTGCACCCATCACGACAGAAAATTACACACCTTGTGCAGCCTCGGTATCGTCAACGTCACGTGTGGTTCTGCGACGCTGACAATCACTGGCATTTTTGGTCACATAACGAACAGGTAGATGAGGGGAGACCCCATCAGAGTAGACGCAGCACGTCAGAGTCCTGTTGGGGGGGGGGGGGGGGGGATCCACAACGCCGCCAATGACCATGTTCTGGTTGTGGAATTAAAAGCGAGGTAAAATCTGCCAGGTACGAGATCACGAGTTTCCAGTTAAAGTATTATAGGTTAGCAACGTAGGCATCTTCCCGAAGTACCATCTTCACAGATTCCGAGCGATTTATTTGAGATTGTCACCTGAAAAACCGTGTTTCTCGCTGCTGTGGGGTGCACAGGATCCGAGAACAAGAGACACGGTGACTTACTGTGTGGGGCTACGTCGTATGATGCCAGGGTGCCCTCACAAACGGGCCGCAAACGGGGATGTAGGTTCACCTATAAACTACACCGTGCCCTCTCGTTCTTACCCCTAGCAGGTGCGCAATATAATGTGAAGGAAACTGACGTTCGATATATTCAAATATACTGAATTCATCGATGCGGCCGAGTCCGCGCCATCGAACTTCAACCTGAGGAATAACGTTAGAACCACGCTCGTTATTACGGTGCAACGCCACAGCTCGTCGGGCTTACTTTACGACGATAACACATGACACTCGGGTAAAGTGGCCTTGACGTGGCACAAAGTTCGTCCTTCATGCATTGTCATGTCAGCGACCAAAGTAGAAACAAATCGCTTTCACGGAACCACATTCGTCGTGCTGTATTGATGTGGGGTGTTATACATAAGGCTTATAGGGCAGAACCAGAACAGAATCGACAACCCTGGTAGAAACCATCTTTCTATTTGGCAAGTGCTGCGGAAGTTCCGCGTGGGCGCAAAGATGCCAATCCATTAGGGACAACGCACTACGGAGCATGCGCCTTCGCGGCATCGACGCGTCCAGACTGTAGGAACAACCTGTGGAAGTGGAGAATTCAATGAGAAGAGGGACCTGGACATACTTACCATGTAAATCAATCAGATGCACAGGCAGACGAGGGGCCACAGGTCCGGTCTGATACCGTAGAACGCAGAGCAACTGTCGAGTGGTTATCCACAGATTTTGAAAGTGCCAAAAGGGCGTGCGGCTGGTAACCAATGGAAGAAATAACCTCCTAAAAATTTGCAGCGCCGAAATAAACTTCCAGGGCGGACAGACACTGTTTGATGAGATGCGTGCACAACGGCGGCAGTGATTGATGACAGATCCAACCCAATGTTGGGGTGGGCGTAGTTGTAGTAGACTTTACGGAGTAGTGACGGCATCACGATCGAATGGTTGATACTGAGTTTGCGTTTAAGGCCTCGTGGACAGTGTTTCATGTGGTCTCAAATCAATCAGTATTTGTGTGGCTTCTGTGACATTGTGTTGACTCGCGAATGATCGTTATTTTTTGGATCGTTCGAAAGGACAACAAAGATGCGGGCCTGCCTGTGACCATACTCGTTAGAGGTAGCAGAACTGGCAGGAGGGGATCGTGAATTGAAAACCCCGACTACGTCCCCGAGGACATGCGCTAGAAACTGCTTTTGGGAATGGCCACGTCTACATATCCACGTACATATATTATGGGATAAGTCCATAGCGCGATTTCCCCCGAGGTGGAATCATCCGCCAACGACGACAGCGAGTAGTAAGGTTCGACGGATTATTTGAGGGGATATCTTTATGGCTTCCTGCAGTATTCCACCACTGAACCATGGGCAATTTGTGTGCTTTCGCGGCAGATTTCAGTAGCAGATATGGCACCAGACGTCCCGGAAAATGATATGGATTGGCCGGGCATGCGTCCCCTGAAAGGCTCCACGAAGTGTCCCAAGAACGTCTGTCACAAACGCCCTCCATTACAATCGATGACCAAACAAGAAAGCTGAAATCTTACTTACCTGTCAGTCATAATCGGCGGACGAGGGAAGACCAATGGAGCGTCTACGATAGCCATTATCAGGAGGACTGAGCAAGAAGGTTAAGCAAGCGGCGTGCCAAAAGCAGCGATTCACTCACGCAGATAAGAAACATTCTGAGCCTACGTAGACCATACGATATGAGTGGTGGAAACACATAATCGCTGTTCAAGGCATATGCATAGCAGCTAGCAGCGCATGTCGACACCCAGAATAGCGGGTCGATGTTAGTATAGGTAACCTCACCACAATCTGAGCCCATCCAGCCGGCTCTCCTAATGGTGAGAAGAGGCACTGTGAATCGTGGTGGGATCGACCATTGCTACATACACTAACATCACAAGGGCGTAGGACGTGGACGCAAACTGCGTACCAAAGTCGACAAAAGAAGCGAGTCGGAAGGAACACGTGCAAGAGTTGTGGGAGTACGTTTGTCTGGTGCGTAACGGGACAGGGAACGAGGGCGCAGAAGCGGAAGTGTAGATTCGATGAGAGGTAGCATTGTTAGGGAGTATTAGGGCCACGAAGGAGTGTCGGGCCAGAATGTGTTGCACAGCGTTAGAAGCAGTCGATGTTAACGTACGGAAAGTGCTCGCACTAGCAGAGTGTGGTTGACGGAGTACTGCAAGGAGGGGAATTGAAGGGAGTCGAGGACAGGATCTGAAAAACGATCACCATATGTCGCCTGTTCAACGCCCATAGACATGGGTGGGTATCCACCAAGGAACCAGGCTGCGTGTAGCAGACACTAACACTTGGACATGCAGGGAACGGCGAGGGAGAGCGCTGCAGTGGGTGGGAGGAGTGCTTGGCCACGACTTGTACACCGTCGGGAACCCCTCTGAGGCAATCATCATGCCACCGTCGGTCTGCCGTTGAGATTTCATAACCAGAAGCCCTGTTGCCCTTTTTCGAGAGTGGTGAGTCTACTGTCTGCGTTATGCATCGTTAGACCACCCTACCTCATGCAGTATCGGGTGCCCTCTGTCTACCCGCCCTCACACGCAGCGATGCCCCTCCGCCCATTGTCTCTGATTGGTCCATTCACGCTCAAAATGTTGTTGCTGGATTAACTGACGCATACATTGCGAGTTGGGCCAACTTAACTCAGAAGATGGAGACGACATTCATTCATGCACGCCATGTGTATGTAACCATGAACCAAATGTTAAGTAAGTCTACACATATGAGCCAACCGGCTTACTTCTTGACTATCTTCATGAAATCCAAAAACGAAACTAATCTTCTTGGTAGAAGTGCCACTCGTGGTTAAGTGCTAGCTGTAGGAGAAAAAATGCCCTCTAGATCAGTTGTCATTGTCGGGCCAGCCAGGTTCACCCCAAATTGCGGGGGTGTCACATGTTGTGTCGAGACTTACTACTCCTCGTCGACGGGAGCGAGTACATACTTGAAATGGCTCAACAGGTCGAGCATGCGACGGTCACCCGTGATGACGCTCGATTCCATCACTGAGGACGACTTTGGCAGGTAGCCGAGAGTCGCGGGCAGGTGTGGTACACCTGAACTGGGCACTATCTTACGTTGGACATCGTCCTGTGCTTTGCTTCGTATACCAGGATGCTCACTTACGACCTTGAAGCTTGAAGCTCGAAGCTTGAATCTACACTTGGGCTCTTGCACGACGCTTGCAGTGCACTGCTTGTAAGTGCATCTCTCTACATCGAATTGGAAGCCATGCATTCTATTTTCGACTGTTCAAACGAGCGTTCCAAGAATCCCAACGTACATCACAGCTGGGCGTTCCCCCCTTTTTTTTTTTGTTTCCGTGTAGGACCAGCCGCGTATTCTTATTCTTCCAGCCTACCTACCCGCTCCCGATGTCAATCCTTCGATCTTCATGCGTGCGTTGATCATCTCGCCAGCGAAGGATCTTGACCCTGCCCGGTTTGAATTTGAGGGCAACCGTCGCTGGTCGGCGGCAGGGGCTCTTCCAATTGATCGCCATACGCGCTGCGCTCCACCAACATATCATTCTCGGGTGACGAACATGAGAATACGGTATGGGGTTAGAGTCCAGCCAGCGCGCTAAGAATTCACATACGTCTGGTAGGACATTCTCTCCAAAGCACAACGTTGCCTGTTGGAAGGTTGCACACAGGGTAACAGATGAAATCGTCCTAGTTTTCTTCCTTCCCGAGGTATTCCAGTCGGGATCACGACTCCGCTCCACTGGCGGTTTAGTACTGAACTTCCCTTCTGACCCATCGGTCAGAATGTTCGTAGCTTATCCGAAGGTGTCTTGTTCATATGCTGTATCATGCGTCCTTTGATGCCTTAATCACAATCCTTTGTCCGTACCTATCTAAGCACCAACTTCCATACTGTCCACCTTACGGACGACCCGTTTTACTGGCTCTTGCAAGTCGACGACGATGTATACTTCTGCGTTCAAGTCACCAACTTCGGCTTGATAGTCTCCCGTCATCACATACCGCGATGACCGAGTAGTCATGGTGTCGACCGTAACCTTCGCGAAGTGGCGCGGTGGTGGCTGGGCATTCGGATGTCGTCTCACCCTAGGGATACCATCGATACTTGCAAACTCTACCAGCACAGCAGTCTCTCCCATTGCTTTGTCGAAGTCATAGATGTCACCGTCTTCCTCGGATAAGTTGACGACCTCCTCGCTCATGTAATCGTTATATGATCCCACATTCCGATAGAACACCATAACACTCCAATCCACACCGAGGGTGGTCAGAACCCGTCCAAGGGCAGCGTCCGTTCCTTTCAGGCAAGTTTTGTATTTGGTAACGTTCGTCCCATATCTTAAAGGAAAGTAACGGCGAAGACCAAAAGCGAGGTAGCCACCCTTTGGCAAGACGGTTGGATCTGTCAGGAGTGCGTAGAGTGGAGCAGCCAGTGACTCCTCATAAGGTGCCGGAGTAGATAGGGGTTTAATGGGCGCTTGACTCCCAGGTGTGAAGTACAGGTTGTAAGTCAGCGTGACACGATGGCCAGATGTGACCTGGCGAACTTCGTGCTCGACGTCAGAAAAAAATGCAACATAGCCCACACATGGTTGGTGGGGAGAATCGGACAGCATCTTCGCGAAATCTAAGGACCACTCGCGGTCCCCCTCACGAAGCACGAATTCGCCACCCTCGTGGTGAGTCGGGAGTACAACAACGAGTGAGCCGAACATGGTCTCGTGGCGTGGCGTATCCTTGTGTGCCTTGAAGAACGAATCCTTGCCTGCACGCCCCCACCGTTAGGACGTTGAAAGGAATAGATTTAGTTGAAGACGGACCGTAAACATTGAGCTTGTACAATTCCACCTTGATATTTCGGTTCTCATTGCGGCCCAGTAATTCCTGGCGGACAGTGAGGATGAGGCCAGCGTTCCTCGCACTGAATCGTGTCGCAAAGCTTGCAATATTCATCTCTCCCGCTTTGCGGTACGATTCGTCATAGACCCGTTCGTGGTTTACTCCGAACGAGGCTGGTTGACAGGCATTCGACAGACTATCTAGTTCCTCTGGGGTTGGGCTTGAAAAGTCGATTCGACTACAGCATATAGATTAGGACACCCATGTACACCGGTACAACTTGGTCGGGGCTGTACTACTTACCTGACCCCTGAACCGTCATTGCCATAGAACAGCACTAAGTTATCTGGTGGGGTAGGACAAGTCCCGGCACAGTATGGTGGTCGTGCAGACAGAGACGAATCCACAGAATTACAAAGCCTTGAGAGTACATCGTAGTTTTTCCAGCGGTCGTCGAACATATCGCGTTCGGTCGAATTCCGCTGTCCTCGGTTTAGTTTTTGCTTGCAGGCGTGTTTCGTGGGGAACGTCCACCAAAGGTAGGGTTACGTAATTCGACTGCTAGTATTTAAATGATTATATAATCCGGAATTCGGCCAGCACTTTTCCTTTCGATTCGTCTTTTCAGTACATGGCTTGGCCAATGCTCCCTGTTACCTGGGATGAAACCATTCCATTCATGCCGCATATTATCAGCACAGTTGTAAAGGTCGTTTGACGAAGTTATGTGAAGCTTCCACACTCGTCTCGTAGTTTGTCACCAGATACTTGGTACTGGTGTCGGATTAGAGCAAGCGAAGGCGTTTATGACACTATCAATCCTCATCCATCCCATGGCATGTAGTCACCGATCACTTTCCTGAAATTCAAGGATGGGGTGAACACTTTACTCGCTGGATTTTTATTGGTCAACGCAGTGCGGTCCGGACTTGAATCCGTGTTCCAACTCGCGTGGCGCGGCCTCCAATGGCTTGGTCGAGCATTTGTCCGCTGCCTAGGGTTCGGAACCAAGGGAGTCACCAGAGGTAGTACAAGCAGAATTCGGGCGCGCCGTTCATATTGCTAATATTTCATGCAGAGTGTTGATGCCAGTCGAACTTCGATGGCTAGTGGTGGTGGATTGTGTACACTGTTCTTCGAAGTCTGAAGTTGCTGTGTGGGTGTTCAATTTGTGGCTGGTGGTGCGGTTGATGCATCAGCAAAAGTGGCCGCACCTAGCTAGACCTAGTAAGGCCTAGCAAGACGTACAAGGAGTGCTAGATATTGCAGCGCTTGCCCGGAAATACACTTTCTAGCAAGTGCTGCAATATCTTGCAAGCAACGCGCCATTCTTGCTACATCTAAATAGATATATTCATCCAGCAAGGCCTTGCTACGGCTTGCAAGACCTTTTACACATCACACGAGACACATGCACCTTGCTAGCTTCCATTTTTCTTGCTAGATCACACCGGTCCCAATATCACGTCACATCAAATGCATATTAATGCTTGTAATGTATGACAGTCATGGTTACAGAGCACGGATATGCGAGAAACCCAGTAATGTTTGGGGCATACGGTACCGGGCTCAGAACCGGTTGCTCTTCCCGGCAGGGTTGCTTCACGAACGAAATACGGGAGTGGGGGCATAAACGCTGCAGATGGATGGCTGGCGACCTACTGGTAGTCGAGGCTAGGACTGCGTGTCCTGAATCGCCGGACAGATGTGCCCGCACGCTTGAAGTACCTGACAAGATGGGTCAGCATGTCAGTAGTAGGGTTGTAATTCATGGAGGCGCGCCCGGGGACGTAAGCTTGGAGATGTCAAACGTCTGCACACTCGGGCCTGGCGCTGTACCAGATATGCACAGTTTGTTCATTATTGTTGGCACAAGCCCAACCGCGCTGGACGTACCTGAACACGGTCATGGGCTGACAATGCCTGTAGTAAGTGGTCTATCAACCCCGGGCACACTCATGTGAATTGCGAACAAAATTCGAGACTCACGACGTACCTGGTCCTCCTCAACCTCGTGCTGAATCATTCGGGCTGCAAAGTCCACTGGTCAACTGATCTACCCAAATTCCAGATGCTGTGACTGGGGGAAATGTTAGATTACATGTGGACCATTCTGGCCGTACCGTCATTGCGTGCATCCGGGAAGGTGCGAACGGACCCGCACAACCCTGGCAGGAGACCAGAAAGTCTCGCAGTGGGCATTCTTGTTCGTAATAGCTTTGCTGTGCTGATAAGGTCGGATTGCTCATGCCGGTAGTGATGTACACACAGGAGGTTAGAAAAAAAGAGCATATATGCACGCAAACTGACTTACTCAGACACATTTACCTCTTAACTCACCAATTTTATCTCTACCGACCCATCTTTGCAGCCAGAATCGACCTCGATCGAAGGTGGAGACATCTCGGATGGTAGGAGTTAGGAGAGAGACGCGAAAGGAAATGACGCAGAGTTGACACTGAGATTGAAATTCTCGGCAAGCGCCGGAAAGCCCAAAATTTCTCCAAGTCATATCGCACCAGTGGCTTGTATTTGGGTACTAATAGATTCTATGGTACGGTAAACTAGGTCTTACTAGAGCTGGCAGGGGAACAAGTGCAATGTGGTACGGTAACCTAGGTCTTGCTAAGTCTTGCTAGACCCACCACTTTCTTGGTAGGCCTTACAAGATCTAGCATGGTGTGTTCGATTCTCGTTCAATTCTGCTAGATCTACCACGGTGTTGCAAGGACTAGCTAGGTGCTACCAGAATCACCGGGTTCCTCCGAGGCTTACTAGTTCTAGCTAGGTTTGGACACTTTTGCTGATGTGGAAGTCGGTATGGTGGCGAGGTGATTACGATTTTTGGAGTTTACCCATGCGTCGACCATCGCCTGATTCCTACATACTAAATATTGGAAACTTGAAAATCAAGAGATGCTTAGTGTGGGTGGACTGTTCCTTCACGTCGCAGTGGAGCCTGCATGTTCCCGTGCTTGAGGTGGCTGTGCTCGGATAGGAGGTTGCAAGCAGCCTACTTTATGTATTTCACAGTCGACCAGCAAGTTGCATCGTTTTCTTTCCATTCTCCATTAAAATGGCCTCCCAGAAATCCTTTGAATCCGCTGTCAATTCGATCCGCACATTCCTGTCCGCTCGACCACCGTACTGTAACGGGACATACCCCGTTTCCCCTGAGCAATTGACGCTATTCTATCGCAGCGACGGCTCAAATGCCAAGTAAGTGTTCTTTTCAGACATAGGGTGGCGTCGTCGTTGATCCATCCTGTGCCCTCACGGCAGGATCGACCTTGCAAAGGCTACGCCACAAGATCTCGGTAAACTCGAAGCAGCCTGTCAACCTGCTAGCATCTGCAAAGCAGTAGAATTACGTTCACATTTGCACTGCGCTTAAAGACGAATGGTGCTCTCTGATTGGTGGTATGAAAGAAAATTTACCATTTGGAGCAAACTTCAAGCTAACCCGAAAGCAGAACGCCAAAACCCATCCCAAAACCCATTCTCATTTTGCCGATGTACCTTTGGGGTAAACGACGAAAATGTCTACGATGAGTCCTACCGCAAGGCGGGGAAGTTGGACTCTGCCGATTTTGCCACGAGTTTTGATGTAGAGGACTCTGACCTACTCGACCTCATCGACCAGGGACTGCTGGAGGGTGACGACGAGGAACGAGTGATCAAGTTGGAACTGTACAAGCTCAATGTCTACGGTTCGTCCTTCACGACTTTTTTACACAGAGTTCTAATAATGACACTGCGCAGGCAAAGGCTCGTTCTTCAAGGCGCACAAGGATACTCCCCGGAGCGAGACCATGTTTGGCTCACTCGTCATCGCTTTCCCCACTCCCCATGAAGGTGGAGAATTCATTCTTCGCGAAAAAGAGCACGAATGGAAGGTGGATCTCGCAAAATCAATTTCTGAATCTTCTCAGCAGCCATGCGTGAGCTACGTTGCGTTCTTCTCCGACGTCGAGCATGAGGTCCGCATGGTGACCTCTGGATACCGTGTCACTCTGACCTACAACCTGTACTTTACCCCGATGGGCATTATGCCTTGCCCAACCGTTTCCACGCTAGCACCATACGAGCGGACGCTGGCGGAGGCCCTCTACGAGATCGTGACCAACGATGCCGTGCTGCCTGATGGGGGGTACCTTGGCATTGGCCTCCGTCACAAGTATCCTGTCGAGGAGGGTACAGACGTCACCGACTTCCGCAATTATCTGAAGGGTCCAGACGCTGCACTCGGCCGTGTCTTGTCCGCTCTGGGCCTGTCCTGGAACGTTCGTGTGTTCTATCAGAATGTAGATGGTATGGAGTACCTGCATTCGCGCATCGTTGACCTGTCCAAGTGGGGCCAAATGTGCTGCGACGTTATCCATCCTATCATGCGACGGTCCGGCGCCCAGCTGGTGGACTATGTTCGCGTTACCGGGTGGAAAAAAAGCTCGGGTGGCTGTTCCTGCCTTAACTCGGCCGAAGACTCCGAGGAGATCAAATATGTTCAGCTTGCGGAGGTGACGGACCTCGAGGTCGATATTTCCAAGGTACAGGTGTATGTCATGTACGGCAACGAGCCAACGGTCTATCACGCGTATGTGAAATTGTGCATCGCTATCGATCTTCCTTCCTGGGGGGCGCGGTCGATCAACAGGTTGCAGGTGCAGTAGGCTACTATCACAGTGACTCTCATCGCTAGATACGTTTCCTACCCAATGTAAGTGTTACACCTCCCAATGCCAACGACATGACTTGTGGTATATTATACACACTTCATTGGCACCACTTCCAAGGTTTCCGTATTGCAGAAAGACCAGGGACTGTCTAACAGTCCACAGCCACCTCTGGTCGTGATCTGCCATTTGTTGTAATAGTCACGCAAGGCCAAAAGTTGTGGCCAACCGTTGGGTCAGAGAATCCCCTCTCTTCCTGTCCGGGGATGGAACGACTGTGCCACAATATAATACATACTAATCAGACGTAGTCCAAATGGCACAGGTCCCGTTTCGCCGCCGTGAATTAACCAGGCAATTCAGTCCCGTCACTCCCGCAAGGAGCCTGCATGAAGGATGCTTTGTACGCACAGAAAATCACACACCTTGTGCAACCTCGGTATTGTCAACGTCACGTGGGGTTCTGCGGCGCTGACGATCACTCGCATTTTCGGTCGGGTGACGAGCACCAATGAAGTGACCCCTCGCGGCCATATAACGAACGGGTAGATGAGGGTGACTTCATCGGAGTAGCCGCAGCGCTTCAGAGGGTAGCGTTGGTTTCGTCGGGGGGACCCGCCAACGTCCATATTCTGGTAGTGGAAATAAAAGTGAAGTAAAATCTGGCAGATAGGTCCTCAAGCCCCAAGGCCGATCGTACGCGAAATCGCGAGTTTCCGGTTACGGTATTATAGGTTGGAAGTATACGCGTCTTCCCAAAGCATCCCCTTCGCAAATCCCGAATAATGTATTTGGAATGTCGCGAGGAGAGTGCGTTCGTCGCTGTTGTGAGGTGCCCCGAGACGATGACTTACTGTGTGGGGCGGCGCCGTGTGATGCAGTCCGCGCCATCGAACTTCAACCTGAGGAATAACGTTAGAACGACGCTCGTTATTACGGTGTCACGCCACAGCTCGTCGGGATTGCTTTACGACGATAACATATGAGACTCAGGTAAAGTGGCCCTTGACGTGACACGAAGTTCGTCCTTGATGCATTGTCACGCCAGCGACCAAAAGAGAAACAAATCGCTTTCACCGAACCACATTCGTCGCGCTGTATGAAGGTGGGGCGTGATAAGGCTTCCAGGGCAGAACCAGAACAGAATCGACGACCCTGGTTGGAACCATCTTTCTATTGGTAAGTGCTGCGGAAGTTTCCGCGAGGGCGCAGAAATGCCAATCCATTAAGGATAACACGGAGCGTGCGCCTTCGCGGCGTCGACATGGCCAGATCGTAGGAACAAGCTCTGGAAGTGGAGAATTCAATAAGAAGAACTTACCATGTAAATCACATATCAGATGTACAGGTAGATGAGGGGCCGCAGGTCCGGTCTGATACAGTAGAACGCAGAGCAACTGTCAAGTGGTTATCCACGAATTTTGAAATCGCCGAAGAGTGTGTGCGCCTGGTAACCAACGGAAGAAGTGACCTCCGAAAACATTTGCAGCACCAAAATTAATTTCCAGGGTGGACAGACACTGTTTGATAAGATGCGTGCATAACAGCGGCAGTGATTGATAACACGATTCAGGCCAATGTTGGGGTGGGCGTAGCTGTAGTAGAGTTTACGGTGCAGTGATGGCATTATGATGGGATGTTTGAAACTGGTTTGTGTTTGAGGCCTCGTGGATAGAGGGTTCCATGTAACCCCACACCAATCGGTGTTTGTGTGGCCTCTGTGACATTGTGTTGATTCGCAAATGATCGTTATTTTCTAGATCGCCCAAAAAGAAAACAAAGATGCGGGCCTCCAAGTGATTATACTCGTTAGAGGTAGGAGAACGGGAGGGGATCGCGAATTGAAAACCCCGACTGCGTCCACGAGGACATGCGCTGGAAACTGCTTTTGGGAATGGGTCCGCGTCTACATATCCACGTACACATATTATGGGATAAGTCCATAGCGCAGTTTCCCTCAAGGCAGAGTCATCTGCCAACGACGATGGTGAGTAGTGGAGATTGAAGGATTATTTGAGGGGATATTTTTATAGCTTCCTGCAGTATTTCAATACCTTTTATCGCCTTGCGGCAGATTTCGCTGGCAGATACACTAGGCTGATTCACATAGAAGGCGTCAGACGTTCCGGAAAATGATATCGATTGGCCGGGCATGCGTCCCCTGAAAGGCTCCACAAAGTGTCCCAGGAACGTCTGTCACTACGACCCTCCATTACACTCGATAACCAAACAAGAAAGCTGAGATCTTACTTATCTGTCGGTCATAATCGGCGGAGGTAAGGCCAGCGAACAATTATGGAGCACGAAGTTTGGGTACAACGAGACTGAAAGCGCCTTCAATAGCCGTTATCGGGAGAACTGTGCAAGATGGCTAAACAAGCTGCGTGCCAAAAGCAGTGATTTACTCACGCGGATAACGAACATTCGAGCCTACATCCATACAATACGAGTGGTGGAAACACATGTAGGCATTGAACACGCCTCTGCGACCAGGGTAGCCGGTTGGACGTAGCAAAAGTAATCGTATCACAATCCGGACCCGTCCATGAAGCTTCGTATGTGCACATACATATTCCACTGTTTGGCGTCAACGCCACGTCGCAGATACGTGTACCATCAGGAACGCCGTGAACGGTGAAGTGATAGGAGTCATCATCATTTTTTAAACTCACGCTGCCACTCTTGGGCTGTGCGCCGGTGCTCTTAACGGTGAGAAGAGGCGCCGATCATTATGTAAAACGACATTGGTACACGGCGTAGGAGGCGGACACAAACTGTGTGCCAAAGACGACAATAGAAGTGCGTCGGTGGGGAACACATGTAAAAGTTGTGGAAGTGAGTTTGTCCAGTACGTAACCAGACACGGGACGAAGGCGCAGAAGCGGAAGTGTAGACTCGATGAGGGATAGCACTGTTAGGGAGTACTAGGGGCACGACGGAGTAAGGCAGTGATGCATTTCGGGGTACACATACCGAGAAAGAGCAGGACGGTCGGGCCAGGATGTGTTGCACATCAAGAGAAGCGGTCGATGTTAGCAGATTAAAAGTGCTCGCACTAGCAGAACGTGGTTAAGGGAGTGCTACAAGGAGGATGATCGATGGGAGTCGAGGACAGCAACTGAAAAATGACCACCATTTGCTTGTTTAACGCCTGCGAACCCCAGTCGGGCATGGACATGGGTGGGTATCCACCTCAGAGCCCGGGTAGTGTAGCAAACAGTAACACTGGACACGCAAGGAATGGCGAGGCAGAGCGCAGCAGGTGAGTGGATGAAGAAGCTCTTGACAGCCTGTGTGCCCATCGGAAACTTCGGGCGGAGTTCATCGGTGCATGGCGATTGGCCTCTGTCCTGCTACCACGAATTCTTCGTACATACTCACGTTTGACTTACGGGGTGGGCGACATGAACTGACGCACGTCGCGCGTCGGTACCTCATCAACACGCACCTTGGCAGCGGTGCTCCCCCGGTTACGAATGCGGCTTGGAACAACGCAAGTTAGACGTGCGCAGTAAGTTTCTTTCAACTATCACTTGCAATACTAGGTACGACTTAAAGGTAAGAGTGGTTTACATTCCATTCAGGTGCGTCTTACTCCTATGAGGCAATCATCATGTCACCGTCGGTCTGTTGTTGAGATTTCATAACCAAAAGCCCTGTCACCGTAGCACCGCCTTCTTCGAAAGCCAACGGCAAGTCTACTGCCCAAATGCTTAGTGAGTCTACACATTTCCGGGCTTACTTCTTGACTATCTTCATGGAATCCAGAAACGAAAACAATCTTCTTGGTAGAAGTGCCACTCGTGGTTAACGTGCTAGCTGTAGGAAAAAAAATGCACTCTAGATCAGTTGGCATTGTCCGCAAAGCACACTTTCTGATGTTGCGTGAGTACATATGCTGGCGGTTCTTCAAAGCTGCCAGCAGCAGTGCCTTCCGAGAAAGCCTCGCTGACATCCTCAGCACGAGTTTCCCCTCTCCCGCTGTATCCAACATAATGGTCAACCGGCAAGCTGCGTTCGACGCGTGTGCATTTAAACGGCTCTCCTGTCTCTAATGCCACTACGGATGCCGGGTGTACGCAATCATGCAACACCCTGGATACACATCGCTAGGGCATAGATCAAAGCTTACAAATATGATCAAGATCATGGTTTGGTGCTCTCGATTGCTATCTATGTTTGTTGTTAGTACGAGGTACGGTGCAACCTACCTTTTCCATTCTAAGTCGTTCTTGGGCAGGCGCAGCACAGTTTATGGATAACGGGAATTGTTCCGCGCTTTCCTCAGGTGGGATACCTCGAGCGAGCGGACGTAGGTTCCTTTCGTAATTTTCCTCGTCCTTCGCTGCCTGCTGCCTTTCCCTTCCATGCATGATTCAGGATCAGCTCCCTCGCCCAATCCTAACTTCGATCCTTATGATCATCTTGCCAGCGAAGGATCCCCAGATGACATTCGTAACTTGCCTGTTACTGTAACCATGGCACTGCGTGATGAACATCTGCGAGCATTTGAGCAGTCGACTTCATAGAGTCCAGCCTGAATACCAAGTACATAGTGTTTCAACCCTTGCGGGAGTCAGACAGATCGGTCAGCGCGAAATGTGGGTAACCGCTCCCTCACTGACAAATGAACGGTACTTTGCGGGTTGGACTCGTGTATACTGGGCAAGAGCCGTCTGCGGTAGGTCGGCTTCTGCTAGACAGTTTTGGGAAAGCCCGTATGAGCAGCGATATATTACTTACATAGCGGTGGTTTCAATATTATCACGAGCTCTAAAGAGTATTCAGAATAGTATGGAAAGCTGGACACTCGCGCCACATAATTTTAAAGCCAGACGACTTTTGCCCGAAGTCATTACTACTTTTGGAAAAACGACGTCCGGCGAGACCCCGGGAGCATTTTCTGCCTATGTCCGAACGTCCGAAGTCCAAATGCCTGAAGGTAAAACAACAAAACTCTTAAGTGCAAATGACCGAAGACAAAATGGCTCAAGGTAAAAACATTGCAGTCGATACGTCCCAACATATAATCACAAAAGTCATATGTTCAAATGGCATAACATTATACTATCATTGCACCCCTTTAGCAAAATTTGAGCACCATGTCTCAGAACTACACAACCAGATAACTAAAATAGTATAAAAATTACATATGCAGGCAGAGGTACATCCAAACAGAAACCTCTGATAGAAATAAGAATGAATGGTGAGTTGGGGAACCTGCCAGAGCGATGCCGGTTTACTGTGCAAAATAACACATCTGAAGTGCAAATGTTCCCATATGGAAAGCTGTCACACAATGTCACACCCTGCTCCAATGTGAAGATTGCTTCAAGAACTTACATTTTGATACATGTGGGACTAGTAGCAAGGTAGTAAACTTGTCACGCTGTACCGCTGTGAGTCGACGTGTGGATCTATGGCGAAAACACCACAAAACCAACACAAAGACAAATGCCGAGTTGGTGGTTTACCTGCACGGACTTTGGCTCGAGGGATCAGTTACAGCAAAGTGGGGGAGGGGTTCTGCACACCTAGATGACTAGGGCAGAAGGGAATAGTGCTCCTGACGAGAGGGGAGCAGGGGAATGACAGAAAAGTGAAGATATCTAGGTTACTCGGAGCCTAGAAGCGACGTAAAGTGATGAAGAGTGACAGTAAATAGACCCTTAATGGAGCCTCAGATACTGCAAGAATAAAGACAATGAAGAAGAGCCTTAAAGCGACGACAATAAGGCAGATAATGACGATAATGATTGGGCAATAGTCTCTCTACAAAGGGGATGGTATCCTATGCAGGGGGGCTACTTGCTTGTTGCTTGCTGCGACGTATTGGTACTTATATACAAAAGGTAGCGCAGCCTGAAGTAAATAGAGGGAAACACTTTGTAAGGGGTTTGTAAGCGATTGGTAAGAGGATTGGTAAAGGATTGGTAAGGCCGAGCAAGGCTGAGTAAGGACAGTAAGCGATTGGTAAGTAAAATCAGTCAGCATGACGAAGAATATCACAAATCATTTGAAATAGAATGAGTCATTAAGGAATGGATGAATAATGCGACAGAAAGGGGGATGAGTAAGCGCACTGGTTACTGCTGAATAAGGGGTATGACTGCAAATGAGTCACTCTGACTCCTAGATCTGAGATCCAGATTCATTGGGGCGATATGCTGCGCGTCCGAAAGAAGAACTGTGGGGATTTCTGCCAGGGGCCAACTTTGGGGGTCTCCAGGGTAGTCAGGGCTTAGGATTTCGCAACTTTCCCCCCTCTCTCCTCTCTGCAAAGCGACCTGTACCAGGTGCAACTAGTGCTCTGGAGGGCATGAGGAGGAGGAGGGGCCATCTTCTCCAATGAGGGCAGGGAGAAGTGCCTCAAAATCGTCATGAATGCGATCAGATAGTGTAGATGATAGTAATTGGTACTGGAGCTGTCGCAATTTTGGGAGAATGAAAGACGAGATTGAGAGATAGATGTTGCAGGGGGCAGGAAGGAAAAATCCGTAATCCTTTTCGACTGGAGAGACCGAAACAACCACATAAGACCTCTCAAGCCTGACGACAGACTTGAGGCGACCAAAGAATGTCTTCCTCGACGTCAGACTGACGAGAAGAACGCGCTGTCCCAAAGCAATAGGATGGGAGGTCATGGACAAGGGAGGGATGAACCAGGAGGCTTCGGGGCGAGAGCTAGTGGGGATTCCTGGCAGGTACTCGTAGTTATTCTCCCTAGCAAAGGACACGAGCGAAGAGACAGTCAAGGAGGTGGCCATTACAATAAATATTGGCGAAATGGGCGTTTGTTGGTAGAAATGATGCAGAAAATCGTGGAGTGCGCGGATCGTTACCAAATTTGGTAGGAAGGATGGCGTGGTCGAGAGCTTCCTGTGAGCGTGGGAATGGTGTCGATATCTTTAGAATTGACGGAGATATTCGAAAAATCGGAATGCCATAAACTAGCGCTCAAAAAGTTTTTTCAGGCGCTCGAGCGGTTTCTTCCCTAACGTTAAGGATGGTTCTCATGCGATGGATGACTGCTGGCAATATCAGTCATTCTTCGCATTAGGGCTAGGCTTCTCCGTTCTTCTTCATTCAGCTTCTGAGTCCATGCTCACATCGCCAAACACCTTTGGTGCGTGACATCCGCCAGCAACAAGAAATGCAATCGTCCCCGATTGCGACCAATGCAGCAAACACAAATGGGTGAAACAAAGAAAAGAAAAAAAGGAATCTGAAAGGAGTGGCTGGAGATAAATGAAAAGTAGTGAAGGAAATCATGAGAATTCATCAGAGTCATAAGCGTTATTTTCGTTCTCGTCGTCATCTTCGTCATCATCATTGCTTGGCTCGTCGTCTCCACTGAGGAGGATATCATCAGGTAAAGGAGTGTCGCGTGAGTAGTAGGGAATGAGTCGGAATGCAGCAATGCCTCATCTAGAGATAGTGCCATCGAGTTCTTTGAGGACGTAAGAGCCTCCCTTGGTGCGACGAACAACTTCATAGGGACCAAGGTACTGCGGCTTCGATTTTCGATCAAGCTCCTTCTCAACCTGGCTATTGCGAACCAAGACAAGGTCTCCAGGCTGGTATGATGACTTTGCAAGGTGTAGGGCATACTTTCTTTCGAACTGGTCTTTGGATCGTAGGCGTGACTTCTGTAGGGTAGTAAAGGCGGCATGGATATCGTCTTGTCTCTTCTCCAATTGGCGAATGCGAAGTGAAAGAAGCTCCTCTGAGCTCATTCCAGAATAAAATCCTTCAACGAGATACGTAGATTCAAAGAGATCGAATGGGAGAATGGGATCAAGACCATGAAGGAGGAAGTAGGGGCTGAATCCAGTGGACCGTCGAGTCATCACTTTGTCTGCAAAGAAAGCATGATGGACCTTGGTAGGCCAGAGATTGAGATCGCCTTCGCAAGCCTTGACGATAGCTTCTCGAATGATAAAGTGTCCTCGCTCCACAACTCCATTAGCTCGAGAATTGTAGGGCGAGATGCGAATCTGAGGGATAGAGTAGCGCTGCATGAGTTTCTCGAAGGCACCCTTGATCTCACTGCCATTGTCAGTGACAATCTGAGAGACCGTTCCATATCGACAGAGTATCTCTTCCCAAAAGAACTTGGCGAGATTATCCACATTGGCATGTCTGAGAGCACGGCCTTCTGCTGCGAGGGAAAGATCATCTCGAGCAGCAACAAGATAGCGATAGCCACAGGCTTTGGGCATGAGCATGATGTCAACGTAAACCTTCATGAAGATTTGGGGGGATGCAGAGATCGTGATGGGGATTTCGGTTTTATGAGTGCTGCGAGTCTGGCATGCATGGCATGAGCGAACGTGATGGGCGACATCCTTGTACATCTGAGGCCAATAGAAGCACTTTCTGACCGTCTGAAAGACTCCAAAGACGCCTCTGTGACCGAGTTCTTCATGGGCTTGATTCAGTATCTGTGCATGAAGATCTGGGTCGAAGATAACTTTGACAGGGGTACGGGAACCTCGACGTTTGAAGAGATGGCTTCCACGGAGGAAGAACTGCAAGGATCTGCGAATGAATCGCTTTCGCGAGGTGTTGGAAGGGAAAATGGGAAGTTCGGTGGTACGAAGGAAGTGTAGGATTTGGCGTAACTGGGCGTCTTGGGTCGTATCATTGGAAAGGAACGATGGGAGTGTCATGGCGTCATAAGGAAGGGGATGAGTTTCTGCAAAGAAAAGAACGTTCTCTAACCAATCGTCGGCTTCTTCTGCATCAATACGGCCCTCCTCGTAGTCTTCCTCGGTAGGTTGACGACGAGAGAGTGCATCCGGACCACGGTGCTTGATAGCGGGTACATGGATCAACCTGAAGTCAAAGAGGAGTATACCTTCGATCCAGCGATTGATCGTTGCATTGGGCTGAAGATCTGGGTCATTAAGCATACCCTTGATATACTTGGCGTCGACTTCGATCCATAGGTGACGAACACCATAAAGATGGATGCGGTAGTGTCGTAGTGCTCTGAAAAGACCGTAAAGCTCCAGCTTAGGCTGGCTATAGCGTGATTCTCGTTCGTTGATAGGGAGTGAACCGTAGCGAGCAGGGCGCTTGCGTCCTTCTGAGTCGTACTGTGAAAGAATGAATCCTATAGCAACATTGCTGGTGTCGACGGAAAGAATGACTGGGGAATCAGACGAGTAGTCGATGGGGTGAAGGGCAGGAGCAGTCGAAACGGCAAGCTTCAAGGCGTCAAACGCCTCCTGTTGGGGTTCTCCCCATTCGAATGGAGCATTCTTGCGATAGAGGTCGACCAGTGGCCGAGCCAGCTGCGAGTAGTTCGCAATCCAGATACAAACAGTACCACAGAGGCCTAGGAACGACCGTACATCTTTGGGCGTAAGGAGCGTTGGCCAATTCACAATCTTCTTCACCTTGCCGTCGTCAGGGGAACGACCATGAGGATGGCAGGTTTGACCAAGAATAGTGACACGAGGTTGGCAGATCTGAGATTTGGGACCGGAAAACGTTCCTCCAGCATGAGCAAATCGATGCATGATCCGATGTACGTCATTGGCATGTTCCCAAATGAAGCGCCGGATGCCAGAATTCTTGGCTAACGTTTCGGCATGGCCATTGGCATCTTTGTAACATGTAGCAGGGCCTTTGATAGGCAGATCGTCGATGAAAACATTGGCAATGTGAGGGATTTCGTCCTGAAGAATGAATGCTGTGCAATTCTGGAATTCTGATGGCGAGTTGGTGTAGCCTTGAGGCATGGCAGTATGGCGTAGCAAGCCAAGCGGCGTCAGGAATGAGGTAAGATCTCGGCTATCGGGGTGAAGTTGACGTGCGTCGAAGCCGGAGAAGAGATCGAACACGGTATAGCATTGCCGGCCAGCGAACGGCTCCACAAAGTCGTCCAAGATAGGAGGAACACCAGCGTCCCGAATTGTAACCTTATTGAGAGGCTGCAGATCATGGACGATTCGGATCTTTCCATTTTTCTTCATAACACAAAACCATTTTGAGCGATAGGAGGACTGAGCCGGTTCATAGAGTCCGGCTGCAATCTTATCCCGAAGAAGCTGTATGACTCGGTCTTGCATACTGGGCGGGATCGGAATGTTACGATATTCCCATGGCTCGTGGGGCAGGACAGGGATTATGTAAGGCGAGAAGTAATCAGATCTGAAGTTGCCGCGTTCCGATTCGTCAAAGGCAAGCGCGCGCTCATTTAGCTTCATTATGTGGCAAAAAAGTTTTTCCTCTTCTGGCCACAGGAAGTTGTCGGCATTTAATTTCATGGAGTGCAGGCGTTCCTTGGTAAGCTTCTTTGTGGGAACAAAAGCGGGGGGGTGAGGCGTGAGTGGGATAAGGGATTTAAGGGGGTCTTCTGGGAAACGGCGGTGAACGTGTGCATCTTCTGGATAAACGCCTGGAATGGGTTTGACCTTGTGATCAACATGTTTATAAGCGCCATATACTGAGCGTACATTGTCACCATCTGGGTTTTCTGTATCTGTAACAAGAGAGTGTCTAAAATGTAACAAATCAAGGAAATCAGATAAGGAGAAAAAGATTTTTTGTGGCTTTTTGTTATTTTGAATAGATAACGAGTCTGGAGAAGTTAGGGGTCTGGAAGGCGAAGGAGAACATGAAAAATTACAGTAAAAAGATTTTTTGAAGCAGTGAACCGAGGCAGGCATAGTAGGTGGTGATACAGGAGTATGAGAACGAAGAATTGTCTGTGGATTTAGGAGTTTAACGACTTCTCGGTCGAAGTGAGTAGCAAAAGAAGTAAAAGGAGAAGCATATGAATCAAAAGAAAAACGGTAAGTAAAATCGGAAAATTCAGAAAATAGACTCATCAGAAGGCCAGGATGAAGTCTGAAAGTGAAAGGAGTCGGATCCAAAGATATCCTGGTGAAGCTGTGCAGTGGTACTGAGAGTAGCTGTATCCGAGGAAGTAGGGGGATAATCTGGGTAGGAAATCGCTTCGAATGGGGGTGGATGATGACTGGCTGAGACATGATTAATAGCATTGGCAAGGAGGGGAAGACCAGGTGGGGTGTAGGATTGCGACACATCAACAGCAGTAGATGAGTCTCCTACCTCGTTCACTTCCGGGTCTTGGAGTTGAGCTACCCATCCCGTCGAGGTATGATGCAGGGATACTTGACTATAAGATCCTGGCATGGCAATCTTCTCTCCATCAGCCATAATGTCGAGGGCATGTCGAGGATCTGCAGGTGGCACCGGCATGATGAGTGGATGGTTGGGGAGATGGAAACGCGAGTTAACACCCAGTTCAAACATGTCCGATAGAATGGGAGACAAAGTGGCAGGCAGATGGTCGAAATGCGATGATGGGGGATGGGACACATCGACATAGGGAGGGAAACCAATGATACTCATGAAAACGAGGAGATCAGGACCTTCTTCATCTGCTTCATCCCTCACGATCCTATCAACAAACTGACATCCATGGAAAATGGGGCCCAATTCCAGCACTTCATCTTCTCCAAGACCATCAGGCAAGGAGACGTACTTGGTCGAAGTAAGATGCAGCACCATCTTGCTGTAGGATATAGACTGTCCAGGCAAGTCGTCGAACATTTCAGAGGCGACGCAATGAGAGGTGCAGCGAAGGGGGCAAGAATTCGATAGATGAGGCTCAGGAGGTGGATCTTCGACCTGAAACAAGAGTGAAGACTCGGATAAATCGACAGGGGGCACTTCAAGATAAGTAGTGTCGGAAATGGGTGAAGGTGGAGGATTTGGGGCTTCAGCAGGTGCAATATTCATTTGTGAATGGGAGGAAGGAGGATGAAGAGGACCTTCGTCCGTAGAGGACAAAACATTCGACTGAGGGTGCAGGGATGGATTATCTGGAGCTTCAGGAGGATCAGGGGATAGGATGGGGTCGTTGGGAGGTGGGCTCTGATCCGCAGGGTCAGGGCGAGGATTGGGATAGAAGCGTACATAGGCGGAGCCTCCAAACTGGTTATGATCGTGCCATGGGGTACCAGGGATGCACTGCACAAGGTAGGTATGCAGTAAGAGGAAGTCCTGATAGTAGTGGTCGTCCTGATCAATGCCTCTTTCACCAGCAAGGGCATAATCCGAGTCAAAGTAGACGTGGAAGAAGTTGGGATACTGACGAGTGAGCCCAGCAAGAAGTGCAGTGAGAGACAGACGTTCTTCCCTCCTAATCTGATGACGCATCGCAGCAACAAAGGGATCATCCTCCAATCCATTCATCTCGGTGGCCTGTAACTGCTCAGTGAGTGTACGAAGAAGATACAAAGGCGGAGGGCTAGACGGTGGCTCCACAGTGATGATAGGGATGGGATGGAACTCTGGAAGTCCAAAGGCGCCATCTATGCCATCTGGAGTCGAGTCTGGATAGAGAAGAGTCGAATTGGGAGTCCCAGAAGGTGGGGAAGGTGGTGCAAAGGTAATAGGCAATCCAGTAGGAGAGGAATCAGTTGAAGCTTCATCATCTGCAAGAGTCCCAGAGTCTTCTTCGAAGCTAGAGGGCTGGAGAGTCGCCATGAGAGCAGTAGCAATCGGTTCAGCAGTCCCTTCAGTGACACAGAGCTCAAGGGGATGATCTTTGTCTGATCCAAAGACCACAAAGGTACCAGAGCCTCTCTCAACAATGCTGACAGCATTCCCATGTGCCCAGGGGCAGCCTAGAAGCAAATCAAAGCCTGCATCGACATCAGGGGCAACAAATAGATTGGTCCAGGTCCTAGCAGCACCACAGAAGAGCGGTACATCTTTGATTAGACCAGTAAGCATTGATACTCCACCATTGGCATCCTTCATATTGATGCATCTTGAGATGTCGATGGGCATCTGAATGACAGATCGTGCTATACTCGATTTGACCACATTAAGGGTGGAGCCTGAGTCGATGACAGCTGTCACCTGTCGACCATTACAGGTGAGATTAATTGTGATTAAGGGGCTGGATGTCAAAGCGAGATAAGAACCGATGGGAGGTGTCCCATCAACAGTTCTGACAGATTGAGTGATGGGTTGACACTTGTATCTGATGAGTTCCTGAAGGTGATGAGATACATCCCTTGATGCTCCTATCACTTCTCCCAATGAAAGGGTCATAGGGGTAGCCAGAATGCGATCCACAATAGCCTTTGGGTCAGCTGATTGAGATAATGGTGAGGTCATGGCAGCAGGGGCCTTGGGTTTCCTCCCCTTGTCTGCAGGGGACTCAGAGGCCTGTTGCGAAGGTTTATTGATGGATTCATCTTCCATGATGGCATCATCATCATTCCCATCAAAGCCATGATGATGGACATCGACAGGAACAAAGACAGGGGCTTTGGGCGCAGTGACATTGACAGGTGGCTGTGTGACAGGTGTCGGATAAGATTGATTTGATGGATGATGGATAGGGGCTGATGGGCGATCAAACTGTGGGGCTGATAGGCGATGTAGGGAGAGTATACTCCCTACCAGGGTATTTTTATTATTTCATTGTTTTTACTTTCTTTTCTTTTTTTTTTCTCTGTTCATTTACTCTAGTATTTACTTAGTGGCTTCGAGTTTAGACACGTGAGTGGCTTAAGTAAGCCACTCGCGACTTACATTACACTGTACCTACTTACAAATAATAACAAGTCGCGTTCACAGTCGAGTAACGAGTTTCGAGTATTGAGTTCAGGTTCGAGAAGGCCTCGAGTGCCTTCTGCTGTGTCTAGACAGCCTCAGACAGCCCAAGACGTCCCTCAGACAGGTTCCCTGCCAGGCTATAGAAGCCCCTTGGGGAGAATTCCCCCCTCTCAGACTTCACCACTCATCCCAGTCTCACTTCTATTCATTCTCTTCAGCGATCAGAGTGTGGGCTGATGGTGGCTGAGGCTGATTGGCAGGTGTCGATGAGGTAGATTGCTTCGGAAATTCCCTCTCTTTGCCCTTCCCATGGTTCCGAGGTGGGAGGAGCACTCCATCGAAGACTTCCCTTCGCTTATCCTTCGAGATTTTCGCATTTCTCTCTGCAGCAGCAACAACAGCGTCATCCTCTAACTCATAGATCTCTGCTCCAAGAAATTCATCGGCTTCTTCATGGATAACAAAGTGGACACTACTGGAGGATTGGGTTGGCTTCACAGATCTCTCATAAGCCTGCAAGATCGTTTCATCACTGTTCCTGTAGATGCGCTGCCCATTGGGATATATGATGCGATGGTTGTCATCTCTAGCCAAAGAACCCTTCTTGATAAGATCATTGATCGCATCACAGGTGTCTAGACCATGTCCAGTGACTCCACAGCCAAAGCAGACGATGGGCTTCCTTTGGGGGCGTGCCTGGGATGAATTCGGACTGACAGGGGGCGCAGTGGGGCTAGGAACAGGGGCGGAGTGGAGTGCTGGGGGACAAATCACCTTTGCAGCATCGGGATCCATCTTAATGGCTCGATAATAGAGCAATGAGTAATCTGGATCGTTTAAGGACATACGAGATAAGGATTTTATCAGGGTTTCGACCTCATCCTGCTTCTGAGCCATGCTTCCCTCCCTCTCCAGTGTGTCCAAGTTTCTCCTGGCTTCCTGGGGTGGTAGAAGCGGTCGAACACTCCCTCCCCTCGCATCATGCTGCTGTGGAGGGATATTCTCCTTCTCTGAAAGACTGGATATGGATCGAGGACCGAGGAGGTCAAGGTCATCAGCATCGAAGCGATCTCGACGCAGCACCTCTTCTGCAGCTCTACAGACTTCGTCATAGGGGAAAGGTATGCTGACATCGAGGTTGGGATCCTTCTGCTTGAGTCTACCCTCTACAGAGCTTCGAAACAAAGGAGAAAGTCCAGCCCAGAAGTAGCGATCGTGTTCGTGTTCAGTGAGCTTTCCCTTGTGCTTCATCCAGCCTCCAACTCGAGTGAACTCTCGGTTATAGGCTCGGAAATCGTGCAGGGACATGATGGGCTGATTCCTGAATCGCAGCACAAGAGATTTCAGGTCCCTTTCGAAGAACCTTTCGTCGAAGATGTCAGCATCGAAGTAGCGAAGCAAACTGGCCTTCAATCTGGCCCAGTTGGGGGTATGGAAGTGAGGCATTCCTTCGATGATTTCTCTGACACGAGTATTGCAGTAAGGGAGGATTGAGGAGACCATATCATGGTCCAAAGTGACATTATGGAAGGCACAGAGTCGCTCATAGTGGTCGAGGAAGGTTCGAACTCGAGAGCAGTCGCCCTGGAAGAGTTCTGGGGAAGATTTGGTTCCAAGAAGTGGCATAGTGAGTACAGAACGAGCAGAATTAACAGTTGCAGCTGCCTGAGCTTGCACTGGCATAAGTGGGTTCACAGTAGTCGAAGACATGGTGGGAAAGTATGGGGATTATTCCGAGGGGAATTGGCGGTCGAAAAGGCGAGTTGCTACGAGGTGGAATGGATGGTTATTGGCGATGATGAAGATTTCGATAGGGCAGACAATGTAGGAGTCGTTTACGAAGAATATGAGATGGATTTCAAGCCAAATGTAACCACGCCTCGCGGTGGGCTCCAGATGTGAGTCGACGTGTGGATCTATGGCGAAAACACCACAAAACCAACACAAAGACAAATGCCGAGTTGGTGGTTTACCTGCGCGGACTTTGGCTCGAGGGATCGGTTATAGCGAAATGGGGAGGGGTTCTGCACACCTAGACGACTAGGGCAGAAGGGAACAGTGCTCCTGACGAGAGGGGAGCAAGGGGACAACAGAAAAGTGAAGATATCTAGGTTACTCGGAGCCTAGAAGCGACGTAAAGTGATGAAGAGTGACAGTAAATAGACCCTTAATGGAGCCTCAGATACTGCAAGAATAAAGACAATGAAGAAGAGCCTTAAAGCGACGACAATAAGGCAGATAATGACGATAATGATTGGGCAATAGTCTCTCTACAAAGGGGATGGTATCCTATGCAGGGGGGCTACTTGCTTGTTGCTTGCTGCGACGTATTGGTACTTATATACAAAAGGTAGCGCAGCCTGAAGTAAATAGAGGGAAACACTTTGTAAGGGGTTTGTAAGCGATTGGTAAGAGGATTGGTAAAGGATTGGTAAGGCCGAGCAAGGCTGAGTAAGGACAGTAAGCGATTGGTAAGTAAAATCAGTCAGCATGACGAAGAATATCACAAATCATTTGAAATAGAATGAGTCATTAAGGAACGGATGAATAATGCGACAGAAAGGGGGATGAGTAAGCGCACTGGTCACTGCTGAATAAGGGGGGTATGACTGCAAATGAGTCACTCTGACTCCTAGATCTGAGATCCAGATTCATTGGGGGGATATGCTGCACGTCTGAAAGAAGAACTGTGGGGATTTCTGCCAGGGGCCAACTTTGGGGGTCTCCAGGGTAGTCAGGGCTTAGGATTTCGCAACTTTCCCCCCTCTCTCCTCTCTGCAAAGCGACCTGTACCAGGTGCAACTAGTGCTCTGGAGGGCATGAGGAGGAGGAGGGGCCATCTTCTCCAATGAGGGCAGGGAGAAGTGCCTCAAAATCGTCATGAATGCGATCAGATAGTGTAGATGATAGTAATTGGTACTGGAGCTGTCGCAATTTTGGGAGAATGAAAGACGAGATTGAGAGATAGATGTTGCAGGGGGCAGGAAGGAAAAATCCGTAATCCTTTTCGACTGGAGAGACCGAAACAACCACATAAGACCTCTCAAGCCTGACGACAGACTTGAGGCGACCAAAGAATGTCTTCCTCGACGTCAGACTGACGAGAAGAACGCGCTGTCCCAAAGCAATAGGATGGGAGGTCATGGACAAGGGAGGGATGAACCAGGAGGCTTCGGGGCGAGAGCTAGTGGGGATTCCTGGCAGGTACTCGTAGTTATTCTCCCTAGCAAAGGACACGAGCGAAGAGACAGTCAAGGAGGTGGCCATTACAATAAATATTGGCGAAATGGGCGTTTGTTGGTAGAAATGATGCAGAAAATCGTGGAGTGCGCGGATCGTTACCAAATTTGGTAGGAAGGATGGCGTGGTCGAGAGCTTCCTGTGAGCGTGGGAATGGTGTCGATATCTTTAGAATTGACGGAGATATTCGAAAAATCGGAATGCCGTAAACTAGCGCTCAAAAAGTTTTTTCAGGCGCTCGAGCGGTTTCTTCCCTAACGTTAAGGATGGTTCTCGTGCGATGGATGACTGCTGGCAATATCAGTCATTCTTCGCATTAGGGCTAGGCTTCTCCGTTCTTCTTATTCTTCTTCATTCAGCTTCTGAGTCCATGCTCACGTCGCCAAACACCTTTGGTGCGTCACACCACTTCGCTTGATTTTGTCACACTCTTGCATTAGCACGTTGCAACAATACTCACAAGTACGTGCATGTGGGGATCTCGCTGCATTTCTTGCTAGGCAGGGTATGTCTGTAAATGAAGGGTATTCTTTGCTGCAACTCATAAACCTTTGTGGTACTTTACCGATGTAAAACTACATAAGGTAGACCTCAACCAGATCCAGCAAATGTCACGTGCAAAAGCGTGATAATGCGTGACTCAAACTTCAAAATGCAAAGGTTAATGATACAGCACAAGTAGCTAAAATCTGCCTCCAGTAAGTTATAGAGGGACATGTTCTTGAAATTTCATTGGTTCCAGTTTTTTTAAAAAGGCTCTGGGGAAGAAGAAGAAGAGCTTACAGTGGTTAGATGAAGAAAATAAAGAGTAAATATTTGTGGTAAACATTTGCTGACTATGCAATCACACGCTTGCCCAGTGTCCGAGTTGCAGCCATTGTCTCAATGCCCAAGAGGTTGAGGAAAGTCCGAGCAGCTACAACAAATCCTCCACAGTTTCAGGCCGAGACTTTCATCAGAGGGTGAGGTGCAAGACGAAATGTTTGATTTTATTCATAATTCACAGACCTTCATGCAATACACTACAGCAGATTTCCATACCATAAGGATTATCATGAGAGGCATCTCAATCTTGCAATGCATAATATAGTACGTTTCAAGTCCAGTACCCATTAACATGCTCGAGCCCTCCGTACCACCAGTACCTACACTACATATACACTGTAAATGGTAATCATGGCCTATTCACTAGCCGGTGTCATTGCTAAGTCATATGTCACACTTCAGTCACAGACCCTGAGGTTTGCTGGATCTGCTTGAGGCCTACCTTAGCAACATTGATTTGTGCTGCACTGCTGCGGTGTTTGTTGATTACTTTGGCAACTGAGACACTACACATTTGTAGTTACATAGATTAAAAAAAATTGCTACCATGTTTTTCTTATATAGCGTTATGCCATTTGAACATATGACTTTTGTGATTATATGTTGGGACGTATCGACTGCAATGTTTTTACCTTGAGCCATTTTGTCTTCGGTCATTTGCACTTACAGTGGTTTTCAAAAGTATGTGGAAAATCCATTTTCAAAAGTCAGCTGTCGGAAACAGCCACATGAGGACCCCGGAAGCACCTAAATCTGAACTGCACATGAAAAATGGGATATCTCTGGAATGGCTGGGAGTATTGGGATGCAGGTACTATCATTGGAGAGCCATCACTCAGTAGTATATATGTGTAGAAAAGCGAAAAGTGTAGTGCAGAAATGAATGAGATACAGGGTACAAATCTATATACCTCCAGTTGGCATGAAAGATAGAATAACTCTGGAATGGAGAACATGTGCATGGTGTATTTGGTATTGTCTAGTACGTAGATATGAGTACACCAAGGTCTGCAAAATGCGAAAGGTTTGGTGGGGAAATGGAGGAGATACAGGCCAAATATGAAGGGGGGGAGGGGGACAATGATGTGTCAATCAACAACCACTGGTGAAACACTATAAAAAATCAGAGGAAAAGGTGGAATCTTTGTACTAACTGCTGAGGGCTTTCAAATGGGGCATCTTACATTGCTGCCACCTCAGCTATTCTGGAGATATAGCCTAGTTTTGGGACAGGGGCTCCATCAGATGGTTTTGCAAATATCTTGGGACTGGGTGTGTGTATTCCCTCCATTCTTTGTTATTCATTTACTACACCATATCTCCACCTTCTCCTCTGATTTTTTATAGTGTTTCACCAGTGGTTGTTGATTGACACATCATTGTCCCCCTCCCCCCCTTCATATTTGGCCTGTATCTCCTCCATTTCCCCACCAAACCTTTCGCATTTTGCAGACCTTGGTGTACTCATATCTACGTACTAGACAATACCAAATACACCATGCACATGTTCTCCATTCCAGAGTTATTCTATCTTTCATGCCAACTGGAGGTATATAGATTTGTACCCTGTATCTCATTCATTTCTGCACTACACTTTTCGCTTTTCTACACATATATACTACTGAGTGATGGCTCTCCAATGATAGTACCTGCATCCCAATACTCCCAGCCATTCCAGAGATATCCCATTTTTCATGTGCAGTTCAGATTTAGGTGCTTCCGGGGTCCTCGTGTGGCTGTTTCCGACAGCTGACTTTTGAAAATGGATTTTCCGCATACTTTTGAAAACCGCTGTAAGAGTTTTGTTGTTTTACCTTCAGGCATTTGGACTTCGGACGTTCGGACATAGGCAGAAAATGCTCCCGGGGTCTCGCCAGACGTCGTTTTTCCAAAAGTAGTAATGACTTCGGGCAAAAGTCGTCTGGCTTTAAAATTATGTGGCGCGAGTGTCCAGCTTTCCATAGAATAGAGAACAGTATATTTTTTTGTAATTTGAGTTATCGGGATCTTGTAAATATTTATTCTGAGAGGACACATAAGATTTATCTCAAGTCTATCTTGGGACAAATATTAAGATTTCTTCAAAAGATAATTGAAAATTATATATTGTGAGAGGGTTTTAGGGGCAAACTTCCTAAAATATATAATTTTCAATTGTCTTTTGAGCAATATCATAATATTTGTCCCAAAATAGACTTGAGATAAATCTTATATGTCCTCTCAGAATAAATAATTACAAGATACTGATAACTTGAATTACAAAAAAATATACTGTTTTCCATTTTCAATACTCTTTAGAGCTTGTGATAATATTGAAACCACCGCTGTGTTAGTTCTTCCTTCAGGCTCCTGACTCGAGTCGTCGATGCCTGACAGTATACAACTGGAGAGCCTCCATGCACGTTGTGAGTCGACGTGTGGATCTATGGCGAAAACACCACAAAACCAACACAAAGACAAATGCCAAGTTGGTGGTTTACCTGCGCGGACTTTGGCTCGAGGGATCGGTTATAGCGAAATGGGGAGGGGTTCTGCACACCTAGACGACTAGGGCAGAAGGGAACAGTGCTCCTGACGAGAGGGGAGCAAGGGGACAACAGAAAAGCGACGATATTTAGGCTACTCGGAGCCCAGAAGCGACGTAAGATGATGAAGAATAACAGTAAATAGACCCTTAATGGAGCCTCAGATACTGCAAGAATAAAGAAGATAATGAAGGGCCTTAAAGCGACGACAATAAGGCAGATAACGTCGATAATGATTGGGCAATAGTCTCACTACAAAGGGGGCAGTATCCTATGCAGGGGGGCTACTTGCTTGTGTGTGTACTACTTGCTGCGACGTATTGGTACTTATATACAAAAGGTAGCGCAGCCTGAAGTAAATAGAGGGAAACACTTTGTAAGGGGTTTGTAAGCGATTGGTAAGAGGATTGGTAAAGGATTGGTAAGGCCGAGCAAGGCTGAGTAAGGACAGTAAGCGATTGGTAAGTAAAATCAGTCAGCATGACGAACAATATCACAAATCATTTGAAATAGAATGAGTCATTAAGGAACGGATGAATAATGCGACAGAAAGGGGGATGAGTAAGCGCACTGGTCACTGCTGAATAAGGGGGTATGACTGCAAATGAGTCACTCTGACTCCTAGATCTGAGATCCAGATTCATTGGGGCGATATGCTGCGCGTCCGAAAGAAGAACTGTGGGGATTTCTGCCAGGGGCCAACTTTGGGGGTCTCCAGGGTAGTCAGGGCTTAGGATTTCGCAACTTTCCCCCCTCTCTCCTCTCTGCAAAGCGACCTGTACCAGGTGCAACTAGTGCTCTGGAGGGCATGAGGAGGAGGAGGGGCCGTCTTCTCCAATGAGGGCAGGGAGAAGTGCCTCAAAATCGTCATGAATGCGATCAGATAGTGTAGATGAGAGTAGTTGGTACTGCAGCTGTCGCAATTTTGGGAGAACGAAAGACGAGATTGAGAGGTAGACGTTGCAGGGGGCAGGAAGGAAAAATCCGTAATCCTTTTCGACTGGAGAGACCGAAACAACCACATAAGACCTCTCAAGCCTGACGACAGACTTGAGGCGACCAAAGAATGTCTTCCTCGACATCAGACTGACGAGAAGAACGCGCTGTCCCAAAGCGATAGGATGGGAGGTCATGGACGAGGGAGGGATGAACCAGGAGGCTTCGGGGCGAGAGCTAGTGGGGATTCCTGGCAGGTACTCGTAGTTATTCTCCCTAGCAAAGGACACAAGCGAAGAGATGGTCGAGGAGGTGGCCATTACGATAAATATTGGCGAAATGGGCGTTTGTTGGTAGAAATGATGCAGAAAATCGTGGAGTGCGCGGATCGTTACCAAATTTGGTAGGCAGGATGGCGTGGTCGAGAGCTTCCTGTGAGCGTGGGAATGGTGTCGATATCTTTAAAATTGACGGAGATATTCGAAAAATCGGAATGCCGTAAACTAGCGCTCAAAAAGTTTTTTTCGGGCGCTCGAGCGGTTTCTTCCCTAACGTTTAAGGATGGTTCTTGTGCGATGGATGACTGCTGGCAATATCAGTCATTCTTCGCATTAGGGCTAGGCTTCTCCGTTCTCCGTTCTTCATCATTCAGCTTCTGAGTCCATGCTCACGTCGCCAAACACCTTTGGTGCGTGACAACGTTCGTTACTCACATTCAAACTGGAGGCACCTCACCATCATAGGAGAGCACGGAGAACCATCTATTGCATGTACCACGACTATCTATACAATATTGAATATCCTGACTTTGCTTTGGAGGATGCTGGCTACATCTATGGGCTGAGCCGCAATGAGAGTGGAAGGTGCAATCCGTTTGTACTCATTGTGCAGTAGCTCAGTCAACAGAAGGGCACTGAAGGGTCGTCCCAGTGTTACGAGCAGCTGTTCTGTAGCGGCGACATCGAGCTTCGCAGTTCCACCAAGTGACTTGGAATGCCAAGGGCGAACAATATGTAGAACAGCTGTTGCACTTTCCAGTCCTCCTGCCAACGACGCGACATTTTCTAGCTCTTCTGGCAGAGTAATCTCAAGCAGTCGCAGCCCGGACGCCCAGAGTTCATACATATAATTCGATGAGAGTGGATCTGCGGTTTTCCGCCGGACCGCTGTAACGCGATGGGAGAAACATGGTAATGTTAGGCGGCGGTTCGAAAATCGTGGTAGGGGCATCTTATTGAGCGAGCGACACAGCTTTCGCAGTGCGTTCGACGACGCAGACAGCTGGCTCATTGTGGATAACTGCTCTGACGGTGGGATGGAAGGTAATGGTAATGTTCGGTACGATGAAATGCGAGCTGGGAAACAGCTATGAAAGGTGGAGGCCTCCCCGACCCAGTCCAAAATCGAGATATCCCCTGATTGTGATATGACCTCTCCTAGAAGGCGACCGAGTGCGAATTCCATCAGTAAACCGGCAAAAATCTATCCATGCCTTTATGACTTTATTCGGGACTTTCCATACTTTCAGTACTTATCTGTATTTTCTTAGAGACGACCCGGCAGTCATCAAGGGTTGGAACTTCCGATAAGGTAATTAAGATGATAAAGGCAAAAAAAGAGTGGAATGTATATATGC
This sequence comes from Pisolithus albus, assembly GCA_024613165.1. Classification (NCBI taxonomy): domain Eukaryota; kingdom Fungi; phylum Basidiomycota; class Agaricomycetes; order Boletales; family Pisolithaceae; genus Pisolithus; species Pisolithus albus. The sequence continues at coordinate 177,580 of JANFAB010000081.1, forward strand.
TCGCTAGTTACTATGCTATACTTCGTAGTCCAAAAGAACACAAATTTCAGTATGTTGGGGTACTAGTAGTATAGCCAAACTCACTCGATATTCTTCTTCCGAAACAGAATGAGAGTATCACTCCCCCCCCGCCCCCTCGTGCAGCGCACCACGCAAACCTTTAATGGCCTCGATAATGGAGAAAATGTTGGAGGAGCGGCATCGGCAGTAGCCTGCCTGGATCTGGACTGCGGGCTGGACCCTTCCACGCAGACGTCGACGGTCAGAGACGTCGCCTTGGCAAAATCTTCCCCGACCTCCTTTAGCCAAATGCACTCGATACTCTTCTCGTTCTTCTGGTCGTGGGGTTACTCTGGAAGTAGAAAAGGGTACAAGATGTGAGTATCACTCCCCATCCCGCGCAACCACCTAGCAAACCTGTACCAGCCTTGATAGCAAGAGAAGATGCTGAAGGTTCGCCCGGTTCCAGATTGTGGGCTGGACCGTCACTCGTAGATCCTTCCGCACAGAAGTTGGCGGCCAGAGGCGTCATCAGTTGGCAATATCTTCTCCGGCCTTCTTGGATGACTATGGATGGGTTCAGTAGAAATTTCAACACGTTAGTACCTGTAGTACCTCCGAATTCACCTGATATTCTTCTCCTTCTTCCGGTCGTGAGGTGACTCTGCAAGAAAAGGGTAGACGTGAATACCTCTCCCTACCAAGCGCAATTATCGAGCAAACCTTTTATGGCCTTGATAACGAGAGAAGATGCTGAAGGAGCAGCATGGCTCGCCCGGTTCCTCATCGTGGGCTGGACCGTCATTCATAGATCCTTCCATGCAGACGTTGCCTTGGCAATATCTTCTCCGACCTTGGGCAACTGGGAATGGGTTCAGTCTACCAATGCCAGTCGGATGGAGTCACTTACCAAACCCAAAGGGCCGATTTCGAGGGCGAGGGAGAGGGCTGAGGAAGCCGTCGCTGTGCGATTGTGGAAGTTTTGGTTATGTGTTGATGGTTACTGCTACCCGAGGGATGGTCGGCAGGGTTCGCAGTAACACCCCAAATATGAGGCCGGCTGCAAGGACGAGTCGGGGTTGATGCCTTGTTTGTGTGTATAATATGTCTGACCGACTTTTAGCAATGACATCTCAATTCTGCCACCACCACCTACAACAATGTATGCGAGCCGCTCCCCATCATTTTTTTAGCGCCGGAAGGGAGACGTATCTTCTTGATATCGTCTGGGTTGTGACCGATGAAAGTTGCATAGTTACCAGATGTAGGAGTAAGGGTGCTGGTCTCATTGTCGACTGGGAATGACCGACAATGGTGTAGGACGACACGGAACAGCACGCAGCAGGAGATTGGTCAGTACCCCTAGAATGCAATCTCAAAAGCATGGTGATCAGCATATTTATTCACATAAAATGAATGAAAATTGTCATAGGAGTGGTGAGGGGAGATGTCTCTACAGCTGATGTTGTGCGCGGCATAGACTGGAATGAGATGAGCAGCGTGATATATTGTATCAGTGTGAACGATGGCGATGTTCCGGTGGCTGCGCATATGATAGCCCGGACGGACAACCCACATCCCCGTAGCCACTGAAGAGACTAGAATTGAGAGAGGATGGGGAGAGTGAAGTCTGAAGGAGAAATTCTTGCCAAAGGGGCTTCTCTAGCCTGGCAGAAAACTCTGTCTGAGGGACGTCTGGGGCTGTCTGAGGCTGTCTAGACACAGCAGAAGGCACTTGATGCCTTCTCGAACTCGAACTCGAACTCGGAACTCTCGAAACTCTGAAATGCAACTTGTTACTTCTTTTTAAGTAGCTACAGTAAAGTCTAAGTACGTGTGTGCTTATAAAAGGGTAATGTAAATGAACAGAAATAAAAAAAGGAAAACAAAAACTATAAAATAAAAGAAATACCCTGGTAGGGGGTACTCACTCCCTACACCGCATCAGGGCCGTCTCCGACACAGTCGAACCAGTGGACAATCGCACACAGATACAGCATCCCTTGATACTTGAATGAAAAAAAGCAAAGTACACGGGCGATGTCCAGGCTGCACATGCCTTCCACCTGTGGATCAGTTACGATGAAAACACAATCAAACCGGGGGCCTGCATTCCTCCACATGGGGGCCGAGCGAATATATTCACGACGCATTCCATAGATCCCACTCAAGTCGCTGGGTGCGAAGAATGTTGAGCAGGTGGAGTTGTAGACACGGATTTTTCCCTCGTAGAGTGGGCAATCGTGAAAAGAGATGTTCTCTGGATCGCGAGTGTTGGTAGGATTAAGCTGTGAATGAAGAAAGCGTCGGATGATGTTGGGGAGGTCTGGCAACCCGAGTTCAATTGCCAGAGCCCCCACACTCCTTGCGCGAGTACGTTCTAACGCAGAATGATCAGTACTCGTGGGGAAGACTAGCAATAAAACATACGGTATTTATGCACCAATGATACCCGGGCATCAATTGCCATCAAGTCATCAACAGATTCACCTGATTCCTCTTCGTAGCTTGCCGTTTGTTCCTCACCATCGTCCGCTGCGTCCACACCTTCCTCGATACTATGGTGCTGATCATGTATTCCATTAGTGTCGGATCCTAAACAGCAGTCAACATCAAATGACGTGCGGGCTGGAGATACATACCTAGAGCCTCGAATGCCTGTGACAGGCATGTTCCATTCAGCATACCACGTCCCTTAAAATCTGAACGTGCTGCAGTAAGCTTATCGAGCGTTTGATTGATTAGAAGCATTTGCCTGAGTGCCTCGAAACGATTAGTGCGCCGGTACGGACGTTTAACAGCCTTGATGTGCTTCGATTCAGTGATTGAAGAACAGAGCCCATTTGGGGCACCGAATTGGCGAATCAGGTAATGGTAGTGCTTCATTGAGTGTTGTCGAGGTAGTGAAAAGGTTTCGATTACGCTGGCGTTCCGGAAGACTTCGCAAAATCGATGGAAGCACCTGAGCACATCGTCGATTTCTGTAAGTGTTTGCTCGGTGATGACATTTCGCCGAACGAGGTAACAAAATTCAAGGAATGCACGAAACGTGCATACTACACCCTCTGGTACGTGTCCTCCGATAGCTGCGATATAAACCTGTAGTACACTGATTCATAAAGCAGCTGAATAGAAAGTGACTGAATTTCACCTTCATCAAGCCTTTGGAATCGTCGCCGGTCCACTGCTTGAAGTGCCGACCTTGGGGGAAACGCCGCAATCCGGTAAACGGTGCAACAGCTGCAATCCTAGTAACACATGAGTGGCTACTGACAGGATTCAAGCTGCAATGGATGAATGTACCGTTGGTCGATGTCGTCGAGGATTTTTTCCGCCTCGACCTTCCCATGGACATGAACCAGGTAGCGCTCGACCCAATCCACCAAGTGGTCCTTGAAGCCGCCCTTAATGAGCTGGTGGAGTATGTCTGGGGATGGCATTTTGTGAATATCTGCATGCGGAAAGTCATTGGTGAATGGCTGTCTTCGATTAGTATCTGTGGGCAGCGATTAACCTTGTACTCACCACAATATCACCAACAATTCCATAAGAATCCCATAGCTGGCGAAGTTCGAGTTCTTCGATGATAGTGTCGCAGTGCTCACGAGAACGTCTGAGGGCGTCTTCATCCAGATTGTCACGGTGTCCAAGGCATTTTGGACACCAGTTTCGTACGATACACGATAAGAGAACTTGTTCTTCATAGTCAGCTATGTATGCTGCGAGTGCGTAGATGACGCGCCGGTAGTAGTTATCACCGAATAATACCGTTTCAGGGACCGTCATTGCGTGACGGAGTGAATGGAGGATGCGAGTTAGCGACGAATGGAAAAGTTGTCTCTTAAATTTACGGAATGGCGGGGGTGCTGGCATGCTCTCTCGTTGCTAGATATCATGTTAGCGGTAGCGCGAGATCAAATTAGTCGGGCTTACTTTTGGGCATTGCAAGAAATCCAATCAATGCTATGGCATTGCGGTGTGCGCTGTAGGGAGAGTAAACTCCCTACTAGGTGATTTCTTTTATTTCATTGTTTCTACTTACTGTTTTGTTTTTATATTTTTATGTTACCCTTTTACTTACTGTTTGGACGAGTTTTGGCTTACATAAGCTAGACTCGCACTTAGGATACTTTGTACTTAGCAGAATAATAATAGCCACCTTACCAGAGACGAAGTAAGACGGAAATCCAAGGCCGGAGCCTTCGGATTATCATTTTCTCCTCTACCAGACTCTGCCTAGACGTTATCTCGACTATCCTTGGGTTCTAGGGCGCATTTTCAAGTCTTTTCTCCTCCTCTTCCTGACTCTACCAAGCACCTCAAGCCCCCTTGGGTCGAACTGACACATTCCTTCACTCAGGGAGACCTCAGGTAAATCCCCCAGGTCTCCATCTACCATCTTTACATCTGGAGCCCACCGCGAGGGGGCTGTTTTGCTTGGTAACCCTCTTCTCCTCCTACCCTCGTGCTCGGACACGCGATTTCTCAAGAACCGACGCGCCTACCCTCTCGCTGTTCGAGGTACTGAATCTACTCGACGAGGGCTTTCAGACGATTCCATTTTCGACGCGTTTGCTCCAGCGGTTCTGGAGATATCTCACCTTTCCTGGAGAAAGGCTTAGTAGGACGAAAATTGGCATAACTCGGGATTGGGTGCGCGTATTCTCTCATTTCTTCGATCGCCCAGCGCCCCTAGACGTCTCCTACCACGTCCTGAAGTTTGGTAAAGTTCTGCCCAGTGGTTCTTCGTCGACGTGCCACTGTTTCCCCCCCCCTGCCACAGCCTTGCTCCCTGGCACTTCCCCTCGCGTTTTCGTGCCCTTCAGAGTTGTAGGAAAGTATTCCCCAGTCACCCTGAGTCAGTAGAGACCGCCTCGAGACCCTATCGAGACCCTGTTGAGACCCATACGAGACCCTTCGAGATCCCTACCAGACGCTTCGAGACAGCTTCGAACTCCCCTATAGACGCCTCGAGACTCCGATTAGACACTTCATAACCCTTACTAGACGCTTCGAGACGACCCCAAGACCCCCCGAGATGCTCCACAGCTACCATCAGACGCTTTCGAGACTTTCGAGACACAAGACACTTCGTTAGACGTGCATCTTCTCTTTAGACGAATATCAGACTTTTTCCAATCCGTTTTTTGTGGCAGTCGAGTGAGGCTGCACAGTTGAGATAAGCTTCGAGTCACAGTCGTGACTAAATTCAGTTTTTGGTGGTCGAAACCACTTCGAGACGCTTCATACAAGTTCCCTGCACCCTTCTCTCCCCTTCGTGGTTCGTCTCCACTCGTCTCCACTTCCCTTAGACATTTCAGGTCGCATCGAGGCAAAATCGAGACTCAGAAGTACCCTTCGAGACCTCCCGCAGACGCTCGATTCGCTCGTTGGCCATTCCCTGTGCCTATTACATCCAATAATCAGGTTTAATTGCGAAATATATTTTCATTCTATCCTCACAGCTACTACCTGCTATGGATAAGTATTCGAGAAGGTCTCGAGACCAGCTCGAGGATCGACCGGCATATGTAGGCTACATGCGAGTCTTGAGAAGCCCTCGGCCTCACCTAGAGACCCTCTCGAGAAGCTCGTCATCTCGCGAGGTTTGGTATGAACCCTCTGCAAGTTCTGAGAGACAGTCTCGAACTTCGAAGGACCCTTCGAGAGGTCCCACTCACGATCGAGACGAGAGGTCACCTCAGCGCTCACGTTCTCCCTTGGACAGTAACCCTCGAGATGCCCCTGTGGAGTATTCTCGGTCTCACGCTAGAAGATGCTCCCAGGGAAGCTCGAGCACGAAGCTTCTCCCTCGTCCCCCTTTCGAGGCATCCCCTCGAACTTCGAAGAACCCCCCTCCCACTCCTGAGTTCGCTTCGAGCGGCTCACACCCTCTCCGAGTCACTAATGCAGGCTCGTGGCACCCTCAGGCACAACCAGCTAGGTGTGACCACGCTCAGCAGGCTGGTGGCTCGCCTTCGAACTCGCTTCGTGCCTCGAGAGAAGATCAATGGTCACATTCGTACTCAGTGGATCGTTGGGATGGTATGGAGGATCATTCCCCTCGTGCTCAGTTGTCTTCGAGCAAGCGTCGAGACCTCGGCTCGTCCTCAACCTCTCACCCTCATCCTCACGAACTCTCGAGCGCCTCTTCGAGGTATTCCCCTTGCCTCGAGGCTTCTTCGAGGTATAGTCCACCTCTCGAGACCTTGTACAGACAGTCCTCGCACCTCCACCCTCCTTCGAAGACCTCGTCGAGACATCCCTCGCATCTCGAGCCACCTTCAAGACACTCTTCACATCTCGAGCCCCCTTCGAAGACTGCTTCGAGGCACTTGTCGCACCTCGAGCACCCCTCGGGTACTGTCGCCCAGCATCCTGAGCCCATATCGAAGAGTCCCCCTCGCCTCGAGACTCCCTCAAGACTCCACCCTCGCTTCGAGACATGCAAAGGTAGCTCGCCGCAGCCTCGAGAGGCCTTCACCTTGACATCGAAGCCTCCCCCTGCCCCTTCTGAATCGCATTCAAGAGCGTCAAGAGGTCTGCCACCCCATCGAGAGTGCGAAGGCTCGAGTGAGGCCCTCCCTGCCAGTCGAGGAGCTTTGAGGCACCAGACACACCCTCGAAGGTTTCGTTTTTGTTTCTTCTGTGGTCGAGAAGGACACATTCGAGCTCGGTGCAGGGTCTGCACTTCATATCTGGCTGCAGGAAGGTGTCAGATAGTCAGAGGTCGAGTCATGTTGCCTACAGGTGAGGAAATCCCTCGAGAGGCGCTCGGGCGCAGCCTACAGGCTCGTTTGGACTTTTGGGCCCTCGCTCGAGGCCCAGGAGGTCTAGCTACCCAGGTACAGATGTCCCCTTCGAGTTCCCAGACCCCCACCCCTTCTCGAGCTCGCCCCGAGGTCATCGAGGGTCAGCTACCAGGTGCGAGAGCGACCAGACCCCCTTCGAGCCAGCCCCTGGTCCCCTCTCGAGACCAACCCATGACTTGTGAGGGTCGGATTCTGAGTGTGAAGGTAACCCAACCCTCTCTGAGCACCTCCGAGACCCTCGAGCTCGATCCAGAGGCTAAACTCGCCTTCAAGACCCTTCGAGTTGCCTTCGAAACCCTCTGAGTCGCCTTCGAAGCCCTTCAAGCCACCTTCAAGCAACCTTCGAGACCCTCAGGGTAGCCTTGAGCCACTGGTAAACCACTTCCCCTCCTCCAGGTCGCTTCGAGCCCCCTCGAGCGCTTCGAGGCCCCCTTCGAGCCACCCGTGAGCCACCTCTTCCCCTCGAGCACGATTTACCCTCGAACTATGTCCCCTCCCAGCTGAGTAGTCCTTTTGTTTTTTTTATGTGGTTTCTTTTGTTTCGAGTTCGCATTTTTGCCATTTTCACTTAGAGCTTTGTTTCGAGGGTCGATACCCTATCTCGCCTTATGGTACAGCTAGGTATGAGATGACTGGGGACAGTCAACATCCAAAGCCCCCCTCGGATGTAGGGAGAGTAAACTCCCTACTAGGTGATTTCTTTTATTTCATTGTTTCTACTTACTGTTTTGTTTTTATATTTTTATGTTACCCTTTTTACTTACTGTTTGGACGAGTTTTGGCTTACATAAGCTAGACTCGCACTTAGGATACTTTGTACTTAGCAGAATAATAATAGCCACCTTACCAGAGACGAAGTAAGACGGAAATCCAAGGCCGGAGCCTTCGGATTATCATTTTCTCCTCTACCAGACTCTGCCTAGACGTTATCTCGACTATCCTTGGGTTCTAGGGCGCATTTTCAAGTCTTTTCTCCTCCTCTTCCTGACTCTACCAAGCACCTCAAGCCCCCTTGGGTCGAACTGACACATTCCTTCACTCAGGGAGACCTCAGGTAAATCCCCCAGGTCTCCATCTACCATCTTTACAGCGCGACGAAGGGTATTGCGCACATATAGTAGTCATGATTAGTCACAACATATGAGTAGCCTGCGCGCCAAACTGCCAACACATATGGACAGCCCGTGGCGGGCCCGTCGAATTAATTAGTACATGACAAATAGGTGGGCCCGAGTACCCTGAGTAACAAAAACAAATGAGCGGGCCCTTTGAAGAGGTATGTGAGGAATGCCACCGCACATGCGCGGGCCCTTGACAGTTGGATAACGCAACATATGGACGGGCCCGAGAATAAGGATGCAGTGAATATGTATAACATATATGCTGGCCCGCGCGCGAGAGCAGATAAGACTGCGGCACTCATGGGCTGGCCTGTCAACGACGTGAAGGGAATACCACGGAAGATAAGGACGGGCCCGTCCCCAGGTATCAGGCAGCAGCGCATAACCCATGGACGGGCCAGGCGGTGATATGAAGGTCACACCGTGCATCTCATGGACTGGCCCGTCCATGGCATCAGATGGGGCACATAACCCATGGACGGGCCAGGCCGTGATAGGAAGGCCATACCGTGCAACTCATGGACTGGCCCGTCCAAGGTATCAGATAGGAGTAGGCAACTCATGGATGGGCCAGGCCGTGATAGGAAGGTCATAGCGCACAACTCATGGACTGGCCTGTCCATGACATCAGATAGGATTGCGCAACTCATGGACGGGCCAGGCCATGATAGGAAGGTCATAGCGCGCAACTCATGGACTGGCCCATTGTGAGTCGACGTGTGGATCTATGGCGAAAACACCACAAAACCAACACAAAGACAAATGCCGAGTTGGTGGTTTACCTGCGCGGACTTTGGCTCGAGGGATCGGTTACTGCAAAGAGGGGGAGGGGTTCTGCACACCTAGATGACTAGGGCAGAAGGGAAGGTGCTCCTGACGAGAGGGGAGCAGGGGGAGACTGAGAAAAAGCGAAGTAATATAGGCTACTCGGAGCCTAGAAGCGACGTAAGATGAAGAAGAATGACAGTAAATAGACCCTTAATGGAGCCTCAGATACTGCAAGGATAAAGATGATGAAGAAGGGCCTTAAAGCGACGACAGTAAGGCAGATAACGACGATAATGATTGGGCAATAGTCTCACTACAAAGGGGACGGTATCCTATGCAGGGGGGCTTCTTGCTTGTATGTGTATGCTACTTGCTGCGACGTATTGGTACTTATATACAAAAGGTAGCGCAGCCTGAAGTAAATAGAGGGAAACACTTTGTAAGGGGTTTGTAAGCGATTGGTAAAGGATTGGTAAGGCCGAGCAAGGCTGAGTAAGGACAGTAAGCGATTGGTAAGTAAAATCAGTCAGCATGACGAAGAATATCACAAATCATTTGAAATAGAATGAGTCATTAAGGAACGGATGAATAATGCGACAGAAAGGGGGATGAGTAAGCGCACTGGTCACTGCTGAATAAGGGGGTATGACTGCAAATGAGTCACTCTGACTCCTAGATCTGAGATCCAGATTCATTGGGGCGATATGCTGCGCGTCCGAAAGAAGAACTGTGGGGATTTCTGCCAGGGGCCAATTTTGGGGGTCTCCAGGGTAGTCAGGGCTTAGGATTTCGCAACTTTCCCCCCTCTCTCCTCTCTGCAAAGCGACCTGTACCAGGTGCAACTAGTGCTCTGGAGGGCATGAGGAGGAGGAGGGGCCGTCTTCCCCAATGAGGGCAGGGAGAAGTGCCTCAAAATCGTCATGAATGCGATCAGATAGTGTAGATGATAGTAGTTGGTACTGGAGCTGTCGCAGTTTTGGGAGAATGAAAGACGAGATTGAGAGATAGACGTTGCAGGGGGCAGGAAGGAAAAATCCGTAATCCTTTTCGACTGGAGAGACCGAAACAACCACATAAGACCTTTCAAGCCTGATGACAGACTTGAGGCGACCAAAGAATGTCTTCCTTGACGTCAGACTGACGAGAAGAACACGCTGTCCCAAAGCAATAGGATGGGAGGTCATGGACGAGGGAGGGATGAACCAGGAGGCTTCGGGGCAAGAGCTAGTGGGGATTCCTGGCAGGTACTCGTAGTTATTCTCCCTAGCAAAGGACACGAGCGAAGAGACGGTCGAGGAGGTGGCCATTACGATAAATATTGGCGAAATGGGCGTTCGTTGGTAGAAATGATGCAGAAAATCGTGGAGTGCGCGGATCGTTACCAAATTTGGTAGGCAGGATGGCGTGGTCGAGAGCTTCCTGTGAGCGTGGGAATGGTGTCGATATCTTTAAAATTGACGGAGATATTCGAAAAATCGGAATGCCGTAAACTAGCGCTCAAAAAGTTTTTTCGGGCGCTCGAGCGGTTTCTTCCCTAACGTTGAGGATGGTTCTCGTGTGATGGATGACTGCTGGCAATATCAGTCATTCTTCGCATTAGGGCTAGGCTTCTCCGTTCTCCGTTCTTCATCATTCAGCTTCTGAGTCCATGCTCACGTCGCCAAACACCTTTGGTGCGTGACATCCGCCAGCAACAAGAAATGCAATCGTCCCCGATTGCGACCAATGCAGCAAACACAAACGGGTGTAACAAAGAAAAGAAAAAAAAAAAGAATCTGAAAGGAGTGGCTGGAGATAAATGAAAAGTAGTGAAGGAAATCATGAGAATTCGTCAGAGTCATAAGCATTATTTTCGTTCTCGTCGTCATCTTCGTCATCGTCATTGCTTGGCTCATTGTCTCTGCTGAGGAGCATTTCGTCAGGTAAAGGAGTGTCGCGTGAGTAGTAGGGAATGAGTCGGAATGCAGCAATGCCTCGTCTAGAGATAGTGCCATCGAGTTCTTTGAGGACGTAGGAGCCTCCCTTGGTGCGACGAACAACTTCATAGGGACCAAGGTACCGCGGCTTCGATTTTCGATCAAGCTCCTTCTCAACCTGGCTATTGCGAACCAAGACAAGGTCTCCAGGCTGGTATGATGACTTTGCAAGGTGTAGGGCATACTTTCTTTCGAACTGGTCTTTGGATCGTAGGCGTGACTTCTGTAGGGTAGTAAAGGCGGCGTGGATATCGTCTTGTCTCTTCTCCAATTGGCGAATGCGAAGTGAAAGAAGCTCCTCTGAGCTCATTCCAGAATAAAATCCTTCAACGAGATACGTAGATTCAAAGAGATCGAATGGGAGAATGGGATCAAGACCATGAAGGAGGAAGTAGGGGCTGAATCCAGTAGACCATCGAGTCGTCACTTTGTCTGCAAAGAAAGCATGATGGACCTTGGTAGGCCAGAGATTGAGATCGCCTTCGCAAGCCTTGACGATGGCTTCTCGAATGATAAAGTGTCCTCGCTCCACAACTCCATTAGCTCGAGAATTGTAGGGTGAGATGCGAATCTGAGGGATAGAGTAGCGCTGCATGAGTTTCTCGAAGGCACCCTTGATCTCACTGCCATTGTCAGTGACAATCTGAGAGACCGTTCCATATCGACAGAGTATCTCTTCCCAAAAGAACTTGGCGAGATTATCCACATTGGCATGTGCATGTCTGAGAGCACGGCCTTCTGCTGCGAGGGAAAGATCATCTCGAGCAGCAACGAGATAGCGATAGCCACGGGCTTTGGGCATGAGCATGATGTCGACGTAAACCTTCATGAAGATTCGGGGGGATGCAGAGATTGTGATGGGGATTTCGGTTTTACGAGTGCTGCGAATCTGGCATGCATGGCATGAGCGAACGTGATGGGCGACATCCTTGTACATCTGGGGCCAATAGAAGCGCTCTCTGACTGTCTGAAAGACTCCAAAGACACCTCTGTGACCGAGTTCTTCATGGGCTTGATTCAGTATCTGTGCACGGAGATCTGGGTCGAAGATAACTTTGACAGGGGTATGGGAACCTCGACGTTTGAAGAGATGGCTTCCACGGAGGAAGAACTGCAAGGATCTGCGAATGAATCGCTTTCGAGAGGTGTTGGAATGGAAAATAGGAAGTTCGGTGGTACGAAGGAAGTGTAGGATTTGGCGTAACTGGGCATCTTGGGTCGTATCATTGGAAAGGAACGATGGGAGTGTCATGGCGTCATAAGGAAGGGGATGAGTTTCTGCAAAGAAAAGAACATTCTCTAACCAATCATCGGCTTCCTCTGCATCAATACGGCCCTCCTCGTAGTCTTCCTCGGTAGGTTGACGACGAGAGAGTGCATCAGGACCACGGTGCTTGATAGCAGGTACATGGATTAACTTGAAGTCAAAGAGGAGTATACCTTCGATCCAGCGATTGATCGTTGCATTGGGCTGAAGATCTGGGTCATTAAGCATACCCTTGATATACTTGGCATCGACTTCGATCCATAGGTGACGAATGCCGTAAAGATGGAGACGGTAGTGTCGTAGTGCTCTGAAAAGACCGTAAAGCTCCAGCTTAGGCTGGCTGTAGCGTGATTCTCGTTCGTTGATAGGGAGTGAACCGTAGCGAGCAGGGCGTTTGTGTCCTTCTGAGTCGTACTGCGAAAGAATGAACCCTATGGCGACATTGCTGGTGTCGACAGAAAGAACGACTGGGGAATCAGATGAGTAGTCAATGGGGCGAAGGGCAGGGGCAGTCGAAATGGTGTGCTTCAAGGCATCAAATGCCTCCTGTTGGGGCTCTCCCCATTCGAACGGAGCAGTACCACAGAGGCCTAGGAACGACCGTACATCTTTGGGCGTAAGGAGCATTGGCCAATTCACAATCTTCTTCACCTTGCCGTCGTCAGGGGAACGACCATGAGGATGGCAGGTTTGACCAAGAATAGTGACACGAGGTTGGTAGATCTGAGATTTGGGACCGGAAAACGTTCCTCCGGCATGAGCAAATCGATGCATGATCCGATGTACGTCATTGGCATGTTCCCAAATGAAGCGCCGGATGCCAGAATTCTCGGCTAACGTTTCAGCATGGGCATTGACATCTTCGTAACGTGTAGCAGGGCCTTTGATAGGCAGATCATCGATGAAAACATTGGCGATGTGAGGGATTTCGTCCTGAAGAATGAATGCTGTGCAATTCTGGAATTCCAATGGCGAGTTGGTGTAGCCTTGAGGCATGGCAGTATGGCATAGCAAGCCAAGTGGCGTCAGGAATGAGGTAAGATCTCGGCTATCGGGGTGAAGTTGACGTGCGTCGAAGCCGGAGAAGAGATCGAACACGGTATAGCATTGCCGGCCAGCGAACGGCTCCACAAAGTCATCCAGGATAGGAGGAACACCAGCGTCCCGAATTGTAACCTTATTGAGAGGCTGCAGATCATGGACGATTCGGATCTTTCCGTTCTTCTTCATAACACAAAACCATTTTGAGCGATAGGAGGACTGAGCCGGTTCATAGAGTCCGGCTGCAATCTTATCCCGAAGAAGCTGTATGACTCGGTCTCGGATACCGGGCGGGATCGGAATGTTACGATATTCCCATGGCTCGTGGGGCAGGACAGGGATTATGTAAGGCGAGAAGTAATCAGATCTGAAGTTGCCGCGTTCTGATTCGTCAAAGGCAAGCGCGCGCTCGTTTAGCTTCATTATGTGGCAAAAAAGTTTTTCCTCTTCTGGCCACAGGAAGTTGTCGGCATTCAATTTCATGGAGTGCAGGCGTTCCTTGGTAAGCTTCTTTGTGGGAACAAAAGCGGGGGGGTGAGGCGTGAGTGGGATAAGGGATTTAAGGGGGTCTTCTGGGAAACGGCGGTGAACGTGTGCGTCTTCTGGATAAACGCCTGGAACGGGTTTGACCTTGCGATCAACTCGTTTATAAGCGCCATATACTGAGCGTACATTGTCGGTATCTGGGTTTTCTGTATCTGTAACAAGAGAGCATCTAAAACGTAACAAATCAACGAAATCAGATAAGGAGAAAAAGATTTTTTGTGGCTTTTTGTTATTTTGAATAGATAACGAGTCTGGAGAAGTCAGGGGTCTGGAAGGCGAAGGAGAACACGAAAAATTACAGTAAAAGGATTTTTCGAAGCACTGAACGGAGGCGAGCATAGTAGGTGGTGGTACAAGAGTATGAGAGCGAAGAATTGTCTGTGGATTTAGGAGTTTAACGACTTCTCGGTCGAAGTGAGTAGCATAAGAAATAAAAGGAAAAGCATAAGAGTCAAAAGAAAAACAGTAAGTAAAATCGGAAAATTCAGAAAATAGACTCATCAGAAGGCCAGGATGATGTCTGAAAGTGAAAGGAGTCGGATCCAAAGATATCCTGGTGAAGCTGCGCAGTGGTACTGAGAGTAGCTGTATCCGAGGGAGTAGGGGGATAATCTGGGTAGGAAATCGCTTCGAACGGGGGTGGATGATGACTGGCTGAGACATGATTGATAGCATTGGCAAGGAGGGGAAGACCAGGTGGGGTGTAGGATTGCGACACATCAGCAGCAGTAGATGAGTCTCCTACCTCGTTCACTTCCGGGTCTTGGAGTTGAGCTACCCATCCCGTCGAGGTATGATGCAGGGATACTTGACTATAAGATCCTGGCATGGCAATCTTCTCTCCATCGGCCATAATGTCGAGGGCATGTCGAGGATCTGCAGGTGGTGCCGGCATGATGAGTGGATGGTTGGGGAGATGGAAACGTGAGTTAACACCCAGTTCGAACATGTCCAATAGAATGGGAGACAGAGTAGCAGGCAGATGGTCGAAATGCGATGATGGGGGATGGGACACATCGACATAGGGAGGGAAACCAACAATACTCATGAAGACGAGGAGATCAGGAGCTTCTTCATCCGCTTCATCCCTCACGATCTTATCAACAAACTGACATCCATGGAAAATGGGGCCCAATTCCAGCACTTCATCTTCTCCAAGACCATCAGGCAAGGAGACGTACTTGGTCGAAGTAAGATGCAGCACCATCTTGCTGTAGGATATAGACTGTCCAGGCAAGTCGTCGAACATTTCAGAGGCGACGCAATGAGAGGTGCAGCGAAGGGGGCAAGAATTTGATAGATGAGGCTCAGGAGGTGGATCTTCGACCTGAAACAACAGTGAAGACTCGGATAAATCAGTAGCAGGCACTTCAACATAGGTGAGCTCGGTAATGGGTGAAGGTGGAGGATTTGGGGCTTCAGCAGGCGGAATATTCATTTGCGAATGAGGGGAAGGAGGATGAAGAGGACCTTCATCCGTAGAGGACAAGACATTCGACTGAGGATGCAGGGATGGATTATCTGGAGGAGCATTGGCTTCGGAGGACCACATATTCAACTGAGAATGCGAGGATGGAAGATCTGATTCGTCAGGAGGATCAGGGGATAGGATGGGGTCGTTGGGGAGTGGATTCCGATCCGCAGGATCAGGGCGAGGATCGGGATAGAAGCGAGCATAGGTCGAGCCGGTAAAGTCGAGGCAATCATTCCAGGAAGCTCCAGGAAGGCGTTGAACTAGGTAGGTATGCAAGAGGATGAAGTCCTGATACTCATGGTCATTCTGGTCAATGCCCCTTGCGCCAGCAAGGGCATAATCAGAGTCGAAGTAGAGTCGAAAGAAGTGGGGGTTCCGATGAGTGAATCTAGTAAGAATAGCCATGAGGGACTGACTTTCCTCCCTCCTAATTCGTCGACGAAGAGC
The DNA here is from genome assembly GCA_024613165.1 of Pisolithus albus. NCBI lineage: Eukaryota > Fungi > Basidiomycota > Agaricomycetes > Boletales > Pisolithaceae > Pisolithus > Pisolithus albus. The sequence continues at coordinate 193,032 of JANFAB010000081.1, forward strand.
AGCTACAGAGGGATCATCATCCAAAACACTCGGTTCAGCAGCCTGTAACTCTGCATGGAGTGCACGAAGAATATTCGAAGATGGCGGGCTTGGTGGTGGGGCAACAGTGATGGTAGGGATAGGATGGGATTCTGGAAGTCCAAGAGCGCCATCTATGCCATTTGGAATCGAGTCTGGATGCAGGGGAGTTGAAGGAGGAGTTTCATAAGGTGGGGAAGGTGAAGCGAAAGTAATAGGCGATTCAGTAGCAGGAGATTCGGATGCTTCATTATCTGCCAAGGTCCCAGAGTCTTCTTCGAAGCTAGAGGGCTGGAGAGTCGCCATGAGAGCAGTAGCAGTCGGTTCAGCAGTCCCTTCAGTGACACAGAGCTCGAGGGGATGATCTTTGTCTGATCCAAAGACTACAAAGGTACCAGAGCCTCTCTCAACGATGCTGACAGCATTCCCATGTGCCCAGGGGCGGCCTAGAAGCAAATCCAAGCCTGCATCGACATCAGGGGCAACAAATAGATTGGTCCAGGTCCTAGCAGCACCACAGAAGAGCGGTACATCTTTGATTAGACCAGTGAGCATTGATACTCCACCATTGGCATCCTTCATATTGATGCATCTTGAGATGTCGATGGGCATCTGAATGACAGATCGTGCTATACTCGATTTGACCACATTAAGGGTGGAGCCTGAGTCGATGACAGCTGTCACCTGTCGACCATTACAGGTGAGATTAATTGTGATTAAGGGGCTGGATGTCAAAGCGAGATAAGAACTGATGGGAGGTGTCCCATCGACAGTTCTGACAGATTGAGTGATGGGTTGACGCTTGTATCTGATGAGTTCCTGAAGATGATGAGAGACGTCCCTTGATGCTCCTATTACTTCCCCCAATGAAAGAGTCATAGGGGTAGCCAGAATGCGATCCACAATAGCCTTTGGGTCTGCTGATTGAGATAATGGTGAAGTCATGGCAGCAGGGGCCTTGGGTTTCCTCCCCTTGTCAGCAGGGGACTCAGAGGCCTGTTGCGAAGGTTTATTGATGGATTCATCTTCCATGATGGCATCATCATCATTCCCATCAAAGCCACGACGATGGACATCGACAGGAACAAAGACAGGGGCTTTGGGCGCAGTGACATTGACAGGTGGCTGTGCGACAGGTGTCGGATAAGATTGATTTGATGGCTGATGGATAGGGGCTGATGGGCGATCAAATTGTGGGGCTGATGGTGGCTGAGGCTGATTGGCAGGTGTCGATGAGGTAGATTGCTTCGGAAATTCCCTCTCTTTGCCCTTCCCATGGTTCCGAGGTGGGAGGAGCACTCCATCGAACACTTCCCTTCGCTTATCCTTCGAGATTTTGGCATTTCTTTCTGCAGCAGCAACAATAGCGTCATCCTCTAACTCATAGATCTCTGCTCCAAGAAATTCATCGGCTTCTTCATGGATAACAAAGTGGACACTACTGGAGGATTGGGTCGGCTTCACAGATCTCTCATAAGCCTGCAAGATCGTTTCATCACCATTCCTGTAGATGCGCTGCCCATTGGGATATATGACGCGATGGTTGTCATCTCTAGCCAAAGAACCCTTCTTGATAAGATCATTGATCGCATCGCAGGTGTCTAGACCATGTCCAGTGACTCCACAGCCAAAGCAGACGATGGGCTTCCTCTGGGGGCGTGCCTGGGATGAATTCGGACTGACAGGGGGCGCAGTGGAGCTAGGAACAGGGGCGGAGTGGAGTGCTGGGGGACGAATCACCTTTGCAGCATCGGGATCCATCTTGATGGCTCGATAATAGAGCAATGAGTAATCTGGATCGTTTAAGGACATACGAGATAAGGATTTTATCAGGGTTTCGACCTCATCCTGCTTCTGAGCCATGCTTCCCTCCCTCTCCAGTGTCTCCAAGTTTCTCCTGGCATCCTGGGGTGGTAGAAGCGGTCGAACACTCCCTCCCCTCGCATCATGCTGCTGTGGAGGGATATTCTCCTTCTCTGAAAGACTGGATATGGATCGAGGACCGAGGAGGTCAAGGTCATCTGCATCGAACCGATCTCGACGCAGCACCTCTTCTGCAGCTCTACAGACTTCGTCATAGGGGAAAGGTATGCTGACATCGAGGTTGGGGTCCTTCTGCTTCAGTCTACCCTCTACAGAGCTTCGAAACAAAGGAGAAAGTCCAGCCCAGAAGTAGCGATCGTGTTCGTGTTCAGTGAGCTTTCCCTTGTGCTTCATCCAGCCTCCAACTCGAGTGAACTCTCGGTTATAGGCTCGGAAATCATGCAGGGACATGATGGGCTGATTCCTGAATCGCAGTACAAGAGATTTCAGGTCCCTTTCGAAGAACCTTTCGTCGAAGATGTCGGCATCGAAGTAGCGAAGCAAACTGGCCTTCAATCTGGCCCAGTTGGGGGTATGAAAGTGAGGCATTCCTTCGATGATCTCTCTGACACGAGTATTGCAGTAAGGGAGGATTGAGGCGACCATATCATGGTCCGAAGTGACATTATGGAAGGCACAGAGTCGCTCATAGTGGTCGAGGAAGGTTCGAACTCGAGAGCAGTCGCCCTGGAAGAGTTCTGGGGAAGATTTGGTTCCAAGAAGTGGCATAGTGAGTACAGAACGAGCAGAATTAACAGTTGCAGCTGCCTGAGCTTGCACTGGCATAAGTGGGTTCGCAGTAGTCGAAGACATGGTGGGAAAGTATGGGGATTATTCTGAGGGGAATTGGCGGTCGAAAAGGCGAGTTGCGACGAGGTGGAATGGATGGTTATCAGCAATGATGAAGATTTCGATAGGGCAGACGATGTAGGAGTCGTTTACGAAGAAAATGAGATGGATTTCGAGCCAAATGTAACCACCCCTCGCGGTGGGCTCCAGATGTGAGTCGACGTGTGGATCTATGGCGAAAACACCACAAAACCAACACAAAGACAAATGCCGAGTTGGTGGTTTACCTGCGCGGACTTTGGCTCGAGGGATCGGTTACAGCGAAATGGGGAGGGGTTCTGCACACCTAGACGACTAGGGCAGAAGGGAAGGTGCTCCTGACGAGAGGGGAGCAGGGGGAGACTGAGAAAAGCGAAGTAATATAGGCTACTCGGAGCCCAGAAGCGTCGTAAGATGATGAAGAGTAACAGTAAATAGACCCTTAATGGAGCCTCAGATACTGCAAGGATAAAGAAGATAATGAGGGGCCTTAAAGCGATGACAATAAGGCAGATAACGTCGATAATGATTGGGCAATAGTCTCACTACAAAGGGGGCAGTATCCTATGCAGGGGGGCTACTTGCTTGTGTGTGTATATGCTACTTGCTGCGACGTATTGGTACTTATATACAAAAGGTAGCGCAGCCTGAAGTAAATAGAGGGAAACACTTTGTAAGGGGTTTGTAAGCGATTGGTAAGAGGATTGGTAAAGGATTGGTAAGGCCGAGCAAGGCTGAGTAAGGACAGTAAGCGATTGGTAAGTAAAATCAGTCAGCATGACGAAGAATATCACAAATCATTTGAAATAGAATGAGTCATTAAGGAACGGATGAATAATGCGACAGAAAGGGGGATGAGTAAGCGCACTGGTCACTGCTGAATAAGGGGGTATGACTGCAAATGAGTCACTCTGACTCCTAGATCTGAGATCCAGATTCATTGGGGCGATATGCTGCACGTCCGAAAGAAGAACTGTGGGGATTTCTGCCAGGGGCCAACTTTGGGGGTCTCCAGGGTAGTCAGGGCTTAGGATTTCGCAACTTTCCCCCCTCTCTCCTCTCTGCAAAGCGACCTGTACCAGGTGCAACTAGTGCTCTGGAGGGCATGAGGAGGAGGAGGGGCCATCTTCTCCAATGAGGGCAGGGAGAAGTGCCTCAAAATCGTCATGAATGCGATCAGATAGTGTAGATGATAGTAATTGGTACTGGAGCTGTCGCAATTTTGGGAGAATGAAAGACGAGATTGAGAGGTAGATGTTGCAGGGGGCAGGAAGGAAAAATCCATAATCCTTTTCGACTGGAGAGACCGAAACAACCACATAAGACCTCTCAAGCCTGATGACAGACTTGAGGCGACCAAAGAATGTCTTCCTCGACGTCAGACTGACGAGAAGAACGCGCTGTCCCAAAGCAATAGGATGGGAGGTCATGGACGAGGGAGGGATGAACCAGGAGGCTTCGGGGCGAGAGCTAGTGGGGATTCCTGGCAGGTACTCGTAGTTATTCTCCCTAGCAAAGGACACGAGCGAAGAGACGGTCGAGGAGGTGGCCATTACGATAAATATTGGCGAAATGGGCGTTCGTTGGTAGAAATGATGCAGAAAATCGTGGAGTGCGCGGATCGTTACCAAATTTGGTAGGCAGGATGGCGTGGTCGAGAGCTTCCTGTGAGCGTGGGAATGGTGTCGATATCTTTAAAATTGACGGAGATATTCGAAAAATCGGAATGCCGTAAACTAGTGCTCAAAAAGTTTTTTCGGGCGCTCGAGCGGTTTCTTCCCTAACGTTGAGGATGGTTCTCGTGCGATGGATGACTGCTGGCAATATCAGTCATTCTTCGCATTAGGGCTAGGCTTCTCCGTTCTCCGTTCTTCATCATTCAGCTTCTGAGTCCATGCTCACGTCGCCAAACACCTTTGGTGCGTGACAACGGGCCAGGCCGTGATAGGAAGGTCATAGCACGCAACTCATGGTCGGGCCCGTCCAAGGTATCAGATAGGAGTAGGCAACTCATGGACGGGCCAGGCCGTGATAGGAAGGTCACACCGCGCAACTCATGGACGGGCCAGGCTGTGATATGGAGGTCATACCGCGCAACTAACGGGAGGGCCTTATCCTTAAATACTGCGTAACTGCAGGACCTCATCTGATATGAGGCGAGACTACCCAACTGATGGCTGCGCTTAGGGGGGTTTCAGATATGATGGCCGAGATTGTTATCGCGGCTCCTTCGTAGTTCACTACTGGGGGAGGAGGACATATGCATAGGGAATCCTGGTGTAGGATAGACAACGGTTAAAATCAACAACAACGTCATGCCATAGTTGTAAAGATTAGCCACGATAAGAGTACTCGCGACCGCGCATGCCATTTGTTGCCGATCGTCCTTTACGTCTGTTGACCGGGAATCTATACAGTTTACAAGAAAGGTACGCATTCATTGCTGAAAAAACTATGATTATATATGGATTTTGTCAATAATGTTTTGCTTGATTTAAATACGTTTCAGCCATGCAGGTGCAAGAACTACATACACCCTCATGAATAAATAGATCTACAAGCAGGTATTAACGTTACATATTCCATTCAATAAACCGGTCGTGTGCTTCTTCAAAGTTACTTGGTGAACGAAATGTTGTAATGCCGGCAACCCATGGGAAATATTCCTTCTCGCGCGTCGATGTGTACGCATCACGCTCAACACTTTGTTTTCCTTGTTTCCACCAACGGCACCACATCTATCTACCACCTACCCCGCCTTAGACCATCGACCGACGATGAAGTTTGTCCAGAAGTTGAAAGAACTCGATGCCGCTGTCGACCATATCCTCAGCATCTTCAACCGGTCGGTCGTTACGTCGGGGTCACTAGAGTCTGGGGTGAGGTTCCAACGCTGGAGAGAAGCGGTGAAAGAGATAAGGAGGGAACTGGTGCATCGTAACCCCATCACTCCAATTCAGACCGCTAATCTACGCTTTACCAATACAGGATTCTGTCAGGACGATTGCGAATCGCACTGACTACGTCCCCCCAACGCTAATTGGGGTGGACAAGTTCATTCATTGGACGGAAAATCTCGGCAGCCCAGGACATCCTTTCCCCGACTGGCAACGTGCCCTCTACCCATCCCCAGAATCTATCGCAGGCCATCCGTGGCTCCTGAAGGTCGAAAGCTGATTCGACCTGACTGGCGCAGGTTGGATGGTACGGCTGGAATCCCCAACGGCCAATCCCGTTCTGGTGAGAGTGCCAACGACTCCCGAGCCCCCAAACCCCGCCCCAAGTGATGTGCCGCCAAGCGACCCCGTCTCCGTTCATAAAGGTAAGGGGAAAGGGATACCAACACCATCGGAGAAGATAGAAAAGGAGCGTACCGTTCAGAGAGAGATGGACGACGAAGGGGAGAGTGAGGTTGTGGGGGAAGATGTGCAGATGGACGAGGATACGTCAGACCAAGTACGTGGAAGGTCGAAGAAACGAGCCAGGTCGACATCCGAATCGCGGCCGATGTCGACGAGACGCAAGTCTCAATCGCGGGCAAGGCAGTCGGGTACGAAGGGTGGGGGAAGTAAAGGCGAAGGTACGTCTGCCCTGTCGGATGCTCCAATGACGCCGAAGCCCAAGTACAGCCGCGCTCAAGTCGCCGCACGCACCACCCCACCCCCCGATCCCAACGCCTGCAGCACGTGCGTCAACCGCAAGGTTGTTTGTACGTGGACTGTTGGAAATATCCCCTGCGATCCGTGTAAAAAGCGGAAGATCGGCTGTGGGAAGGGTAACGTACGCCGTGCATCAACGGCTCGTACTCCCAAGACCCCCGCGAAACCTCAAGCCACCCCCACCCCCCGTACCTCTCCTCGACCTCGAACAACCGTGCCTCCACCGGCAGCCGATGATGCAGCGCAACCCCCCCGCAAAAAAGCGCGTATATCCAAGCGAACCGAGGTCCCCCCGAAGGAAGTGGAGGCGTCGACATCGTCGGCACCCCAACGGCGAGTCAGTAAGTGTTTACAATTATTCCAAACTACGCACTCTCACTGCATGGGCTGCAGCTGTCGTCATCCGTCCCCCCCAGCCCCACCCCAAAACACATGCTGTTCCACCCCCGATTCGAGACAAAGTTTCAGCCAACGCCCCACTCCCTGCGCCGCCAATTCCACCCAGTCACCACCACTCCCCTCCACTTGAACCGACGCCGATAAGACCATCGCCAGTCGATCCCTCAAATGTATCCTGGAATCGTCGCCTCCATCAGCAAAACAGTAAGTTTGGTACAGATGTACAGAGCAGTACAGACCCACAGATGGTACAGATTTTCCACAGAGCAAGTACAGACCCTACAGATCGACAGACCCACAGACCCATAGATGTAATCATTAATTTGCAAATATCTCGCCCAAAAATGGAGATATCGCTAAGGTAATCATATTCCCATGGTCCTGTGATCATAGGCTACAACTTTCATTATGACATTGTGGCTGTACAATGACTCTTTGAGTCTACACAGATGTGCTGTGGCAATTTCAATCGGAGTTTGAATTTAGTAAACATTCATTTGCTCATATCTCGCCCAAAAAAGGAGATATTGCGAAGATAAGTATATTCCCATGGTCCTGTGATCAAGGGCTACAACTTTCATTATGACATCATAACTGTACAGCCACTTTTATGTTTTGATTGTGCCGGGTCTCCCACAGAACTTTGCAAATATCTCGCCCAAAAAAGGAGATATTGCTAAGGTAAGCATATTCCCATGGTCCTGTGATCATAGGCTACAACTTTTGTTATGACATCGTGGCTGTACAGTTACTCCATATAGTAGTTTTTTCGACTTCCGAGTCTACACCGATGGCACTGTGGCAATTTCAAACTCCGATTGAAATTTTTAAGGGAGTGTATATAAGCCCACTCACTCCGGCAACACAACTCTTTCCTGTACCACTACCATCTCCCCTCATCGTCGTCGTCGTCGTCATCACCCCCTCCCTCTGATGATCCACCAGAGGGGGGGGGTGACAGAGGGAGGGGGGTGGGTTCCTCTATAGATGAGTAGTACCTGTAGTAAAGATATGTAGCCCCTGTGTAACTAAGTAGTTTTATGGTAATAAAATTGATTACTAATGAATGTCTACATGTTAAGATAGGGGTGGGAATCTGTATACTGACACAGTTAGGGGTCAGTCTGTACAGGTCTGTACAGATATTAGAATCTGTACAGATATCCAGATCTGTGCAGGTCTGTACAGGTCTGCACAGAGTCTGTACAGATCTGTACAGAGGGGGACCTGTCTGTGGGTCTGTGGGTCTGTACAGATCTGTACAGACCTGCACAGATCTGGACAGAGGGGGTCTGTTTTGCTGATGAGTCTAGTGCCCCTGCAGAGTATTCTCGGTCTCATTCTAGAAGATGCTCCCAGGGAAGCTCGAGCTCAAAGTCCCCCTCTCGTTCCCCCTTCGAGGCAACCCCTCGAACTTCGAAGAACACCCCTTGCCCTCCCGAGCTCGCTTCGAGCGGCTCCTTCCCCCTTCGAGTCACTAAGGCAGGCTCGAGGCACCCTGCTCCTCCAGGTTGGAGTGCCTCGTGTGAGCAGGCCAGTGACTCGCCTTCGAACTCACTTTGCAGCTCGAGAGAGGACCAACAGTCGCATTCGTACACAGTAGGTGGTTTACAGCCCTCGAAGCTTTGTTCATCTTGCCTCGAAACTGCTTCGAGCAAGCCTCGTGACCTCAGCTCAACCTCGACTCGCCCCCTTCGACCTCGTGAGTCCTCGAGTACCCCTGCAAAGTTGTACTCTTGCTTCGAAGCATCTTCGACGTCCTTCGGTAAGGCTTACCCTCGTCTCGAGTCCCCTCCGAGCATTCCTTCGAAGCCACCCTCGGACTGCAAGCCACCCCACACCACCTCATTCCTCCTTCGAGAGGCTCTGACTTCGAAGGCGAAGCCTGCCCCCACCGGTTTCGAGTCGCATTCAAGAGAGTCAAGAGGTTTGTTGCCTCTTCGAGAGCCTGTGGCTTCGAGCAAGCCATCCCCTCCCATTCGAGAGTTCTCGAGGCACCAAGTTCCCCCTCGAGGTATTTCTTTTTGCTTCTTCTGTGGTCGTAAAGGGCACATTCGAGCAAAGTGCAAGCTCTGTGCTTCGTATCTGGCAGCGGGTAGGTGTAGGATCGTTCAGGGTCGAGTCGTGCTGCCCACAGGTGAGGAGATCCCTCGAGAGGCTCTCGGACGCACCCTACAGGCTCGTTTAGATTTCTGGGTCCTCGCTCGAGGCCCAGGGAGCTTCGTTGACCAGGTACCACCCCCTCTCTCGAGTTCTGAGTTGACCCAGCCCCCCTCCTCCCCTCGAGTCGACCACGAGACTACCCCCAAGCACCCTACGAGCTTGAGAGTGAGTCAGCGCCCTTCGAAAGTGAGCCCATCCCCTTCGAGAGTCAGCCAAGCCCCTTCGAGCCACCCCCGAGCTACCTTTCACCCTCGAACTACTCTCAATACACCTTCGAGCCCCCTCGAGACCGCTTCGAGCCCCCCTTCGAGCCACCCCCGAGCCACCTCTTCCCCTCAAAGACCTTCGATTTACCTTCGAGCTGCCTGCCCCATGAGCTGAGTAGTGATTTTTGTTTCCTTTTCATGGTCTCTTTCGTTTTGAGTTCGCATTTTTGAGTTTCTACTTAGAGTTTTTGTTTCGAGAATGATACCTCTCCCCTCGTCTTAGGATAAATCTTGGTATGTGATGACTGGGGACAGTCAGTATTTAAAGCCACCCTCGGATGTAGGGAGGGAGTCCTCCCTACCATGGTAATTATTATATTTCCTTGTTTCTACTTATAGTTTTGTTTTTATCTTTACCTTACCTCTTTTTTTACTTAGTATTTGGACGCATTTTGGCTTATGTAAGCCAACCCTTGCACTTACTGTACATTGTACTTGCTTAGTAACATAACACAGACTGCTACTACAGAGAAATCAGACGGAATTCGAAGGCCGGAGGCCTCGGATATTTATTTCCCCTCTATCAGACTCTCATTAGACGATATCTCGACTATCTTTGGACTTGCTGGGCGCGTTTTACCACTCTTTCCTTCTCCCTGACCCTCCTACCAGGCAACACAAGCCCCCTTGGGTCGAACTGACCCCCCAATTGCAACGGGAGACCTCTAGGCCACTCCCCCACATTCCTTTTACCAATTTTACATCGCGCGGCTCCATTCTCCGCATTTCTCCATCCAAGCCTTCGTCAAGACTCTTTGCGACTTACAGGGAGTGAGTTTATTATGTGTCCTCATCTTATTTGTATTGAAGACCTCTCTCGAAAGTTTGCATTTCAACGCTACTTATCTCGTCAGTTTAGTATCGCATTCGACCTCTATCTTCAAATTCGTGCTCGCGTGGATTCCATCGTGTCCCAAGTGCTACAACGGGATTCGGAAGACTGGCGCTTGAAACACGCGTGTGCAGCCTGCACTTACAAGTTAACAGACGAACCCGAGCTCAAGTTCAAGTTACTTTATGCGATGGATGGAAATGATTCTCTCAAACGTGTCATCCGGCGCCTTCCGGACGAGATTGAAGACGGCCATCCTCCATTGTCTCATGATCTGCCTACCAGTCAAGTGCTTACAAGTAGTCGTTACTTGTCTTGTGAATTTGTCAACAGCTTTGCCGTGACTGGGAGTACAGATCCGTTTTCTGATGAAGTAAGTCTATCTGGTTTTCTCAATGATGCGATAATGACTCTGCGCAGGACTCGGACGCCAATCCCTGCGCTGGACGATGGAAGAATATGGACGATGCGAAAACCAGGAAAACATGGGGCGTTTATGATGAGACTGGCATCTTCATAGCAGTTTGTCGTCATGGAATGTGTCTGTTGATAGTGGACATGGTCCAGAGTGGCGAACGGTAAGATTCTACTACACTCCGTTGACTCCAGTTTCTGACTTCAGTATTGAAGCGCAAAATATCCACTGGCGGTCATATCGAAGCTCATGACCGCCTTGGGGGTGGATACGATATCGGATGCCGGTTTCAAACCACAATCGCAAGAAGTACTCTCGGGCCCCAAGCGCAGTTTCTACACCACACTTGTTTGGTCGGTGCCTTCCATGGCCATGCCCACCGCCGCTTGTGCCAACTGTCGCACCTTATGTTGTACGTGGAAGGTCTCGGTCTTGAAGACTTAGAGACCTGCGAACGTACATTCTCCAAGTCCAACGCGCTCACCTCCACTGTTCGATATGCAACTGCCTTCCACCGACAGCAAGCAATCAATGCTTATTTCGAGCACAATGATCATTTTGAAGTATATGCAAATCTCAGTACGTTGTGCTTTTCATCACTAATACTGGCGTCGTTAACAAACGTTTCACAGCTAATTTTCTTTTCGATAACTATAAACAGGCGTTGAAGATTATCCATGACAGCAAGACAATACTTCCGAGTCTCAAGTGTGATTTGTCCATCGACGACGATAGCATCTTCTACAAATGGCTGGAGGAAGAGAAAGAATACCTCAAAGGACTTAGCCGTGAACCACCGGAGGAGACATTGCACATGGAGTACTGGCAGAGGTTGAGGAAGTTTGAGGCGAGCAGGTAAGAATATTGTACCGTTCCTCATATGATAACTGAAGACAATGCAGTCAACGGCTTCGCACGATCCTAGATACATGGAATGCGTTCGAGCCGGCAGGTGCTACATCATACAATGGTGACACGAGGGTTACTCGGCAGAACGAGACTGTACGCCGACATGCGCAGGAAAATTACGATAAGGATTTACTCGTCATGCAAGAACTGGAGCGTAAGCTGAATATATCACGGCGGTGGGTTCCTGAGGACAAGGAATGGCAAAATGCAGGCCGTCTTGTAGCAAACCGGGAGTACCGCCGCGCACTGGACAATCTCGAAAGCCTGGTGGTAGCGCAGCTCTTCGAGCTGACGAAGATGAACAGGGCGGGCACAGGTATGGTAGTTGCCTGGTTCGTGTCTTCACTGACACTTGCTTTTAAGGCTACAAACTCCGGAAACATATTGCCAAGGCCCTACAAACTCGTTCTGCAGCAATCAAGGTCGCCCTCGATCGCTACAACAAGTGTGCACTGGCTGTGCGACCTCCCCGCCAGACGCTGCGATGGGAGGAAGTTGTTGAATATGCCTTTTTAGCCGACTTCGACCTGCTCCGGGATACGCGTGAAGACATCTCGCAGCACCCTTGGGTGCACCCAACTGCACATTTCGCTTTGGACACTTTTTTCAAGATGCGCCGGGCTGAGGAGGAGATTGCACGCCTCAACGTCGAAATTCGTCGAGTCATCACGTACATGCGTGATGAAGAACTCTTCTTGTGTACGTGCGAAAAGAAAATTAGCAACATTCATCCCACCCTTGCCCACCAAGTTTCTCGACGTCGTAATCTTCACTCGCAGTTCAATGGCTTCCATTTGAAGCGCTTGCATGACATTGCGATGCTTCCAGGATTCTCCGGTAATATTAACCCTGGTGAAAGCGCTTTGAAGGGTCCGGGTGAGAGCAATAATGAACCCGACATCGTCATACCCTCCTATCTTCTAGTGCCTCTACAGCGTCCCTCATCTCAACCCCTGCACGGGGACACTCACCAGGACCTGGAAGAAGAAGAAGACGCAGAATGTGAGGTAGAGGAAGCATCCCACGCCCTCCAAGATGTAATGGAGGTGAGCTTCGATCCGGAGTGAGGGCGTACGAATGTATTACTATGCATGCGGGAATACAATTGTAGTGCAATGTCGCTCTATGTATAAAAAAACCCGGGGTTAAACGGCTCAGCTGTTCGTGAGATATGCGTGCTCGCTGTCGGCGACGACGAGCACGGGCGCGAGCTCGTTGTGACAGGCGACGTCGGGACTCGGGCAGTAGCGCCAATACTTCGGTCATACACGTGATGTTGACAGCGGCTGCACTCTACAGCAGGTCCACGTGATACAAGCCGTGTGACAAAAACAACTGTGGCAATATTATGACATCATTACTTATAATATCTAGAGTTTCTATTCTGGGTAGTACTCTACATAGGAGACTGAGTACATAGGAAAAAGTCCGACGCCGAACGGCCCCACCGTTCGTGAGATATGCGTGCTCGCTGCCGGCGACGACGAGCACGGGGGTGCGCTCACCGTGACAGGTGTTGCCGAGACTTCGGCAAGTCGCGCCAGGGCATGACAGGCATTGCCAGGATCTCGGCAAGTCGCGCCAGGGACACTGCCAGACAAATATAGTAATGGTTGTAGTCTTAACTAAGCAGCCTTCGATAACTCGACTCAAAGGTCCCACAATATCCGAGAGATATTGGAGGAGTGTGTAAATAGGTGTATCCCTTGCGTGTTAGCAGTGCCATCATGCATCATTACCAAAGCTAATTAGTGTATATATGTGGGATTCACAGGTGATTTCTCATGCTGCATAACGATAGAAATCCGAGTTTTATCTTGGCGAAGCGTTCCAGTTTCCTTGATAATCCTCTACCTTGTGCGTGGATAGATTAGTATTATAATTGCTAATACTACTAGTATTATGACTACGACTACTACTACTACTACACGTTGTAGGTATGTTGAAGAAGAGGAAAGGAAACTCGTGAGAAAGTCACGACTGGCTTGATAAACTGAACTGTTTGACTGAGCACGTGATCGTGAACTCATTTTCAGTCTCTAAGTACAATGGCAACGTGCACGTGATCCTGAACATGTTTCAGTTTATAAGTGTTTCAAGCTCCGCTAAAACAAATCTTTTCCCTTCTCTCTTGACGCCCGTATTAGTTACTAGTATTAGCCTTAGTAGCGCCACTAATAGAACTACCGTTAGTACATTTAATCCAATCACTACCGTCGTAAGGCGGTCGAGCTACTAAGAATTGCAAAGTAAAGTTATGACGAAAGGCCAAAAAATGTAATAGAACATAATGCCTGCTAGTCATGACGATACGTGCATTCAGCTCGAGTGCTATAAGAATATACTGATTAATTGGCCCCTATAGGTACTACCCGTCCCTCGAATATACATGCACCCGAAGATGTCCACTCGCCCATCAATCAACATCATGCCCCGGATGATGCATTTACAAGCATTTCAATGCTTGAAGCAGTATGCTGATCGTTCCGTCTTGTTGGAGACGGCGCTGGGTAATATCGAACACGCTATGGGGTCCGACTTCGACTCTGACGAATGGATGGATCTCACATACTGTCTCGTGATGGACCCTTATTGTTGGCACGATATCGAGAGGATATTCATGCAGGGGTTGGGCATTGGTGGGCCGTCCCCTGGTATGTTCATTTATTTTTGCTGTTGACGGAATTGACTGTGTCTTCGATTCTCCTATCCCAGATTTACCCTCGGAGTTATCTCAGGTACCGACTGCGTCAGGTAATATGGAGGCTACATCTGGTACGTATTCCGTTTAATCGTAGTGCAGTTGTCTGAGTGTCCTTTTCAGTAGTACGACCTTCCTCGCCCTCGCCCTCGACATCATCAGGTGAGACTTTCGCAGCTTACAACTGGTAAGATCGTATGGAATAATACTAACGTTGCATCCTGTAGCTGTTCCTTTGCTGAAGGACCCGTCCGTGTGGCGCCTTCTCATGGACTGGGCTGAAGACAAGATCAGCTACGGCGAACTCGACGAGAAGATGCATGGATATGGATCGCGATACATCGCTGAGGAATGGAAAGTTGTCGTCAACGAAGTGTTTATGCAGTCGGACCCGGGAGCCGAACATACCACACCTGCCCCCCTTGTCGTTCAAAGAGCGATGGAGTCGCAAGGTGTATCTTTCACTAATCCATCTTCCGCAGGTAATCCCCCTCCCGGACCCATCCGCATCGCTTCGAACCGTCATCGCTGTGAGCCACCTCGTGAGGCCACCCAGAACAAATGGCATAAGTTGAACCCCCGTGTTTTCCTCGATATAGATGCCGAGGATGGGGACGAGGATGAGGAAGAGGAAGAGGAGGACCAGGAGGAGAGAAATGAAGAGGGCGGCTCGATTCGATATCCACAAGAAGTAGGACCATCGAGCAAGGGAACCTACCTTTGGAGACTCGACGCCCTATGTGCACGGTTCGAATCCGGCGTACGGGAGGTAGAGATCCTTGATAATTCACTACAAAGAGAAATCCCAAGTGGTATTTTCCCTCCCCCTCGCAAGAATATCTACATAGTCGAATTTTACTCAGGTACGCCTGCCCCATTTTCATGTCAGTTTTGAGATGATTATGACGACCCTATCATCAGCCAGTGCAACTGCATTTTCCCTTGAGCATCTCAGGGTGCAAGGTTTCGAGACCACGACATTACCGTGGCTTCCCAATCGACTTTATGTGGAGGCTTCTTGTCCCCTCGACATCCAACGTAACCTCCCTCCCTCTCATTCCCGAAGCCACAAGGAGATTGTTCTGCTGCCACCGCAGGAAGGCACGTCGATCTTCGCATTCAAGGCTCGCCAAGTACTTCCAACCTGGAGTTGGGTTTGGATCCGGAAGTCTACGTACAAGGGTGATATTGGCTATGTCGAGAAGAGTTCTGAGAGTGATGCCATCGTACTTGTCGCACCTTGTCGGCTCCCTTATGACCTTCCCGGGGATTCAGGTGAAAAGACAAGATTCGACGTCGAGCTGGCCAGGATCGCAAAGGTGGACCTGGTGCCCCTCCTATCTCCTGGTGGTGCCGAAATCGGATATCGCTGTGGTGAAGAAGAATTCGTACAAGGACTGCTCAGATTGACACTCCCGGTCGACACTTTGGAGCAAGTTAAGTTGCCACATCCCGACGACATCAAATTTCACGCAGCAGCTGATATTGACCCTCCATTCGTCGAAGAAATGCTGAATCTTTTCTCAGTGCAATTTTGGCGAGAGCAGGACATGGTTGAGATACGAGAGGGGGACCTCGTGGGCAAGAGGGGGACACTTGCTGATGTCGATTGGCACAAACAATCCGCCATTCTGTTGTGTGACGATGATACTATCGAATGCAATATATGTGAGCTACGCAGGGTGTTCAGAATAGGAGACACGGTGGAGATTATGGCAGGGCCTTTCTGCGGCGAAGAAACCGGCTATGTTGTCGCTGTGCATCAGCGTACAATCGTCGTGGCCGTTAGGCAACCCGACCAAACCGTAGAAAACGTGAGTCCTGACCGTTTTTATCACTCATCTACTGACAAATTCCAGGTTGAAGTCTCGCAGTTTCTCGTGTGGAGCCACTTGCAAGAACACGTTGTATCTCTCAGCCCTGACACCAACGAACATCAATTAGTCAGCCCACTTTTGGGGGACGAGGCCCTCCCAGGTGACATCGTACAAGCGTTTCGTGGCCCATATGCCGGGCAGGAGGGCACTATCGAGTGGATCAGCCCAGATGGTAAGTTCTGGGTGTCTACTGTACAAAATCCCGCTCCCAGTCAGGGTATGGTCGCCATGGATGTATCCGACCTCCATATCGTGCGAGCCCCCAATACCCTCATCCTTTCAAAGGACAAAGGGTATGATGTTGCCGTGGGTGATACTGTGGAGGTGGCGAGGGGACAGTGGCGTCACTCCCAAGGCATAGTGAAGGTAGTGGATTTCAATAAATCTAGCCTTGATGTCGTGCATCTAGCGGACGGGATTCAGGTGGGCTAAGTCGTATGTCATCTCCACCTCACTCACCCTTCCGCCTAGATTACTATTCCCATTACCTTCGTCTGTAAGATTAAGGAGCGTTCTGACCACACGTTGTCGAAGTTCGTTGGTTGCGAAGTCTGGGTTATAGCTGGCGACAAGAAGGGATGCCAGGCTACGCTATGGACTCTTGGAAGGAAGTCGAGTTGGGTCGCAATATTTGGACAACCGATGTCACGCACCAAAGGTGTTTGGCGACGTGAGCATGGACTCAGAAGCTGAATGATGAAGAACGGAGAACGGAGAAGCCTAGCCCTAATGCGAAGAATGACTGATATTGCCAGCAGTCATCCATCGCACGAGAACCATCCTCAACGTTAGGGAAGAAACCGCTCGAGCGCCCGAAAAAACTTTTTGAGCGCTAGTTTACGGCATTCCGATTTTTCGAATATCTCCGTCAATTTTAAAGATATCGACACCATTCCCACGCTCACAGGAAGCTCTCGACCACGCCATCCTGCCTACCAAATTTGGTAACGATCTGCGCACTCCACGATTTTCTGCATCATTTCTACCAACAAACGCCCATTTTGCCAATAATTATCGTAATGGCCACCTCCTCGACCGTCTCTTCGCTCGTGTCCTTTGCTAGGGAGAATAACTACGAGTACTTGCCAGGAATCCCCACTAGCTCTCGCCCTGAAGCCTCCTGGTTCATCCCTCCCTCGTCCATGACCTCCCATCCTATCGCTTTGGGACAGCGCGTTCTTCTTGTCAGTCTGACGTCGAGGAAGACGCTCTTTGGTCGCCTCAAGTCTGTCATCAGGCTTGAGAGGTCTTATGTGGTTGTTTCGGTCTCCCCAGTCGAAAAGGATTATGGATTTTTCCTTCCTGCCCCCTGCAACGTCTATCTCTCAATCTCGTCTTTCGTTCTCCCAAAATTGCGACAGCTGCAGTACCAATTACTATCATCTACACTATCTGATCGCATTCATGACGATTTTGAGGCACTTCTCCCTGCCCTCATTGGAGAAGATGGCCCCTCCTCCTCCTCATGCCCTCCAGAGCACTAGTTGCACCTGGTACAGGTCGCTTTGCAGAGAGGAGAGAGGGGGGAAAGTTGCGAAATCCTAAGCCCTGACTACCCTGGAGACCCCCAAAGTTGGCCCCTGGCAGAAATCCCCACAGTTCTTCTTTCAGACGTGCAGCATATCCCCCCAATGAATCTGGATCTCAGATCTAGGAGTCAGAGTGACTCATTTGCAGTCATACCCCCCTTATTCAGCAGTGACCAGTGCGCTTACTCATCCCCCTTTCTGTCGCATTATTCATCTGTTCCTTAATGACTCATTCTATTTCAAATGATTTGTGATATTCTTCGTCATGCTGACTGATTTTACTTACCAATCGCTTACTGTCCTTACTCAGCCTTGCTCGGCCTTACCAATCCTTTACCAATCCTCTTACCAATCGCTTACAAACCCCTTACAAAGTGTTTCCCTCTATTTACTTCAGGCTGCGCTACCTTTTGTATATAAGTACCAATACGTCGCAGCAAGTAGCATATACATACACAAGCAAGTAGCCCCCCTGCATAGGATACCGTCCCCTTTGTAGTGAGACTATTGCCCAATCATTATCGTCGTTATCTGCCTTACTGTCGTCGCTTTAAGGCCCTTCTTCATCATCCTTATTCTTGCAGTATCTGAGGCTCCATTAAGGGTCTATTTACTGTTACTCTTCATCATCTTACGTCGCTTCTAGGCTCCGAGTAGCCTAGATATCTTCGCTTTTCTGTCATTCCCCTGCTCCCCTCTCGTCAGGAGCACCTTCCCTTCTGCCCTAGTTGTCTAGGTGTGCAGAACCCCTCCCCCACTTCGCTATAACCGATCCCTCAAGCCAAAGTCCGCGCAGGTAAACCACCAACTCGGCATTTGTCTTTGTGTTGGTTTTGTGGTGTTTTCGCCATAGATCCACACGTCGACTCACACCGATCCAACTGAAAAATAACCAAGTCTCAACACCGTGAGTTTATCTTTCTTTGAAGGTAGCTCCCCCTCTGATTCCTGGCTCAGAAGGGGTATGCTGCTTGACGGCACACTCCTTCCCCCACAGTTGCAGTGCACTGTGAGGTCCCTCCACAGCCGATCGTTTGTCAATGTCCCCCATAGTATCACCCCACCACCTGTCCCCGGCCCTTCCAATGTGGACCCCTCAGACCTGTGGTCAATCACTCCTGACAATATCGCCCAGGCACAGAATGTTGATTATGGTATGTCATTTTGTTAATGTACGGCAGATACTGAAGTTAGTATAGGCGAAGTTCCGTGGCTTTTTGAATCTAACTTTTGCGATTTCAAGTCCTTCCACCTCGGATTCAATGTTAGTGTCGGTTTCATGCAGGTGTCGCTGGGGAAACGTGTGGTTCGGACGGTGTGTCTGGACCGATTATACATCACGAGCGCTACTAGAATGAACTGTGAGTAAGTAGAATACGATGGATGAATGACAATCACCCCGACAATGGTTTGAGATATTGTGATTCCTGACTATCCACGGATGCTGCAGTATGGTGTCCCTGCCCAAGCTGACAACCCCCATGGCGAGTTAAGCTCCCAGAGTGTTGTACTGTCGGCCTCCTCAGTGGTGCGTGGCCCAGAGAAAATGGTGGAGTGGACGTCTCGTTGGGCATGAGAGTCTGCGGCCACTATGACGAGGGCACGCCGGACATGAAATAGCGAAGTGCAAGAAGGGAAAGGGATGGATGACTCGGCTTTATGCATGCATAACGCGTGGCCCTCCATTACCAACTGGGTATAAGGACTCCAAGAGACGACCACCGTACATTACATCGGTGGGAGTTCGTGAGTGAGCTTCGACTGCTGCGACCGCACGAGGTAAAGGTCGAAGATAGGTATCGCGGGAGCAACTCGGCGCATGTACAATGTGGTCGATCACTGTTTATCCTCAGGGTTGGAATGCTTTTCAGCCAATCGGATTTCTCCGTGTGTAGCTCCGCAGTGTTACATAAGGGTCGTCCCCAGCCCATGCTATGCATGTCCTTGCCAATGATGCAAGACCATGGTCAGCAGCAGTGTAGAAGAGAAGAGTGAACACGTTGGTCAAAAGATATGCGACGTACACGCGTCATGATAAGGGCCTTTGACACGACGTTCACTTGTATGCTCATTCATTTTATCCGTTGCTTCTCTCCATTCTTTGCATATGCTAAGTCTCTTCCTGTTCTGGCCGGGGCGTAGTAGCATCCGCTTTATGATGCAAGCCCGCCCGTGTAACTTAGCAGCTTCTGTCCAGGCCAGTATGTTTTCATTATGGATTGACTGATGCCATCTTTTCACTGTGCCCGCTGCTAACCCGCGACCATGATTGCAACGATCACTTTGGCTTTTTTATACAGGAATACCATCCCTGCCACACTTTCGCTGTACAACGTGACGCCCTACGGACTACTGACGTATGGAGAAGCAGTACGGACAGAACCGATGATCTGATACGATTATGAAAGCGGAAACAAAATCGAATTGGAATGAAAGCAGGGAGCTCGATTCAACAAATTGGGTAAGAAGAAATTGCCTGTCGTGGCTCCCATCCCCCATGTCGCAGTACCTCTGGTGTCGTACACCCGCTCTTGGGACTATCACATTCTTGTCTTCCATTTAGTGACTAGTGGCTGTTACCTCGCAGGTCCGTCCACCGAGAAAGTCACAACGTGTGAGAGATAGGCAAGTCTACAGCACGAAAGCGAACGAGTGCCCACACCGCATCCGATTCCGGACGGTGGTGTCGGCCGAGGCAAGTCCACATTGCCGTTTTACTGCTGTTGTAACTTGTCAGAGCCGATCCAGAATCATATCAGTGTCAACCACCTTACCAGCCAGCCCAGTTATGATCCTGACTTCGCAACTTCTCGGGGTTCAGGCATTTTTCATTTTACACTAACTCTTCGCCTTGCTTGAGTCCCCATCCACATGGACTTGTGTAATATTGTAGCCGTTCAGCCCCTCATTGCGTGCCCAGCCAGGTTCTTAATTAATTGTACTCGCCATGGGTCGGCTCTACGTGACCACCCAATCCTGTATTACGGATATTCTACAATCTCACAGCCCCTCTTTGCGTCTCCATCTTCGTATGTCTCGCAAAGTACGGTTTCCTTCATAAATATTACAAGTTCCGCATGATCCTCGTGTATTATGCCCGTCCACCGGAAAGTGGTTTCGACTTCCAGCCTCTAACAAGTGCATCGGCCTGAGGGGTATCACTAGATAGAAGGTAGTGACAAAGGGCCAAGGTGGCGACGTACTCGGACGGAGTAGAAGCCGTTCTAGACACTTTTGTTGATCCAAATAGCATGGTCTGCCTCGTACATGATATCTGTGCCGAAGATAACGTCGAACGGCTCGTGGAGAAGCTCGCAGACCGAAGGCAAGTCGAGGAAGTGACTCGTCACCATCACTCGGGTCTCCGGCAAAGTTTTCATCGATGTTGGCCCTGAGATCGTCCAAAACCGACGGGTAAAAGTCTGTTGCTGCGACGGTTTCCCTGCAATCCTTCCTGGCAGAGGACGCAATAAGCTTCACCTCACGTCTGAGCCCCAAAACTCCTATAATCCTGGTTCTCTAACAAAATGTCTGTCACACGTACGTCAAATCTCCCAGTTTCGCAGAACCGAACGAAAAGATGTGTTCTATCGTCCCCGCTGCAGAAACATTGAGCATATAGCCAGTAGCGAGGCAGCTTCATGCATTAAGATGTCAGGAAATACAGATGGATGAAAAGCCGACGCCGACTCTATTCGGGCATTATCGATCGACTCCAGTCGGGTCAGGATGGCCCCACACCGCGTGGTTCCGTCTGCGTTACCGTAACAGGGCACAATGCAGGTTCAGGGATTCAACATCTTACAATCCCTGCTCAGTACCTTATGCCGGCGAACCCCACGGGCAAAAATCAGTGGTGTTTGATATTGAAGGGGCCACAAGCAGGGAGAATAGTGCGGATCATCAAGTGCCAATGCAGTTCCAAGTCGGTCGTCACAGAGGACGGTAGTACCATCCCTTTTTCTGATATATGTCTGGCATTCGAATACAATCGTACGTAGTAGTATCATATCACTCGTATATTAGTACCATAAGTCTGTTTGTAAATCGCATAAGTAAGCACGTGAATAGCACGTGACCGCGACTCGTTTTTTGCCAGCTTGACACGTCTGCTTTTATCTTATCTTACCCCTAACACTGACCTCGTCACCAGATCTCGTGAACTAATTGCCATGGTCAAAGCACCAAAGCCGTACAATGTGAAACAATCACTTCAACTTGCTTCCATGGGAGAGGCGATAGCGGCATTGCAAGAACAAATGGACACATTCGTGCGTAAGTTAATCTCTTATTGTACTCAATCTTATTCTTTGTTCTAACTTAATACGTAGGAAATCAGCAAGCCAAGGAACACCGCAGAAAGAAATCCAAAAAATACGACATGCTATCTCAGAGCGAAGACTTGATTCCTCGACCAAAGGGCCGTCCAGCATGCAGTGACAGAAAGGGCTACAGGATCATCGAATTGATGGGCCTGTCAAATCAGAAGGAGCTCTTCAATTATCTCAAAGTTCGTGTTTCGTCGTGTCTCACACTGCTTTGCCTGATGAAAAATAGCGTGGTATCTGGAAGCTCGCAAATCGGAAACTCGATACCAGTCGAACCCTTGCGAAGCAAAAAAACAAGCTGCTCGTCGAGAAAGTCATTTTTCAGGTGAGTCGTCTCTGTGTATAGTGCATATATGCGCTCAAATATCTACATAGGCACAGGTAGAGTACAAGATATTCCAGAATTACAAAAACGGATGGCCCGTGCGGGACTTGTTGGCGCAATACCTGCGAAACAGTTCGCAGTAAGAAAAGAGAGCTGCCGTGAAGCTCACTAAGGTGCGCCACACAATCATCTGTTTTTCTTATTACAAGGATTTGTCACAGCTGTGGGACACAAAGCACCGGGTGCACAAGAAAACAGGTGGACAACTTTTCACTGACGAGGAAGCGCATAGATCAGATCCATGAGAGGATTCGAAGGACGATATGCACGAGTTTGGCTTCACTGATCCTTCAGATATGGACAGTCCAAATGAAAAGGGTGACACTAGCTCTGAAGAACGATCAGAGGCGGAGTGCAACAGCGAAAGCAATGAAGACGACGTTAGGGGCAGACCGGTGAAGCCTTCTGGACGTAGTAGGGGGTCTCGCGTTCATGGGTCATCCGGTAAGCTTCATGCATATTACTACTCAGTGCTAACCTCTTCTACTAACTAGGTAAAAGCAAACCTCGGCCTCAGAAAAGACAGTGCAAAGAACAATCAGAGGCAGAGCATGACGATGAAAGCGACGAAGACGACGACGCATCGCTGGTTAGGAGCAGGCCCGTGAAGCCTTCTGGACGTAGTGAGAAGTCTCGCGTTCATGGGTCATCCGGTAAGCTTCGTGCATATTATTGCTCGGTGCTAATCATCTTCTATCATCTAACTAGGTAAAAGCAAACCTCGGCCTCAGAAAAGACAGCGCGAAGAACAATCAGATGCGGAGTGTGACAGCGAAAGCGACGAAGACGACGACGCATCGCCAGTTAGGGGCAGACCGGTGAAGCCTTCTGGACGTAGTGAGACGTCTCGCGTTCATGCGTCACCTGGTAAGCTTCGTGCATATTACTGCTCGGTGCTAATCATCTTCTATCATCTAACTAGGTAAAAGCAAACCTCGGCCTCAGAAAAGGCAATGTGGAGAACGATGAGAGGCAGAGCATGACGACGACGCATCGCTGGTTAGGAGCAGGCCTGTGAACCCCGGGTCATCAGGTGAGATTGACAGACGATCGGATGCCATTCTAACCCTCTTCATTGTCTCACTAGATAAGATCAGTCGTCGTCCTGCCAATGATCAGGGCATGCTCAATGACAGTGTAAGGAGTATATTCTGATATCCCGTTGTACTCATTGAAGCAGGGCAACCGAGCACCAAAGGCACACCCGAAGGTATTCTACGTATGCTATTGACGAGGCCGTATTGACAATCCCATTACAGACCACGGGAAAATCACAAGTGCAAGGCAATCTCGGGAATCAGATGAGGACGAGGATGAAGCAGATTACCACAGCGATATCCATGATGGCGGCGATCCCTCTCCGAGCGCCATTATCCCAAAGACGTGTCCCGAGATGGACTGTGAAGATCCAATCCCCGACCATCCATCCGAGCAGCTCAGAACTGCGTTAACCACCTACATATGTCAGCCTTGTCAAGCAAAAAAAGACTAACTTTCGCTTGGCTTTAGACATCTGCAGGCTAATCAAACGAGAGCAGTGTCGGCTCAAAGCCATCGAGTTTGCAGAGGAAGTGGATTGGCCAGTAACCCGCGTCGACTTCAAGGATATTCCCCGACATGTTTTGAAACTCGAGGACGAACTCCACCGTCTTATATTTGATGCAGAAGCACACAAGAACGTCTTTCAGTGGAAATGCTTTGAAGCTGCCCTCGAGGTGGAAGGTTGCACAATATCGCAGTTTGCTCGCATGCGCTCCCCTCCGATGTCATCGACGATATGGCAGAATTCACGCAGTGGATAGTGAGTTGTCTGCTACGTTTTGTTTCCTAGGCAGTGCCTAACACCGTTATGACGCGAAAGCTATGGTTCCAAAGGGACTGCGATCGTTATGCACATGCTACTACAGCTTTTCCTGCCCACCACGCCGACTGACACTTTTCAGCCTCTGTCACTGATGCAGTACCTTTCTTATTTCATAACTCCTCATATATTCTGTCAGCTTATCGCCGAAGACTATGGTGGCGCGACAACAATCAATGCACAGAAGATTATGTATGAAAGTAGCGATGTCGGTGAATTGGTCAATCCCGAGTGCGACGACGACGACGAACTCGATCAGATCAAATGCAAGACAACGCTCACTCTAAGGAAGAGAACCTCGGATGGCCGGACTACCCAAGATGCTGCAAGCGCGCTTGTTGCGCTTCGTTACTCGAAGCCGACCGACGCTCCAGGACCAAGCAAGGTGTGTCCATTCATCTTGGTTGTGTAGAGCCAACCGCAACAAGATTAGTCCAATGGTCGCCCGAAGCCACGTCTCGTGCTCCACCCACCAAGATGAGCAGAAGACACTAACCCGGATGAGGTGCGTTCGTGCATAATGATTTCAGTACATATTTACTAGGCATTCTTATTTCAATGATCTAGGCCATCAGTCGTGCTAACGAGGCGCCGAGGGAGAAGCCACGCAACCAGCAAAGTGAGAACAATGTACCTGCAGAAGCCCAGGCTTGGCCTCCGACAGAAGCAGTAAACGCGCACTTTCGTTACTAATGCCTACCTGCTAACGAGATTGACCCGACGCAATTTAGACACGGGGTCGACGTACACGATGAACCACACGGTCAGGGCGATGATAATGGCTGGGTATTTCAGATTCCTCTCTGTCTCCTTTCTTTTACCCTACGGTTTCTGTAATGTGGTCGAGTAGCCACAAATTCTATGTCTATTCATCTCCCATATGTGAGATATAAGCACGACCATGTGTGATGTTTAAGGTGGAAAAACAGCTACTGGAGCATCGTTTTTAAATGACGAGGACACTCCAATTCAGTGCTATTGACGCCTTTTTTAAATGACGAGGACACTCCAATTCAGTGCTATTGATGCCTTTTTTAAATGACGGCGACACTCTAATTCAGAGCTGCTAACTACTTTATTCAATGCTCTTAATAACGTTATTCAATGCCCTCGACAGTCTTATTCAATGCCCTCGACAGTCTTATTCAATGCCCTCGACAGTTTTATTCAATGCCCTCAACAGTTTTATTCAATGTCCTGGACGCTGATTTTTAGTAGGCCGGATGTCCACTTCAGTGTCATGTTAAGACGCTGAAATTCAATGACGGATGCTGATATTTAGTTGTCGTGACGCTTACTAAGAGTGTCTTAGACACTTATTTTACGCGTCCTGACTTTTCATAGTGAGCAGATGGGTGGATGAAGGAGCACTTGACAGCCTGGCGGAGCTCATCGGCGCATGGCGATCGGACACTCTCCTGCTGCTACCACGGACTCTTCGCACATAACTCACGTTTGACTTAAGCATCGGTACCCCTTCAATGCGCACCTTGGCAGCAGTGCTCCCCCGATCACGAATGATCTGCGTTTTCCGGACGTCCCATATAATCGGTTCTACCTTTTGCCTCTTCTTGGAACAATACAAGTTAGACGGTAGAGAGATGCGCAGTGGGTTTCTTTCAACAATCATTCGCCAGACTAGGTATGATTTGAAGGTAAGAGTGGTTTACTTTCCATTGAGGTGCGTCTTACTCCTCTGAGGCAATCGTCATGTCACCGTCGGTCTGTTGTTGAGATTTCAAAACCAGAATCCCTGTTGCCGTAGCATCGCCTTTTTCGAGAGCCAATGGCGAGTCTACTGTCCGCGTTATGTATGGTTAGACCACATGCAGCATCAGCCGCCTCCTGGCTGCCCACCCTCACCCCCAGCAGTATTCCCCCCCCTCCCCCCCGCCCATGGTTCTTGATTGGTCCGCTCACATTCAAAATGTTGTTGCGGGATCAACTGATACATACATCGCAACTTTGGCTGACTTAACTCAGACGATGGAGATGACTTTCAAAAAAAAATGAAAAATGCACTCTACATGAGTTTGCATTAGTTGTCGGCAAAGCACACCTGATGTTATGTGAGTACGTATGGTCCCCAACGGAAGAGCACCCCTGTGGTGGCCCGTGTCACTGGCGCTTCTCCAAAGCTGCTGGTTGCAATGCCTTGTGAGAACACCTCGCTGACATCCTCAGCGCGAGTTCCCCCGCGCTGTATCTAACAATATGGTCAACCGGCGAGCTGTGTTCGACGCGCGTGCATGTACATGACTCTCTTGTCTGCAATGCCACTTCGGATACCAAGTGTATGCAATCATGCAGCACCCTGGATACACATCTCTGGGGAATAGCTGAAAGCTTACGAATATGACCAAGTCGGGGGCACGATCGTTTGGTATTCTCGATTGCTATCTGTGTTTTTTGTTAATACGAGATACGGTGCGGCCTACCTGATCAATTCCAGGCCGTTCCTGGGGCAGGTGCAACTCATCTTACTCGTCACTACTTATGTGTAATGGAAATCGTCCTGTGCTTTCCTCAGGAGGGATACCTCGAACGAGCGTACGTAGGTTCCTGTAATTTTCCTCATCCTACGCTGCTTTACTTCCTTTGTCTACCATGCGGGATCTAGGATCAGGCCCCTTGCCCAATCCTGACTTCAATCCTTCGATCATCTTCCGAGATAAGAAATCCTCAGATGGTCCTTGAGCGATTGCGCGCCGCTCTCATATGATGGCGAGGTGCCTCCAACGTCCTACCTAGTTTCAGTGTGAGTAACAAACCTTCATTCTGATTGTGGCACTCGATCAATATATCATTTCCACTGGGCGCGAGTGGCTGAATACCAAAACCATAACGCGGGGTTGTGGTTTAGCCAACCTGCTGTGGGTGTACGTGCTGTCGGGCATCGATTACTCCAAGTCAGGGGCCTGAAAGAAGAACTATTACACCGCTGCTCGTACGGGCCTTCCCAAAACTCTCTAGGCAGATGCCGATCGACCCCAGACGGCTCTTGCCCA
The DNA here is from genome assembly GCA_024613165.1 of Pisolithus albus. Lineage (NCBI taxonomy): Eukaryota > Fungi > Basidiomycota > Agaricomycetes > Boletales > Pisolithaceae > Pisolithus > Pisolithus albus. Next base: position 220,073 of record JANFAB010000081.1, read on the forward strand.
GTATGCATGAATCTATGATAACCAAGTCAACAGAAAACGCCGAGGATGACTGACCTGCAGAGTGCTGTTCATTTGTGGGTGAGGGAGGGGTTACCGGCATTTCAAGTTGACCAAATCGTCTCCCACAAGGGTTGAAACACGACGTACTTGGTATCCAGGCTGGCTTATATGAAGTCAACTGCTCAAGTGCTCGCAAATGTTCATCACGCAGTATCATGAGTAACCGGCAAGGTACAAATAGAGACGGAGAACCATTTACTCCATATACCACGACTATCTATACAATACTGAATATCCTGACTTTGCTTTGGAGGATGCTGGCTACGTCTATGGACTGAGCGGCGATGAGAGTAGAAGATGCAATCCGTTTGTATTCGTTGTGCGGTAGCTCAGTCAACAGAAGGGCATTGAAAGGTCGTCCCAGCGTTACGAGCAGCTGTTCTGTAGCAGAGACGTCTAGTGTCGTAGTTCCACCAAGCGACTTGGAATGCCAAGGGCGAACAATATGTAGAACAGCTGCTGCACTTTCCAGCCCCCCTGGCAACGATGCTACATTTTCTAGCTCTTCTGGTAGGGCATTCTCAAGCGGCCGCAAACCGGATGCCTGGATTTCGTATGTATAGCACGATGAGAGTGAATCTGCGCCTTTTCTCCGGACCGCTGTAACGCGATGGGAGAAGCATGGCAATGTGAGGCGGCGGTTCGAAAATCGTGGCAGGGGTATTTTATTGAGTGAGCGACACAGCTTTCGCAGTGCGTTCGACGACGCAGATTGTTGACTCGTTATGGATGACTGCTCTGACAGTGGGATGGGCGGTAACGGTAATGTTCGGTACGATGAAATGCGAGCTGGGAAACAGCTATGAAAGGTGGATGCCTCCCCGACCCAGTCCAGAATCGAGATATCCCCTGATTGTGATATGACCTCTCCTAGTAGGCGACCGAGTGCGACTTCGACAGATTCTCCGTAGAGAACGGGTAGATGGAGATTGAAAATCCCAAAGAGCGAGTACGCGATGTCTTCAGCGCGAGTCGTACGACGTGACGATGCCCATTGTAGCCTCGAGCGTGCATCGTCTACACCTGGAGTAAAAGCAACGAAGAATCGAGATGCTATTCCGGTAGCCCTTGTGAGTTCTTCTAGGATGGTATCGTTTGTTTTATGATTCGGAGATTCAATGTTTTTGTAGAGCGACCAGTTACGAGTGTAGAACAGTATAGTGTCGGGGGCCAGCAGTTCTTGGAGGGTCCACCCGCGCCTGAACCATTGGCTTGAATCGAGTGACCCACTCTCAGCAACGTCGGCAAGATACACGATCGTTAAGTGAGATCGTCGATACCATTCGAACATCGATCCTATCGCCTCCTGCAACTCGGCACTACTGGTTTTGTCTATGCAGCAAGTATCGCTCCACGCCCAAAGGTAACCTCGTTTGAGGGCAGTAAGGCAGAATTTCTGCAGCTTTTTGATACCCCCGCTCTGAGGCATGTCATATATTGGGCGGCCTTGGATATCATGTAGGCATGGTTCGCCTTCCCCCCAGCGGTGAGAAAACATGACAAACCGGAAGCATCTCGAGACAGTAGTGTGAATGTGGCACGCTCGTTCCACAGGATCATAAGACAGGGCTGATGACAAGAGCTGTTTGTACTGCGGTCCACTAATGAAATGTGATATCTGCGCGTCGCGGTCGCACAAGGTACCCGTTTGAGTGTGCAGGAGTCTAGTCGGCGCGGATTCGAGGACCTCGAAAATGACATGTCGGATGACTTGGCTAACCTCATATTCAGTAGCGACGGACCGAATGGAGGACACCCTCGAAATCTGCGGACTGATCTTCATTTGGAGACAGGCTGCAAGACAGTCACTGGATGTGTCGTAGCTTGGGTCACCAGGAGTAGATAGTTCCAGGGCTTGTCGTTCAAGGGATATGGCCTCGTCCAAATCACCAGCCATGGCAGTGTCGTGAAATCGCTCCAACAGGCATAGCGCAAGGTGATGAAGACTGGAGGGGCGACTAGCATGTCCAGCTGGACGGAGTTGCAGCAAGTATCTGTAGAACCTGATCGCCTCATTCAGGTCAGTCAGCGCGTGGTGAGTTTGAAACCTGTCCCTAAAGAAGCGCCCAACGGCACATAGGGTTTCTACCGCACGACCAAGCATAACAGATTCATCCAAGTTTGTCCCCCAGAGCCTTTGAACTCGCTCCCTGATCAATACAGTGAGATGTTCGACGGAGACAGCATACAAACGATGTTTTGGTAGTCTGAGCTCCAAAGCATACGTGGCAAGACAAATGGCATTGTCTAAGTCATCTATCACAGGTTGTTTCCGAAACTTGTCCCAAAGGTGCAGGGAGAGTGCGCGCAATGAAGAGGCAGCATGAGCATTGTTTCTTGGATGGAGTATCAGAGCAGCTCGACGAACAAACCTTGCTCCACCCGACCCAGGTGTCAAAACTTGCCGTTGAAATGTTCCCCAGAGAGTGCAACTGAGGTTATAAAGATATATGGCACGGTTTGGGTGCCCCACCGGACAGAACTCCACTGCTGCATGTGCGAACGTGGCGGCTTCCTCCAAGTCGGCAACTACTCCCTGATCGTTGTATCTGCTTGAACAACAGAGAGTCAACCCATGGAGCGAGGAAGACCGGAGAGGATGTCCAGGTGGACGGAGGTCCAAGGCTGCGCGATGCAGCTCAAATGCCTCATCTAAGTCGCGCACTGCACCTAGTTGTCCAAACCTCTTCTGGAGGGCTGAAGCCAGATTGTTGAGAGACACATCACGACTGGGATGGCCAGGCGGACAGAGTTCTAATGCTGCACGTCCGAACTTGACGGCTTCTTCCAAGTCGGAAACTACTCCTTGATTCTCATGTCTGCTCAAATAACAGACAACAAGCCCGCGGAGCGAAGAATACCGGTCAGGATGTCCAGATGGACGGAGTTCCAATGCCGCCCGGTTTAGCTCAAATGCCTCATCTAAGTCGCAAATCGCAGCCTGTTCGGTGAACCTCATCCAGAGGCCAGAAGCGAGAGTATCGAGACATGCACCACGATCGGGATGGCCAGGTGGACAGAGTGCCAGTGCTGCACGTCCGAGTGTGACAGCTTCTTCCAAGTCACCGACTGCTCCCTGGCCGTCGTGTCTATCTAAAAGATAGAAAGAAAGCTCGCGAAGCGACGAAGATCGGTCAGGATGTCCAGGTGGATGGAGTTCTAATGCCGCACGGCATAATGTGATGGCCTCCTCCACGTCATCAATTTCCCCCTTTGTTCGGAATCTATCACGAAGGGCCGCCGCCAGGTCTCTGAGGGCAACATCCCGGCCATCACGCCCTGGGCCGCAACGCTCCAGCTCTGCTCGCTTGTGGGAGACGTCGTCTGTCGAATCCATTATGCTGGGAGGATACAAAGTGGTAATGATTCTGTCTTCAAGGCGAGTTCAGTGATCAGCTGGAAAAAGAAAAGAATACTAGACCATACCTTGTACTTTTGTACTTGGAACAAGGGGACAGGCGTGTTCCGGCGATTTGAACAGTCAGAATGCTACTCAGATGGGCAAGGCTGGTGAAACTGAGCGGAAGAGCTAGAGACAAAGTGTCTTGGAAAGTCGACGAGGATAAAGCGTAGTTCCAGCTACGTGGATGTTAGTGTGAATCACGCAACGATGGCCTGTAAGGAGTTAACTTCACCGGCAATAAAGACAAGTCGCTATGATGGACGAGAACTACTCAATAAGTTGTGGAGATCGTACAACTGTGACGAACTCACCAGTACTTCTGACGGGCTGGTAGATGTCTGAATGTGAGAGGATAAGCATGCTGTAGTCATGGTGTACGTAGCACAAGGGATGGTCGCCAATTGTGTCCTATTATAATCTGGGCAACGTGTTTCTGGCACACCTGGTGGTGATATCAGGATACTCCATACTTGATCAACTGAAAAACAACAACTCGTATTGTTCGTCCCATTGCAAGAATTCGACCAGCCAGTCTGAAACCGAACCTTTCATCCCCCGGGGGGTCCGTTTGAATGGCTTCCAGCGACGGGAGCACGTGACAAATTGCATGGTGTGTTGCGTCTAGACTCGCTATGTACCCCTCGTCGACAGGAGCGACTACATACTTGAAATGCCTCAACAGGTCGAGCATGCGACGGTGATGACGCTCGTCTCCATCACTGAAGATGACGTTTGCAGGAAGCTGAGAGGTGGCTTACATCCGACTGGCTAGCTGAATCTGCACATGCGCTCGCTTCCAACGCATTGCTTGTAAGTGCGTCTCCCTGCGTCGACTTCGAATCCATGCATTCCGTTTTCGACTCTTCAAGCGAGCGTTTTAAGAATCCCAACGTAGACCACAGCTGGGCCTTGGAACGCAAAGGCTACGTGTGGGTAGTGGGATATCTCGAACGAGCCGACGTAAGCCTCTCCTGTAATTCTCCTCGCCTTACTACCCTCTTTTTGTTCCCGTGTAGGATCACCTCCCTATTCCCATCCTTCCATCTTACCTGCCTGCTCCTAGTATCAATCCCTCAATCTTTATGCGTGCGTTGATCATCACACCAGCGAAGGATCCTGATATTGCGCGATTGCACACTGCTCTAACGGCGATGGCAGAGGTGCGTCCAACACCCCACTCGGTTTAAATTCGAGTAAACGTCACTTATCGGCCGCAGGGCAACTGCCAATCAATCGCCATACATGATGGATACGGAATGGGGCTACAGTCCAGCCAGGACGCTGTAGATTTACATACGGAGAGGTCACGTCTGGTAGGCATTCCTTCCGGAATACAGCGTTCACGCTGCACGTGGGATCATAACAGGAGTCGTCCTAACATCATTTACTTTTCTTCCTTGACAGCGGTGCTCCCGCAATTGTTACGAATGGCCTGCGTTTTCCGGACGTTCCATCTAATTGGTTCCACCTTTCACCGCTTCTTGGAACAATGCAAGTTAGACGGCAAAGAGTGATGTGCAGTGAGTTTCTTTCAACTATCACTCGCCACACGGGGTACGATTTGAAGGTAAGAGTGGTTCACTTTCCATTGAGGTGCGTCTTACTCCTCTGAGGCAATCATCATGTCACCGTCGGTGTGTTGTTAGGATTTCATTGGGGTCTATAACCAGAAACCCGTCACCGTAGCACCGCCTTCTTTGAAAGCCAGTGGCGAGTCTACTGCCTGTGTTATGAACGGTTATACCACCCTACCCCACGCAGTATCGGGTGCCCATTGACTGCCTGCTCTCACCCTCCAGCGATGCCCGTTCGCCCCATGCTTTCTGATTGGTCCGCTCACGTTCAAAATGTTGCTGCAGGATCAACCGATGCATACATCGCGACTTGGGCCAACTCAGAGGATTGAGACGACTTTCATTCATGCGTGCCTTGTATTTCTTTCCACCACCCAAAGGTTTAGTACGCCTACACGTTTGAACAAACCGCGCTTACTTCTTGACTATCCGGAAACGAAACTAATCTTCTTGGTAGAAGTGCCCCTCGCAGTTAATGTGCTAATTTTGGGAGGAGAAAAAATGCACTCTACGTAAGTTTGCATTGTCGGCAAAGCACACTTTCTGATGTTGCGTGAGCACATGTGGTCCCCGACGGATGAGCGCTCCTGCAGTGGTCCTTGTCACCGGCGGTTCTTCAAAGCTGCTAGTTGCATTTACCTTCTGAGAAAGCCTCGCTGACATCCTCAGCGCGAGTGTCCCTCCCTCCCGCTGCATCCCTCACCCGGCAACCTGTGTTCGGCGCGTGTACATGTATATGACTCGTGTCTGTAATGCCATTACGGATGCCGAGTGTACGCAATCATGCAACACCGTGGATGCACATCACTAGGGCAGTAGCTGAAAGTTTACGAATATGATCAAGGTCATTGTTTGGTACTCTCGATTGCTATCTATGTTTTTTGTTAGTACGTGAGATGATGCAGACTACCTTTTCAATTCTAGGTCGTTCTGGGGGCAGGTGCGGCACATCTTATGTATAATGCGAATCGTTCTGTACTTACTTCAGGTGGGATACCTCGAGCGAGCGGACGTAGGTTCTTTTCGTAATTTTCCTCGTCCTGCGCTGCCCGCCGCCTTTCTCTTCCGTGCAGGATTCAGGATCAGCTCCCTCACCCAATCCTGACTTCGATCCTCATGATCATATTGCCAGCGAAGGATCCCCGGATGATCCTTGTGCTATTGCACGCCGCTCTCCTATGATGGCGAGGTGCCTCCAACGTCCTACCTAGTTTTAATATGAGTAACGAACCTTCATGAAGTCTCTCCAGTTGCATACTCTCAGACATCGACGACTCGAGTCAGGGTCCCGTAGGAAGAACTATTACATCGCTGCTCGCACATGCCTTCCCAAAACTGACTAGGCAGAAGCCGACCGACCCCAGACGGCTCTTGCCCAGCATACATGAGTCCAAGTCAGCAGAAAACGCCGGAGATGGCTGATCCGCAAAGTGCCGTTCATTTGTCGGTGAGGGAGCAATTACCGACATTTCAGGGTGACCGATTTGTCTGACTCCCACAATTTAGGTCTTCAAAAACGGTATTTCTTCGAGAGGTTCATCGTTCGCTTGTACCACCCCTAGATAGTATACAAGGGCTGTTTAGTGGGGTATACGAGTACAGTTCATCCTTTGGAGCCAGTGGACCCGCCTATGGCTTAATAGCTATCTTGACAGCGCCTCGGCTACTCATCTTATCCAGTGCTTGTTGGTATTCTTCCAGTTTGTAGGTGTCGGTCACCATCCCTTTGACCTTCACCTTTCCGCTATCGAGGTATGCAACGGCCCGAGGGAAACAGTAGGTCTGCGAAAACGACCCGATAATCTGTGAAACGAGTGTTAGATAAGAAGTGCGCTGTAGCTATGAACTCGCCTAATGGTTGAAACACTACGTACTTGGTATTCAGGCTGGATTTTATGAAGTCAACTGCTCAAGTGCTCGCAGATGTTCATCACGCAGTGTCATGGGTAACAGGCAAGTTACGAATGACTACAGGACGAGACGGAGAACCATCTATTGCATGTACCACGACTATCTATACAATATTGAATATCCTGGCTTTGCTTTGAAGGATGCTGGCTACGTCTATGGGCTGAGCCACGATAACAGCGGAGGGTGCAATCCGTCTGTACTCGTTGTGCGGTAGCTCAGTCAACAGAAGGGCACTGAAAGGTCGTCCCAGTGTTACTAGTAGCTCTTCTGTAGCAGCGACATCAAGCTTCGTAGTTCCACCAAGCGATTTGGAATGCCAAGGGCGAACAATATGTAGAACTGCTGCTGCACTTTCCAGCCCCCCTGGCAACGATGCTACATTTTCTAGCGCTTCTGGTAGGGCAATCTCAAGCGGCCGCAAACCGGATGCCTGGATTTCATATGTATAGCTCGATGAGAGTGAATCTGCGCTTTTTCTCCGGACCGCTGTAACGCGATAGGAGAAGCATGGCAGTCTGAGGCGGCGGTTCGAAAATCGTGGCAGAGGTATCTTATTGAGTGAGCGACAAAGCTTTCGCAGTGCGTTCGACGACGCAGATTGTTGACTCGTTATGGATGACTGCTCTGACAGTGTGATGGGCGGTAATGGTAATGCTCGGTACGATGAAATGCGAGCTGGGAAACAGCTATGAAAGGTGGATGCCTCCCCGACCCAGTCCAGAATCGAGATATCTCCTGATTGTGATATGACCTCTCCTAGAAGGCGACCGAGTGCGAATTCGGCAGATTCTCCGTAAAGAATGGGTAGATGGAGATTGAAAATCCCAAAGAGCGAGTATGCAATATCTTCAGGGCGGGTGGTGCGACGTGACGATGCCCATCGTAGCCTCGAACGTGCATCCTCTACACCTGGAGTAAAAGTAGCGAGAAATCGAGATGCTATTCCGGTAGCCCTTGTGAGTTCTTCTAGGATGGCATCGTTTGTTTTATGATTCGAAGATTCAATGTTTTTGTAGGGCGACCAGTTACGAGTGTAAAACAGTATGGTATCGGGGGCCAGCAGTTCTTGGAGGGTCCACCCGCGCCTGAACCATTGGCTTGAATCGAGTGACCCACCCTCAGCAACGTCCGCGAGATACACGATCGTTAGGTGAGATCGTCGATACCATCCGAACATCGATCCTATCGCCTCCTGCAACTCGGCACTACTGGTTTTATCTATGCAACAAGTATCGCTCCACGCCCAAAGGTAACCTCGCTTGAGAGCAGTAAGGCAGAACTTCTGCAGCTTTTTGATACCCCCGCTCTGTGGCATGTCATATATTGCGCGGCCTTGGATATCATGTAGGCATGGTTCGCCTTCCCCCCAGCGGTGAGAAAACATGACAAACCGGAAGCATCTCGAGACAGTAGTGTGAATGTGGCACGCTCGTTCCACGGGGTCATAAGACAGGGCTGACGACAAGAGCTGTTTGTACTGTGGGCCACTAATGAAACGTGATATCTGCTCGTCGCGGTCGCATAAGGTACCGGTTTGAGTATGTAGCAGTCTAGTCGGTGCGGATTCGAGGACCTCGAAAATGACATGTCGGATGATTTGGCTAACCTCGTATTCTGTAGCGACGGACCGAATGGAGGACACCCTAGAAACCTGCGGACTGATCTTCATTTGGAGACAGGCTGCAAGACAGTCACTGGATATGTCGTAGCTTGGGTCACCGGGAGCAGATAGTTCCAAGGCTTTTCGTTCCAGAGAGATGGCCTCGTCTAAATCACCAACGATGGCTGTGTTGTGAAACCGCTCTATTAAGCATAGTGCAAGGTGGTGAAGGTTCAAAACGTGACTGGCATGTCTAGCTGGACCCAGTTGCAGCACGTATCTGTAGAACCTGATCGCCTCATTCAGGTCGGCAAGCGCATGTTGCGTTCCAAACTTGTCCCTAAAGAAGTGCCCAATGGCACATAGGGTGTCTGCCGCACGGTGGAGCATGACTGATTCATTCAAGTTTGTCCCCGGGAGCCTTTGAACCCGCTCCCCGATGAATACGGCGAGATGTTCAACCGAGACAGCATAGAAACGATGTTCCGGTAGTCTGAGTTCCAGAGCATACGTGGCAAGACAAATGGCATCGTCTAAGTCAGCTATCACAGCTTGTTTCCGGAACTTGTCCCAAAGGTGCAGGGAGAGTGCACGAAATGAAGAGGCAGCATGAGCATTATTTCTTGGACGGAGCATCAGGGTAGCTCGGCGAAGAAGCCTTGCTGCACCTGACCCAGGTATCAAAACTTGCCGTTGAAATGTTCTCCAGAGGGTGCAACTGAGGTTATAAAGATACGTGACGCGGTTGGGATGCCCTACCCGACAGAGCTCCACTGCTGCATGTGCAAACATGGCAGCTTCCTCCAAGTCGGCAACTACTCCCTGCTTGTCGTATCTACTCGAATAACAGAGAGCAAGGCCATTGAGTGATGAAGACCGGTGACGATGTCCAGGAGGACAAAGGTCCAAGGCTGCACGGTGCAGCTCAAATGCCTCATCTAAGTCACACACCATAGCTAGTTTCTCGAACCTGTTCCTGAGGTCAGCAGCGAGATTGTCAAGAGACAAGTGACGATTGGGGTGGCCAGGTGGACAGAGTTCCAACGTTGCACGTCCGAACTTAATCGCTTCTTCCAAGTCAGCAACTTCTCCTTGATTGGTATATCTGCTTGAATAACAGAGAGCCAGCCCATTGAGCGACCGAGACCGGAGAAGATGTCCAGGTGGACGGAGGTCCAAGGCTGCACGGTGCAGCTCAAATGCCTCATCTAAGTCGCTCACGGTAGCTAGTTTCTCGAACCTGTTCCTGAGGTCAGCAGCGAGATTGTCAAGAGACAAGTGACGTTTGGGATGGCCAGGTGGACAGAGCTCTAACGTTGCACGTCCAAACTTAATGGCTTCTTCCAAGTCGGCGACTAGTCCCTGCTGGTTGTATCTGCTTGAATAGCAGAGAGCCAACCCATTGAGCGACCAAGACCGGAGAGGATGTCCAGGTGGACGGAGGTCCAAGGCTGTACGGTGCAGCTCGAATGCCTCATCTAAGTCACACACTGTGCTTAGTTTCTCGAACCTCTTCCCGAGGTCAGCAGCGAGCTTGTGGAGAGACAAATCACGATGGGGGTGGCCCAGCGGACAGAGCTCCAATGTTGCACGTCCGCACTTGATCGCTTCTTCCAGGTCTGCAACTACTCCTTGACTGTCATATCTGCTTGAATAACAGAGAGCCAACCCATTGAGCGACGAAGACCGGAGAGGATGTCCAGGTGGACGGAGGTCCAAGGCTGTACGGTGCAGTTCAAACGCCTCATCTAAGTCACGCGCCATGGCTAGTTTCTCAAACCTCTTCCAAAGGTCAGCGGCGAGATTGTGGAGAGATGCATCGCGATGGGGATGGACGGGTGAACGGAGCTCTAACGTTGCACGTCCAAACTTGATGGCTCCTTCCAAGTCACCAACTTCTCCCTGATTGGTGTATCTGCTTGAATAACAGAGAGCCAGCCCATTGAGCGATGAGGATCGAAGAGGATGTCCAGGTGGACGGAGGTCCAAGGCTGCACGGTGCAGCTCAAATGCCTCATCTAAGTCACACACCGTGGCTAGTTTCTCGAACCTCTTCCAGAGGTCAGCAGCGAGACTGTGGAGAGACATATCGCGATGGGGATGGCCAGGTGGACAGAGTTCCAACGTTGCACGTCCGAACTTAATCGCTTCTTCCAAGTCAGCAACTTCTCCTTGATTGGTATATCTGCTTGAATAACAGAGAGCCAGCCCATTGAGCGATGAGGACCGGAGAGGATGTCCAGGTGGACGGAGGTCCAAGGCTGCATGGTGCAACTCGAATGCCTCATCTAAATCGCAAGTCGCAGCCTGCTTGGTGAACCTCATCCAGAGGCCAGACGAAAGAGTGTCAAGATATGCACTACGATTGGGATGGTCAGATGGACAGAGCGCGAGTGCTGCGCGTCCGAGTGTGACAGCTTCTTCCAAGTCACCGACTGCTCCCCGGTTGTTGTGTCTATCTAAAAGATGAGCAGCAAGCTCGAGAAGCGACGAAGACCGGTCAGGATGTCCAGGTGGACAGAGTACTGATGCCCCACGGTATAATGTGATTGCCTCAGCTACGTCGTCAATTTTGCCATTTGTCCAAAATCTATCATGACGGGCTGCCGCTAGGTCTCTGAGCGCAACATCCCGGTCATCATGCCCTGGGCTACAACCCTCCCGCTCTGCTCGCTTGCGGGAAACCTCATCTGTTGAGTCCATTATGCTGGCAGGATACAAAGTGGGAATGACTCTGTCTTCGGGGTGAGTTGGGTGGTCACCGGTCAGCTGGTAATATAGTGGACCATACATTGCACTGAGAACGTGAGGGGAAAGCGAGTTCAGATAATTTGAACAGTCAGAAAGTTACTCGAATCTGCACGGCTAATGGAAATGCGCAAAAGAGCCGGACACAGAGTGTCTTGAAAAGTCGACGAGAATAAAACGCAGTTACAGCTACGCGGATGTTAGCGTGAATCAAGCAACCACGTCGGCTATGAGAAACTTCACCGGCAAGTAAAAACAAGTCGCTATGATGGACGAGAACTAGGTTGCATGCCATTCAATAACTCGTGGAGGTCGCACAGTTGAATCGAGCTCACCAATACTTCGGACAGGCTGGTGGACGTCTGAACGTGAGAGGACGAACATGCTGTGGTGGTCATGGTATATTGTAGCCATTGACTACGATAGGCGTGGGGTTGTCTAGGATACCAGGTGACAGCTCTCCTTACCACTGGCCACCTAGCCTAGACCGTATAAATGGAGTAGTGTAGCGTAGGATACGGGGACTTTCTTCCCTTACCTCGCATAAACCGACCCATTCGTCTGGAAAACTCGAATGGCGCCAAGAGAGTTAGTTCTTTCGTGGTGCTGGCTACGCAAGTAATTCATAACCTCGCGCTGACGTCGCTTATACGCAGCACAGGTTGGCTGCCCATATCCTGTCTGGGCAACGCGTTCCTGGCACGTCTGATGGTGCTAAGGGACGCTCCACAACTGAAACAATAACTCGTAGTTTGCTCCTTCGCAAGAATCGGACCAGCCAGGTTTGAAACTGAAGCTGAAACATTCACCCTCGTTGGATGTCTTCCAACGACCGGAGCACGCGACAGATTGCACGGTGAGGGACTGCTTGCAATGCCCCAACAGGTTGAACATGCGACGGCGATGTCGTGCTCAATTCCATCACTGAAGGTGGTGTTGGCAGGGAGCTGAGAGTTGCGGTACATCTGACTGGCTACTAGTCTGACGATGGACATCGTCCTGCGCTTCGTACAGGATGTCGACTTACGACCCTGAGGCCTGAATCTACACTTGTGCTCTTGCACGACGCTTCCAGTGTGTGCTTGTAAATGCATCTCTCTGCATCGGTTTGGAAGCCATGCATTCCGTTTTCGAATCGTCAAGCGACCTTTTCAAGAATCCCACCGTAGACCATCCCAGGGCCTTGCAACGCAAAAGCTACGTGTGGATTGTGGGATATCTCGCTCGACGCAAGCTCCTCTTGTCATTCTCCTCGTCTTACTACCCTCTTTTCGTTCCCGTGTAGGATCACCTCTCTATTCCCAACCTTCCATCCTACCTGCTTGCTCCCAATATCAATTCCTCGATCCTTATGCGTGCGTTGATCATCACACCAGCGGAGGATCTTGATATTGGATTGCACACTGCTCTAACGTCCAACACACTACCCGGTTTAAATTCGAGCAGCCGTCACTTGCCGGCCGCAGGGGCACTTCCAATCAATCGCCATACGCACGGCCATATCATTTCCAGTGACGAATGCAAGTTGCGAAAATGATGGATACGGTATGGGGCTACAGTCCAGTCAGCACGTTGCAGATTTACATGCGGAGAGGTCACGTCTGGTAGGCATTCTCCCCGGAATACAACGTTCGCGCTGTACATGGGATCATAACAGGAGTCGTCCTAATATCATTTACTCTTCTTCCTTCTCAAGGTATTTCCAGTTGGGACGTCGACTGGAGCTCTAGGACCGAGCTTCCGTCCCTGAAATTGTTCAGAAAGTTCGCAACTTATTCAAAGGTGTGTCGTCATGTCCCCTGCCACGGAAGTCACATTTTGTATCACAGTTGACCGTACCTACCAGCAAGTTGTATGGTACACTTGCCATTCTCCATAAAAATGGCCTCTCAAAAATCCTTTGAATCCACCGTCGACACAATCCGCACATTCCTGTCCACTCGCTACCATGCTGTAACGGGACGTACCCCGCTTCCCCTAAACAACTGTCACTATTCTATGGCAGGACTCTGACCTACTCGACATCGTCCTCCAAGGACAGTTGGAGGGCGACGACGAAGAAAGAGGGTCCAAGTTGGAGATGTACAAGCTCAACGTCTACCGCTAGTCTTTTTTGCTCCGTTCTGAAAATGATACTAAATGCTCGTTCTTCAAGATACCCCCCGGAACGAGATCATGTTCGGTTTACTCGTCATCGTTTTCCCCGCTTCCCATGGACGCGGAGAATTCATCCTCTGCGACAAAGAGCACGAATGGGAGGTGGATCTCGTAAAGTCAATTTTGGAATCTTCTCAGCAGCCATGCGTGAGCTACGCTGTGTTCTTCTCCGACGTCGAGCATGAGGACCCATGGTGACGCCTGAATACCGTGTCACTCTGACGTGTAATCTGTACTTTGTCCCGGTGTTTACCCAACCGATCTCCACGCTAGCACCATACCAGCAGACACTGGCGGAGGCCCTCTACGAGATCGTGACCAACGATGCCGTGCTGCCTCTTGGGGGATACCTTGGCATTAGCAGGTATCGTGTCGAAGAGGGTGCAGAGACACTACACTCGCCCGTGTCTTGTCCGCTCTTGGCCTGTCCTGGAACGTTCGCGCGTCGTCACGACGTAGCTTCTAGAGCCTATCCGCACTCGCGCATCGTCGACCCGTCCAAGTGGGGCCAAACGTACCTCGACGTTATCCATACCCTCGTGCGGCCGTCCGGCGCCCAACTGGCACAGTATGTAAGCATTTGCAGTACCAGCAGAGAATTATTACTGTTCCTATCTTGACTGACTTGACCGAAAATCCAGACCAGCTTGCGGAGGTGACGGACCTCGAGGACAATATTTCCGAGGTGCAGTTGTGGTGTCACGATCGGCAACGAGCCAACGATCGGTCACGTGTATGTGAACTTGTGCATCGCCATCGATCCCTCTGCCGCGAGAGAGCGATCGATCAACAGGTGGCAGGCGCAGTAAGCTACTATCCACCTACACTTTCACGATCACAGGGACCTTCATCGCCACACATGTTTCCTACTTCATGTAAGTGTTATACCATCATGACTTGGGGCGTGTTACACGCGTGTCATCAGCACCGCTTCTCAAGGTTTTCGTTTTGCAGAAAGACCAGCAGGTACTTCGAAGGGGACCTGATTTACTGTTTAAAAATTATCCACAGCCACCGCTGATCGTGATCTACCACTTGCCGTAATAGTCACGTACCGCCAAAAATTGTGGGTGAGCTGTTTGGGCCCGAGAAATTGGCCTCGTCCTGTCCCAGAGAAGAGAGCGACTGCGGCACAATTAATATTATATACATCAGACATAGTCCAAATGACCCACTGGGGTTCCGTCTTGCCACCGTGGATCAGACATACGTCGACCGTGAAATTAGCCATGCGATTTTCGTCCCGTCACCCCCGCAAGGAGTCTGCATGACAGACTCTCTGCGAACGCCATGACAGAAAACATCACATCTGGTGCAACCTCGCATCGTCAACGTCACGTGGGGATTCTGCGATGCCGGCGATTACTCGTATTGTTGGTCAAGTTAGGCGATGTGTACCTGTGAGGTGGTCCCTTGCGGGCATGTAACTCCGCGATAAAACAGGCAGACGACGTACAGGACCCCACCAGAATGGACATAGCACGTCCGGGGGTAACGTCGGTCCCGTCGGAGGGATCCAAAAAGCCACGATATGCTGGTGGAGAAAATAAAAGTAAGACTTGTCAGGTAGGTCCTCGTGACTGAGATCACGAGTCTCCGGTTAAAGTATTAAAGGTTGACAATGTAGACGTTTTCCAGAAGCATCGTCTTCACAAACTCCGAACGATTTGTTTGGAAGTGTCACGAGGAGCACCCGTTCGTCCCTGTTGTGAAGTGCACAGGATGCGAGAACAAGAGAGATGGTGACTTGCTGCGTAGGGTTGCGTGGTATATGTGACAATGTCGAGGTGCCTTGAACGAGCCTTAAACATTGAGCACGTAGTTTTGCACCCATAAACCACTCTTGTTATTACCCTTAGCAGGTGCGCCACATAATGTAAAGGAAAACTAACGTTCAATATATTCAAATATATTGAATTCATCAACGCGGCCGAATCCGCGGCATCGAACTTCTTCGTCCTGTAGAATAACGTCAGAACGATGCTCGTTATTACGGTGTAACGCCGCCGGTTGACAGGCACCTTAAGAACACCCACCGTATCACTCGGGATTGCTTTACGACGATAACACGTGAGACTTGGGTAAATGAATTGGTGGTGCTTGACATGACACAAAGTTCGTCCTTGATGAGTTGTCATTCCAGTGGAGAGAGAAACGAATCGCTTTCACGGAACTACATTCATCGCGCTGTATTAAGGTGGAGGTGCGATAAGACTTCTAGGGCAGAACCAGGACAGAATCGATGACCCTGGTTAGAATCATCTTTCTATTTGGTAGGTGCGGCGGAAGTTTCCGCGCGGGCGCAACCATGCCAATCCATTAAGGACAACGCACCACAGAAGTTGCGCCTTCGCGCTATCGACGTGGCTAGATCGTAGGAACAGCCCGTGGAAGTGGGAATTACGGGGATCCAGACCAACTTACCATGTAAGTCACATATCAGATGCATAGGCAGATGAGGGACCAAGTCCAGCCTATTACTGAGGAACCCAGAACAATCGTCGATGACCCAGAAGTGTACGTGAGGAGGTTTGGGTGTCGCATATGGAGGCACTGGGCACCGCGTAGTTTGATCGTTTGTGCAGATCATCGTCGACGAGGTCGTACTCGATCTACCTCCAGTTCGTTTGGCAAAGTCTTTTTGGCACTTGTCGGAATCGCGATAGGACATGGTCTTCCCTTCCCAATGAAGCGGCATCGATGTTACGTTGCTTGTTAGACAAATGGAGTATGAAAAAGTTCTGCTTCGACTTCAAGATGGCTTTATTCACCTGGGAGCATCAGGAAGAACAGATAGATCGAGTGGTTATCCACACGACTTGTGAAAGTGCCGTTCCACCTGCGACATGCAACAAAAGCGGATGCGAGACCAGGGGAAGAAGTGAGCTCCGTCAACTTGCTATGCCGAAATAAGCTTCCAGGGGGGGCAGATGCTGATAGATAAACAACTTCAGCAGTGATTGATGGCACGATTCAACTTACCTGTTTTTCTTCAAGCCCCCCAATGTTGGGGTACTGGAGGTAGTTGTAGTAGAGTGGTGATGGCATCACGATCGAATGTTCTGATGCTGAGTCTGTGTTTGAGGCCCCGTGGACAGAGGTTCATGTGGTCTCAAATCAATCAGTATTTGTGTGGCTTCTGGTGACATTGTTTTGACTCGCACATGATCGTCATTTTTTAGACCGTTCGGAAGGAAAACAAAGATGCAGGCCTTGCTGTGTTTATACCCGTTAGAGGTAGAAGAACGGGAGGGGATCGTGAATTGCAAACCCCGACTGCATCCACGAGGACATGCCCTAGAAACTGCTTTTGGGAATGGGTCCACGTCTACATATCCACGTACGTATATCATGGGATAAGTCCATAGCGCGATTTCCCGCGAGGTGGAGCACATCTGTCAAACGAAAACGAAGTGAGTAGTGGGGTTCGAAGGGTTATTTGAGGGGATATCTTTATAGCTTCCTGCAGTAGTTTATTACCTGGTATGACCGAATCGTGGACCTTTTGTGCGGGTTTTGCGGCAGACTTGCGTTGCAGATACGCCTGGCAGCTCCACGCACGGTAGCTAGGCGTCAGATGCTCCGGAAAAGGATATAGATTGGCCGGGAATGAACCCCCCTGAAAAAGCTCCACGAAAGTGTTCCAGGAACGTCGGTGTCACTAATACGACCCTCCATTACATTCGACGACCAAACAAGAAGGCTGAAATCTTGATACTTACCGGTCGGTCATATTCGGCGGAAATGGGAAAAACTACGGAGCACGGAGTTTTGGGTACGGCGAAATGGAAAGCGCCGTATACGATAGCCGTTATCAGGAGGACCATGCAAGAAGGTTAAACAAGCGGCGTTCCAAAAGCAGTGCTTTACTCACGCAGATAAGATACATTTCTGAACCTAACGTCCACACGATAACGACCGTTGCGAGTGTTTTTGCTGGATCGCTTTCCAGGCATATCAATAGCAGCTAGTAGCAGCAGATGCAGTCGACATTGAAATCAGCCTCCGCGACCAGGATAGCGGGTCGGATGCAGTAGATAGGCAATCGTATTACGATTTAAACCCGTCTAAGCTTCATATTTCACTGTTTTGTCGTCAGCGCTGACGTCGTAATTATGTGTACTACCATCGGGTAGGCCGTAAAGGGTGGAGTGACAGGAGTCGTCACTCTTAAAGCTCGCGCTGCCATTATATCACTTTTGGGCTGTGTAGCGTCGGCTCTTCTAACACCCAAGCAGATTGATTATTATGTGAATCGCGGCGGGATCGATCATTACCGCTGCGCAACACGCATCATTTACGCTTACACCAAGCATCACGAACTATTAGCATGGGACGCGGACACAAAGAAGACGACGCAAAAGAAGCGAGACGAGTGACTTCTTCTTACGCGTAGTCGGAAGGAACACATGTAAGAGCTGCGGAAGTGCGTTTGTCGGGTACGTAACCAGATAGGGGACGAAGGCGCAGAAGTGGAAGTGTAGACTCGACGAGAGGTAGCATTAGGGAGTATTAGGGGCACGAAGGAGTATTTCGGGGTATACCGAGACAGAGCAAGACAAGACAGTCGGGCCGCATAGCGAGAGGCGAGCGGGGATGGAACGCGTTCCCAAGGATGTGGTTGAGGGAGTACTGCGAGGAGAGGGGGATTGATGGGAGTCAAGGACAGGAACGGAAAAATGACCACCCACACGATCGGAGATCCCGGATAGAATGTCCTTGGCCTGTTTAACGCCTGCGAACTCCGGTCAGGCATAGACATGGGTGGGTATCCACCTCGGAACCCGGCTGCGTGTGGTAGACAATATAGCACTGGGACAGCGAGGGAAAGCGCGACAGGTGGGTGGGAGGAGTGCTTGGCCAGTGGCGCCCTGCACGCCGTCGGATGATCGGTGTGCTACACAGGTTGACGTGACAATGAAACCTACTCACCGCCCTCGTTTTTTGGTGTTGACGCAAGTTACCGACGAAAGAAGATAATATGAAGTTCCATTCCGAAAAAGACCAGAGATCCTTGTAGGCACGAGGAGCTTAACGATCACACGTGTGACCGGATAAAAAATAACGTTTTCGCGAAGGTTGAAGACAGGCCAAGATCCTGAGATGCATTTCTGTCAATCAGATTGACGCCGACAATGCAAATATCTGACTTGACTGACAGATTCGTCTGCCAGCTGAGAAAAGCTGGCATGCTTTGCCGGTCTCGTCGTCGATGTGCTTGCTCACGCGTACTAAAATATTTTCTGACAAGTATGATAGCAGTGCTCCGCGATATAATAACGCTGTTTGGGTTCCATTACATCCTATCAAGATCCAGAACTACCTCGATACCACAGCTTGGTCCAGACTAGGAGTGGTCCTTCTGTGGTTTTCTTTCCTGCAAATGGTCATTTGAAATTCTTAGCCGTAGCCCGCAGCCTCGATGGGCCGAGTGTATCGTTATCGTTCTGATAGTAACCGAGCTGGATGTAAAAAAAACGAGAGCCATCCTGAGAAATGATAAGCAGAAGAATAAATAAAAAAAACATGTAGTAACCCTTAAGTTGACGCGATCCCTCTGCCATAATCATCGAACGCACGTGTGGCGGCAAAGATTTGGACTGCATTGCCAAAGTCGATCGGGCTGAATTTCAAAACCGTTCATCCCCCGCAGAAAAAAAGAGAAAACCAACCTCTGACCGTGACGACCAACGACTCATCTCGCTTGTCCTCTCCTCCCACCAGGTGAGCGAGTGAATACGACACGACCGCCACGCTCATTACCTGGACTGCTCTTCACGACTATCTCCGGCCAGCCCATCTGACAATCTCACGCACCCATCTACCTGGCCGACCTGCTGACGTCGCGCCACACCCCCTGCGCTGTAATTCGAGCTTTCAGCTGTTCGCCTTCCCCTCCCGTTCGGTGAGCGCTTAATACCTGTCCAGCATATTCCTCCCGCGCCAGCCACTGACTAATTTCTGACGTCAGGCATTTTAATAGCACCTTCCACCGAAAAGTACATACCTTTTACCTCTGTCCATGTCCCTTTCCATCTCTCTTTAAATCACATCAGGTACGTGCAATCTATGCAGCTGACTTCGACCACTGATATCCACTACTGGAAGTGTCTCGGTCACCCGTACGCCCTCGTTAGATTCCAAGGGAGTGCCCGCCACAAAAAAAGGATGAGTTCGACAGTCTGTCTGACTGACACGTCCGTTATACCATTCCCCACCAAAGAATCTTCCTACGCACTCTCGTCGAACACGGCGGGTCGGCCTCTACCTCACATACCCCGTCGCCCGCGGTCGTCCCCTAATGGCCATGGTCATTCGTATTCCGATTCGTGCTTAATACAGATTAAACAACCTAGCTCGCCGACGCCCCCAAGTCCCACGTCGAATACCCCCCTACCCGCCTGCTATGAGTCGGATTCGAGCTCGTCGTCTTCGTCCTCCGACGGAATGTGTCCCACCATCGTCACCCGCTCGCCTAATTCCCACTCCCAGGTTTCTACGGAGACCCCGAGCATCAGAGTGAAGGACCGCGGCCCCGACGATCCATCACGTGACTTGTCCGACGATGACACATCGCCGCATTCTGTGGTGCGGATCAACGTCGGCGAGTGTGCCTTGGACAAGCCGGCTTTAAAGCACACTCGTCACGTGTCTGAGCCGAAGGTGAACCCACCACCGGCAGTTCTTCCGCCCGCTCCGCCGTCCTCGGAAATCCGCACCATACGCAAAAAATCAGGCGAGCTGGTGAAGCCATCACTTAAGCGACGGCCACAACTCTCCGTGGTGACGAATGGTCCATCCGCCAAAAGTGCACCGGCGACACCGACACCGACGAAAGCTGTCCACTTCGACTCCAAGCTAGAACACATCAAGCTGTTCTTGGCAGAGCAGAAGCCTCTGGCAGTTTCGCGGGATGGTAGCCCGAATAGTGATACCAGCGGCACGGAAGACTTCCCGTCTTTCGTGTACGGAGAACCTCCCAAGGCACAGAAACAAGTGAAGATGAGCATTCGCAATATGCCTCCCACGCCGAGGACGAACGAAGACGTGGCGTTGCAAGAACTTAGCCTTTTAGAGGATCAGCATACTCTTCTTGGCAAAGTGCGGGTCCGCAACGTCGCCTATGAGAAGTGGCTGGCTGCACGGTTCACAACGGATTGGTGGCAGACCACGAGCGAGGTGGCTGCGCGTTATGAGAGATCGGTTGAAGATGGCATGTTTGACATCTTCACGTTTTTCATCCGCCTCCACGACATCTGGAATCGGATCGAAGACAAGTCTCTCTTCATGGCGTTGCGGTATGTGTCTGGGGGAAGGGAGTATTGGGACAACAACTGCGGTCAGAACTACCACGTCAGGTTCGTTGCCAACTCGCTATCCGACCGACAGAGTGGGACTATGGGGAGCGCAAGCGACGCGACGATGAAGGATCTAAAATCGCGCCTCGAGGAAGTCGCAAGAACGAAAGCAGCACCCAGTGCGGCATCAGCCTCGCCGGTACAAGCGTCGTTCAGCGGCAGTTATACCTCTCCTCCGTTATCCTCGTTAAAGTCGCTGTCGCAACGATACGATTTTGGGCCGGCGAACAAGTGGAAGTTGCGCCCTACACCTCGCCATACGAGAACCCACACGTACCCTGCTGCGGGACCACCCCCTCCCCTCAACCCTAGCCCAACGGAGAGAAGCGTGACTGACGCTGATAAAAACGAGTCGAAGGAGTCCCCGGCGTCTGCAAAAGTGCAACCCCCATCTACGCCCTCGTCGTCACCTCAGGCAATGTACAAAGAGACCCCTTCGTTACCCCGTGCGTCTGACACCGTCGAGACTGGCCGTCCACAGGCCCGTGAGAGACATCATGTGCGAGGGTACGTGGATCACGCTGCGCCCGATACTCCCACTGTGAAGAGGACCTCTCCTGGTCTTCCACGGCTGCATTCGTATCCGTTCGCTGAGAACTCTGGGCCCATGAATTCTGGTTTCGGGCGGCTGAAACCTACGCGTCTGTCGCCGCCCATTCCGGTTTCCCCGGAGAGTGAGGAGGCAGGGTCTGCTGAAGTCTCTCCGGCGAAGCCACCTGCAGCGCCGGACACCACCAGTGAGGATGCCTCGAGTGGATCGCACGCCGATGCCTACAAACAATTTGTTAATAGGTGCGTTTTTATCGGCCAGCCGTTCATGCACATTCTAACGTATTGTCTTAGGTACTGTTTTTACACGGGGACAGACTCGCTGCTCGACGACTCGACTAGTTTAATTTCACGTCCTCTCCACCCCGCAGCCTTCGAACAATATCTTTTGTCGCAGTCACCCCCCAATCATACCTTTTCTCCTTACATCCGGGATTTGGCGACTTTCAGCTCTGCCCAACGAAACGGAACCGTGACTCCGAGTGGGCCCTCGATGACCCCCATTGCCAGTTAGGCAACTTCTTGAATCGATCGTCCTGCATTTTGGCCACGGCGACGAAGACTCCGTATAGACTCATCTTCATCATTTTTTTTCATTCTTATCTCTCCATGTCCATCATATCTACACACGACGCTGCACCCAACCCATTATAAAAACCCGTTTTTACTCAAGATATGACGCAGATATCGCGCACTCTACACAATACGGTATATACATAACCCACATCTTCATGCTTCGTTTCTTCTTTACTCTGTTTCCTTTTTTTTTTGTGTCCTACCCACACGTCTTTCTCCTGGTCTCACTGTCTCCTCTATCGTATTGATATTAGTTATCCGTCATGCTCGTTGTACATGTAGGATCAGGTTTTTTCTTATCATCATGGCTCGTGGGGGGTTGACAGTTCAATGAATTCAGTGATGCTTTGCCAGTGAGACGTGCTGGAATCCCAGCCTTGAAAGACAACGATGATTACATGGTAAACACACACAAGTCTGGCACTAATGTCTTGCCCCCCTGCGAGAACCTCCACGTCCACCATGGTACCCACCTCTCCTGCCACCCCACCCATCGTCACCCCGACCACTCCCCCCTGCCCCGGACCAAGTATCTTCCTGAGTCGGAAACGCTCCACCGGGCCTCGTCATACCTGTAGGAGTTGGTATGTTAGCGGATACCGCATTGAGGTGCTCGGCCGCCCCGAGTCCAGGTATGAAATCATCCGAGTTCATGCCGTCGTCACCCGAAAACGGCAGTACACGGGCATCCGACGAAAGTCCAAACGGCGGGTTCCCATTCGCAGTTGAATACCCCAACATCCCGTCCGTATCGTTTCCGCCCCACAACTTCGCCGTCCCAATACCTCCACCAGCACCACCAGCGCCAGCAGTGGCAAAACCGTTCCCAAATCCACCGCCACCGCCGCCTGTACCGCCGCCATAGCTGAATCCAGGGACCATGACATCCTCGTCTTCCTCTTGTCCACTCATATCCACGACTTCGGGTGGCTTCTCGCCACCGCCTGAGAATACGGACGTGACATCTCCGGGGCGTTCTCTCGACCAGAATCGCGTCGTATGGTCGTTGGAGGCCGTTACGAGGATGTGACCGAGAGGATGGAAAGCGAGACACCAGACGTTGGAGTCGTGCGCTTGCGAGAGTGTCGCGCGGGGTCCGTGTGTTGTGAATGAGAATGGGGACGCGCTTGAAGAGGAGGGTTCGGGGCCTGAGAGGTCCCAGTGCAGGACGGCGCCTTCCGAACCACCAGACACGAGGATGGGATGGATGGGATGCCAAGTAACAGCTGTGTGTGTGAGTCGCCCGGGAAAATGCGTGGATTTAGCCTGAGGTATGGATGAAGAAAGGGATTTACACGTACAGCACACTTCTTTTTTGTGGCCTTTGAGGACGCGGAGTTCTTTCATGGCGCGAATATCGAAGACGCGTACGGTTTGGTCACGAGATGCGCTGGCGACGAGATTACCGTTGGGAGACCATGAAAGTGCTTGAATGGTATTCTTGTGCTGATGGCTGGCAAAAACGAACGTGAGTTCATTAGAAGAAAAGAAAAAACAACACCTACAGAGTCGAGAGTATAGTTCCCGTGCGCGGATCCCAGAATTTTATCAAGTTGTCTTTACTTCCCGACACGAGAAGACCCTTTGTCGGATGCCACTCGACGCATTTCACATCCCACCCGTGTCCTATTTTCACGTCGTATCAACAGAAACAGTAGGACGTAGCTTCGTACCTGTGAGAACGCGCTCTTCTCTGCTCTCCTCGAAAGACCATATCCGAATCGTAGAGTCGTCGCTCGCAGTAGCAAACCGTCCATCGTTCGGGCTAAAAGTGAGACCGCGGATAGCTTCGCGGTGTCCCTGCCACGCATTCAAGTTGTTCATATTGGGCTGAAAGTATTTGATGATGCCGCTCTGGTCAGCCGACGCCAAGTACGCCCCCGAATGGGTGAACTGGAATGCGCGAATGGCGGAATCGTGAGCTTGGAGAATCGTTTCGAAGTTGAATGTCAGGCCGTTCCATAGGGTGAACTCTCCGCTCGTCGAACCGGTCAGGACACGCCTTCCTTCGGGTGTCCACTGAAAACGGGTTGCAAAAAAAAAGGAGATCGTCGAATTATCAAACTAGAAATACATGGGCACGGACCGTCACGACGTTGACAGGACAACGTATTTTATTCGTGGACGTGTGGATAAACTTGGTGCACAGAGACGTCGAAGAGTTACTCGGGTATGCGACAGGAGGGAGAAGCTGAATGGTATCATCGTGAAATCAGCGTCCGCAGAGATAGTTCTTTTGAGGACAATGCTTACCTCGATAATGTACGGTGGAGCGGGTCTCATAGATGGTACATAGGTCGGATTCGGACGGTGTTTTCGCAACTGCAAGCAAGCAGTTGGGAAAACGCAATCATTTCAATTATCGGTCTGCACCTCTCTCGCGACTTACCAATGCCCATCTACCCATTCCACCATTGTAGTCCACCGTCCGACGGGGTCTCGTTTTCTTGACGGCCTTTCCGTCTGCTAACTGTCGGGCCGTAGCCATTTCCTGCTCGAGTATTCGTGCATCGTCAACCGGAGGTGGTTGTGGCCCACTCAAGTATCTCTTTGGAGTCCAATCGTGCTCCGAGGATGTAGGTTTCGGGATTGCGGAGGGTGGAAGAAGTAATGGGACTGTGGTGGTCATACTAGCGCAATATGGACGCGCCAATTGCAGCCCACATGTTTTTGATCTTGTTTGGTTTGGTGGCTGTGCGACCTTCGTGGCGCGTGGCCATTTCTTTGTGCGGCCCGCAGAGGCCGCTACATGCAGCGAATGGTAAACAGACGTGGTAAGGCAGAATCGAAACTCCGGGGATGTCATTCCCAAGCAGCTATCCTTGTCAAGTTCTTGCATGGCAGACCTTATCGTGGCCCACTCGAGCTCAAGAATGTCACTTGTCACCGTGGGTGAAGGTGAAAAGACGAGCGACGCCCAATCAAATCCAGACATCTATCTAATACTTCGGGTGGGTGGATATGATAGACCTGTATATCCATCCTCGCCCGTCAAGACCACCTCGCACTATGACGGGATCTTATACACGCTTTAAACGGCGCGTGGGAACAGCAATGCTACTCCGTACCCCTTCTCAGAACGATGAACAAGTTATCGAGGATCATGATACTTTTCCACGGAGGTACCCCGACCTCCAGGGCTCGACTCAGATGCAGGTAGGCCAAGGGCGAGCGGAGATAGTGTCCCGCGAATCTGCCAGAGGGCGCATGCTCTTTGTAGACGAGAACTCCGGTCAGGTAGTCGGAGAAGCCAGAACTCGATCACAAGTTTCAGTTCAAGGAAGACCCTCTGTTGGGTCTTTCTCATGCAAAGAATGATCTTGTGGTCGTCGAGATCGCTGAAAGAAATGCGGGCCAGCACGCCGTCGGCGCTTCCCCCCGGAAAGGATATAACGGGGAGAATACCAAACGACCTCTTCCCCCTGGAAAGATCTCCCGTCCAACTATTCCAGGACACCGTCTCCACGACCACTCATAGCAGGAGTGACCACTCCCACGGAATCGCTTACTCCTCCACCTCTGGAGATACCAAAACGTTTACTTCTTTCGGTGGACATGGTATTATCGACCATGGATTCTTCCGCCAAGCAGATTGTTTCCGTCAGTCTTACACGCGCCTTCGAACACAAGTGTAACCGTTTTTCTCATATTGATGCGGATCTGATGCAGCTCGCAGCGCGGGATTGGTAGTCAGGACTAGCAAGAACATCGTCGCCGTCTATATGGACGTGAGACATGTCGGGAGGCGGGTTACTATCAAGATGTATGTCGCAGCGAGGACAGGCAGTCGGGTTCGATGAGCCTGTTTTAGTTGAGCATTTTGTCTCAACGTGGATATAGACCAAGTGGTCTTCTAGGTATGTTCCATTGGGGTATGTTGCGACAAGCTAGCTTACGGGTCACCCGGAACACGTATCAGTTCCGGAGAGTACTGAAATACGAACCGTACCAGAACTGACACGAGTGCCCATTCTCACATCCTTGCCGCTTCTAGAAAATGTTGTATGAACATTTCGCAAAAGCTGACTGGACTCAACGAGAGTTTGCCGCAGGATTCCATCAACTCTTACACCATGTTTTCAAATGTCTATCTCGATCGCGCCTCCTTAGAACCAGTCGAGGTAGGTACGATCCTCAAGCAGAATGCTCCTCTCAGCTGAAAAAATGGTCGCAGTCTCCCCCTTCGACTGAGGTGACGGTGGGGACGAGCAGGACCAAACTGCCGTCAGCCAAAATCTCGATGGCGGTTTCTTAACGACCTTGCTTCATCATCCCAAGCACGCATGAATGTCTGTAAAAGGCGAAGATGGGATAGGAACGGACTTGTAGCTCGTTGCAATCGGCTGATTCTGCGCAAGTGGGCAGAGCATGAACAGTTTGGACTGACGGTAATGTAGGTAGGGCGGTGGCGAAAGAACTTCAGTCTCTGGAGTCTTCACGCCGGATATGGATGGG
This sequence comes from Pisolithus albus, assembly GCA_024613165.1. Taxonomy (NCBI): domain Eukaryota; kingdom Fungi; phylum Basidiomycota; class Agaricomycetes; order Boletales; family Pisolithaceae; genus Pisolithus; species Pisolithus albus. Next base: position 246,464 of record JANFAB010000081.1, read on the forward strand.
AGGTCACCGAGGAGTGAGTTCTGTGGCAAGGGTTTCATCACAGATGATAGCGCCATGCGGAACCCATGAAAGTTGGTATCACATTCCAAGACATATTTTCTGTCTACCACACGGAGCCAGTCGGGCCGGGGAGGTCGGCCGAATCGGTAGTAACATCATTCGCAAGGGAGTACATAACTTTCAGATTGCAGGACATCCTCCCGACAGGGCCATATATAAACCCGCCGTACCATACCCCTAAGTAGTGTACGAAGTAGATATCTATGCACATTCGTCGAGTCCGCTCTTCAGGGGATCCAGTTGTCCTCATAAGAGCAAACCAGCACCAGACAGTGAAGCACGATTTACTACCCTCTACCGACATGACAAGTTTCCAACGATACAGGTATATAAACAAATGATTGGGGGATACAACATCTCCTTGAAATCGCTCAAATACGTGAAACAATAAGCGCACAAACAATTATACGAGGTTATCTCAGCACAACACCAGTCAGAGATAGCGAAAAGAAAAGAACGAAAAAGAACAGAAGAAAAGAAAAGGAAGAAAACGAGGACAAAGAGTGGAAGGCCGAAAGTACCCTAATTAATCTCTTTCTTCGGAGAGCGTCGAACTCCTACCTGAACCAGGGCGGGCAGGCGACCTAGACTGCGATCCGTTCCTGGATCGCGCTGCCTGCTGACGCAATTGTTGCTCATGCAGTTCCCGTTGTGTCAGCGGGTAACTGGGCAGGCATTTCAATTCGAACGTGGCGGGGAGCACATCGCCACAATGCTCTCTAATGAATTCGTCATTCACCACCAGTCCACCGAACTGCGTATCGCGGCCGAGCCAATCCAATCGCTTGAGCGCCTCGCCAAGCCTACCACCCGGCACATTGGGATCGGTAGAACGGTTGTGCTGGTAGGCCGTAAAAATCTGGCGCTTCAATGACCGGGATACATTCTCGTATTCCTTCTTCGCGACGTCGCCGTACATATATCCCGATATACCATCCAAAATTTCCCCACAGGTCACGCCGATTGCCTTATCGCGCGCAACTATCTGAATCATCCATGGGAACGAGCGAGAGACGATTCTGATATAGGTCAAGCGGGGGTATGTCGCTGGAGCTTTACGACCCTTCATCCAGGATCGTCGGCTGTCAGTGGTACGGTAGCAGTTGCTTGTGTGGAATAGCATGTTCCATCGAAGATAGTCATCGACTGAATCCCCAGGAGGGGCCAGTAACGGGTTGACTTTGACGACCGCACCCACAACTCTGGCTAGGAATGGCTCAAGCACGGGTCCATCTAGAGTAATTAATAATAAAAAAGATACCATCTCGTGTGAGGACGTTAACTGAACGGGAGCACTGGTTTGGAACTTACAGTGTGGTCCCTCCGCAAAGGGGTCCATGCGGTCCACACTACTCATCCACCTCATATTTGCGCGCGCTGTATCAGTCGCAGGAGCAACGGCTGGCGGTGGAGGAGGTGGGGGAGGTGCATTCGCCTGGCCCATCCAAGGTGTCGCAGCTGGAAACGCGTACGGTGTCATTGTAGGCGGAAGCATCTGCATCCCCCACGCTGCCGTAGCTGGCGTATGATACGCAGCGGGGAGTCCCCAAGCAGGGGGTCCATTAGGAAGTGGTTGCTGAAACGTAGCGTACGCAGACGGAGGTGGATGTTGAGGGGGCCATGCCTGTGGGTGCGGAGGAAGCGCGGCAGGTGGAACCCATGCAGTGGCAGCTACGTTTGGGTAGCCTGTCACATCAGCGGCTACGCCAGGGGGTGGGCCTCCAAGTGGTCCATAGACGTTAGGAAGGGAGACAGGGGGTGGGTAGTACGAGCCTGGTGCTTCGGCTGGCGGTGGCATGACGGGAGTGTTCTGCAAACTTGGTGCTGAGGGAATGTAAGGTGTTATATTGGGTAGTCCAGGAGGGTAGTAAGGATAGTGCGAAGGTGTGCGGGGTTGGTGTACCCAGCCAGAAGGCGCCGTTTCCTGGTGGTTCGCAGGCGGGACAGGCGGAGGGATGGCACCCTCTGGAGAAGGAAGTGGAGGGATGAATGGACCGCCATCAGGCGTATCATATAGCATCTTCGTGCGAGTTCTCAATGTATTAGGATATAGAACAGTTCAATTCACTGGTGCGATCAGAATTGAGTTACGTTGAGCCATATCGAGTCAAGACGGGCGGCATGACCGCTCACAGGTGTACAGAGCCGCAGCTACGTGGAAGTTTCGTGATTGCACAGATACGATGACTCGGTCACAGGTCGATCAGACGTCGGAGGCGGTTTGTAGTGTACAATTGTTCAACAGTTGGGTTCGGTGCACGCGAAACTCCTGAAAAAGCAGTGTTAGCTATTGTCAAGTGTACGACACAGGAGACTGAGTGCCTTGGAGCCGAACCAGTTTTTTTTCGATGGTGTCGGTGCCCACTGCTGCGCAAGCCGAAAAGTTCCTCAGTTACTTCCGATTGATTGACGTCGAGGTCAGTGCGCTCACCTAACCAGAGAAACAGTGACAGGTGTAAGCGGTGACAATGTACTGCACTGGCTTCCCTGAGCCACAGTGGACGACACAATTTTTTCAGGACGTTGTTAGCAGGACACGGAAGAACTACAAAGCTGGGTGTCTCTTGACAGATTCTTATTGGCCAAATGGCGATGATGAGGCTTACCCAATCAGGAAGTAATAATACGTCGGATTAGATAAGCAGTGGCTGTACAACGTCGGCGAAGACTGCTTCCGCCCTGTGTAGCGGACAAGCGTAGGCAGATACTATTGTGCACTGCCTGTCGAGCACCATGTAATGACTCGCAGCATGTACTTCTGGAAGATTGGAAGGTTCGACAATTCCAGTACCCGTGGATTTCCGAAAGCCCCACGAGACCCGCGACGCCCACACGCCACTTCCGTTTCTGCACAGGATGTCTCGGACGAAGAATCGGAAAGGACATGATTGGCTGGGCTTTGTAATGTGGTCTATAAAGATAGCAAAGCTATGACAGGGACCTGCTAGATACAGACAACTGTGGGTGCAGATAATCGAAAAACAAGACTGATCATTGATACAACGTGCGCATGATCCGACCAGAGAAGAGATAGGTATATATGTAACAGCAGGTCGTACGAAATACAGCAGATATCACTCAAGAAGCCAGACACATCACAAAGATATTGGGTGCTTTGAACCCGAGTCGTGAAACCGAGTAGGTGTCTTTCTTCGTCAAGTAATCAAAATAGAATTTGTCTCGCAGCCAATCTGAAATGAAAGTTCGATACTGGTGGCTGATAGAGTTAATAACCTTCTGGATACTTACCGACTCTCTTGTACCGGCTGGGCGGAGCAGGCGTGTTGTAGTACATCGACCAATTATTAGCAGCTTGTTGGTTGTTGGCCGCAGCGCGCTTCACGTGTTCCTGCAATCGCGGAGGAAGCGAGTTGAACTCTTGTTCTGAGACATAGTTTTCGGTATACCTGCTTCCGCGGAATCAAAATGGTAGTTAAATCGTCAGACAAGCCTCGGCAAATGAAATTGAAGACATACTCTTTCCATATCGTAGTGCAGACATCACTCATGGTCACGCCACGCTCGTTTTGCACGATAGTGCACCAAGGGCTTAGCTCGGTAATGATGATGAGTTGCGTGACGCGAGGTAATGTGGCAGGCTCGTCTTTCTGAGTGAAGACGAGATCGCGGTCCCTTGCTTCCGGGTTGAATCCACCCGTGGAGCCTATACCACATCAAAGTCGTGTACGACAGAAAGAAAAGACCTTGTTCATACCGGTCACAAGATTGAACAACAGATGGAAGCCAGGGTTGGTACCCTGAAGGATTGGGTTGAGCTGGAGGTCGGTGTTAAGCAGATATAGATCGGTCTGTGATAGCACCGGCCCATCTGAGTGCACCCATTCGCAGTTGAATAAATAACATGAACATCGTTCCAAGACTCACAGCTTGTTCCAGCGGCCCACTTGCTGACCGTGGTGTCGCCCATGACTGCTTACGGCGATAATGAAATCAAGGAACCAAAGTGGACGAAAAAGCTGTTGGATTTCCAAGTGAACGAGTGGCTGCTTTGCGGGCGGCTTCGATGACTGGGTTGCAGGAAACACGAGGCTGCAGTGGTGGCGTCCTTTTTTATAAGGCCAACGGACGGGCCCAGTTGTGATCGGAGTGGCTGTGTCAGATTAGATTAGATCAGCACTACGTAATCAAATCCGTCCTGTGTTTGTAGAGCTTGGTCACTGCAGCAACGTCGACCTCCACTGCGCAGCGCATGGCACCCAAGAGCACTAACGCAAAGAAAGAGGCTGGGCGAGCCAAGAAGGCAGAGAACGAGGCTAAGAAACAACAAGTAGCCGCTGCGGACAAGGCATGTCACCTGTCATAGCCATCATACCGGTGTCTTCGGTATGCCGACTCACTCAGTCTCTTAGGAACGCAAGGAGGCAGAGTCTTGGAGCGAAGGTGCAAAATCGAAAAAGTCAAAAGAGGACAAAGAGGAGAAACGTCGGGCAGAGCTCGCTAGAAAGGCAGAGAATGCGCGGTTACTTGCCGAGGAGGAAGCATCTCTTCCTTCCAAATCGAAACCAGCTCCGAAAGCCGGTACGAAGAAATCCGCAAAGGATGTCAAGCCCGCCGGTCCTGGCGCCATTGCTGCAGGCGGCGGGTTAGGCAGTGGGAAGGAGAAGGAGAGAGAAACTGAGCCGGGCGAGCCCGAAACCTTGGCTGCCACGGGCATCGATAACGCACTCGACCTTCTGGAAGTCGTGACTGCGAAGATGGATAAAGCAAGTGTTGGCCAACAAGCTGCAGGCATTGAGAGGCATCCTGAGGTCAGTGACTGCTACAGGTTTTGCCAACGATGATGCTGATACGTTGGCAAATCAGCGGAGATACAAGGTAATCTCATTTCAACTCATTAATGGTGCACAGGTCAGATTACCCCGCGTGTTTACAGGCAGCTTTCGAAGCCTACAAGGAAAGGGAATTACCGAAAGTCAAGGAAGATGTGCGTATCTGAGATCTGACAGCTTGGAACCTCTGGCTCACTGCACATTCCATCAAGCACCCCGGTTTACGCTTGCAGCAATATCAGGTAAGGCACCGGATTCGTGGCGATATAGCCAATCTGACAGCTGTGGACCCTCCAGGACATCTTATACAAGCAATTCCAGAAATCGCCGGAAAATCCGTGCGCACCTGCTCTTTTTGATTTCCGCGGCATCGACATGTTGACATCTACACAGCTTCAATCAGGTCACTGTTGCATACGATGCTAGCAAAGAGGAGAGGGTCCAGGCTCTGAAAGAGAAGCAGGAAGCGGTGCAGAAACGGCTGCGTGCATGATTGGAACCTGCGGTCACGGAGATTGACCAGCCTTACAAGGGTTTGAGTGATTGTTGAAGGGATCAGTGACTAGATAGAAGCGCGAAGTAGAAGGACCGCATTGTTGTACATCTACGGTATAGTAGTAACTAGTCAGTCAAAGATGATCTGTACACTGTGCATTTGGGTGTTCCAGTGATAACGATCCACTGTTGCCGGTCGGCTGTGGCTGCACGATATGCCTTCCATCTGGAAAACTCGTGCGTCTGGAATTCTCAGAGACAACACTGCACGGGTAGGGTTGCGGTGAGACGACATTCAACAGCTGTGCATTAGATTACGTAACTGTAGATTGCTGGAGAGTATAACATCGGGGGCTGATACGATGGCTGGCCTCCACTCCAAGAGCCACTGTAGAGCAGCCATGCCATCCTCACCACTGCGTATCATTCCTCCTACATCACCACAACCAATGTCGCCGGCAGCCACCCAACCGACCAATACACTTATCATCACTCAAGTGCCACGCAACTTTTTCGAACCGACCATCCTCCAGGCGCTCCGTGAATACTTTTCTGTGTACGGCGAGATCACCCACTGGGTTCCGATATCCTCCTTCTTCCGTATACTTTTGGTATACAGTGATGTCGAGTCTGTGGAACATGCCAAGGCCAGCAGTGATCCTTTGGTCATCCAACCGAACCACGGGTAAGAGCGACTGCGCTTTGACTACGCATGATACTTATTCTTTGCAGTGAACGAACTATTCTTCGAGTTTACCGTGCAGAACCAAATCCGACTGCCAGTCCATGTTCGCCAATCTCCGGTGATCAGCTCCTCAAGCCTCCACCGGTGGAAAAGAATTTCCTTATTTCACCTCCGGGATCGCCTCCAGTTGGTTGGGAGCAGATACGTGAGGAACCACCGAACTCAGCGACACTCGCGGAGGACCTCGTCACTGCTCTGAACAGGTTGAAGTGTCGAGAGAAGCGTGGGAGTCGGGAGGTGCTACTCGAGCCTGAAGACGGGATCGGTGTTGGTGTATACGTCGAGGATTGCGACGGGGGCGAACCAGATGACGAAGACAAAGAAGTAGACTGGGAGTACGGCACACACAATCCATCGCGCATGTGCTGGAAACCACTTCCTACAGCCTTACCGCCGATGCCGGTGACTCTGCGTTAGTTCACTGTGAGTATCGTTACATGACGACCCGTTCCGAGCCAAGGACTACCGAAAACACGTACATGATATACTATACTGCCTTTGTATTTTCTGATCTCGTCCAAATTCCCGCTTGGGTTCTGTACTGACTTGTTCTGGTTCAGGTCTTGCTTCATCCACTTACTTACACCACATCGTATCTCTTCAGGTTAAGGCATTTTATTATGTAGCAGCATCGACCAATATTTTCTGTACAGTACTGCATAACTTGATGGACCTCCCGAGATTGACACAGCCACCACGACATGTTTGTTCCAAAAAAGGAAACCGTCGGTAAGCCGAGCTCTATTGTTTTCCGTGTCTGCATTGTTCTCCTGGGCGCTGGCAACCGGACGGCACTTTTATTCTTGGGACACAACAAAAGGCATGAAGTCGGGTCTGTGTCATCACCGGAGCCCTGCGCTCTTCTCTGCTTATCTTCCTTCACCTTCACTTTCTCTTCGCCGCTCGGGATGTTACTAGGAAGCATCCTCGCCGTTTCTCTTACCTTCGGCGCGTCTGTCGGTGAGTGTCTGCTCCGTTACATTCTGGGTAGCATACTGAGGCATTCGCAGTCGCGCAATCTTCTACTGTTCTTTGCGTTGCAGGTCAATGCCTTCAAGGTTATTCGAATACGACTCGTATGTTTTGTGAGCCAGTTGGCCTAGGTCGCTGCTAACCTTTCGTTCACAGTTGGTGCAACGCTCTCTGCCTCTGGAATCTCCACCGAAGTACTCTTGCTTCCTGGACAATATACGTCGTCGACGAACCCTCAACTACTCAATGAACTGTTGACGTCCTCTTCCGCAACCCTCTCTCCTTCACCGGGATTCGCAAACTCGACGGCCAATACTTCAGTGACGTTGCCTCTCACTGTGCAATTGCAACCTGGTATCGCAACTTACCCGAAAGCGCTCTACTCCGGTGAAGGCTCGTACATAAGTCTATCCACAAATTCTTCGACTTCCTTGAGTAATGCCGAGTCCCTCGCTCTGTCTGGTAATGTGTGGGCGGAGGTCACGGCGGGTAACAGCCGCGTTATTCTCTGGAGTTCAGTCCCAGATGCTAGTCAACTTCCAACTGCCGCTTCGGGCTCATTGTCGCTAGTCAAAATCGAGTCTTCAACGTGTTCTCCGCCTTGTTCCGGGAGTGGCGTTTGTACTGCATCTGGGACGTGCTCGTGCCCTGCCGGATTCTCAGGATCGTCATGCGAACAGTGTGCTTCTGGGTACTATGGACCTTCCTGCCAACCTTGCCCCTCTGGTTGCACATCCTGTGATGAGGGAATGTCCGGAAGTGGACGTTGCCTCTCCACTACGGTGTCGAATCCTCCGTCGAGTTGCAATTGTATCAACGGGCAGTGTGGATCGAATGGGCAATGCACTTGCCTTCCGGGTTGGACATCGGCGTCCAATGGCACCCAGTGTGCTGCTTGCGCAAGTGGATACTTCCTCGACTCGTCGGGTAACTGTGAAAGTAAGCAATCGACCCATCGGTGACTTGCGTGTGCTGACCGTGCTACAGTTTGCCAGCTCGGCTGTTCCCAGTGTGCTGATGGCTCGGGCGACTGTACCACTTGCAAGTCTGGCTACACACAAGATGCAAACGATCGTACGATGTGCAATGCTGTTTCTCAGACGACATCTGGCGGCACAACCTGCCCTAATGGCAGCTACAGCAACGGAACTGCTTGCGAACCTTGTGCTACAGAGTGTCAAACCTGTACCGGATCAACCTCGAATGATTGTATAATTTGCGCTTCGGGGACTTATTCACTGAACGGGTCATGCGTGCAGACCAACAGCGGTGGTGTCTGCCAGGGATCCTCCCTTATCGCCAATAACAACAAGCATGAGTGTGATAGTAAGTCACTAAACGTGGAGATTGGCTGGTTTGCTCAAATGTGTCTACAGCTTGTGGACCCAAGTGCACTTCGTGTCAGATACCAAACTTTAATGTCGCCTCAACTACGAACCAAGCCCAGTGCACTGGCTGCTTACCTGGTTATGTACTTTATCAGGGCCAATGCATTGGGAGTTGCCCTTCGGGCACGTTCCTGTCTCCCACGGACAATCTTACCTGCACAGGTATGTCTCTGCTTTTGTGGCTTGGTCTGTCCTGCTGACCGAGCGTTCGGCAGCTTGCGATTCGACCTGCAGCACTTGTGTGGGCAGTGCTAGTTATTGCTTGACTTGTGCGAACAACAAGCTCGCATCGAACGGGCAATGTGTCAGCTCGTGTCCGTCCAACACTTTCAGTTCCTCGGGTGCTTGTGTTGCGTGCCATCCCGACTGCGCAACATGCTCCGGCTCGGCATTTAACCAATGCACAAGTTGCAACCAGACGCTCCCCGTACTCACCAATGGTCGTTGCTTGGCAACCTGCAGTCAAAACCAGTATTTCGACACCACTTCTTCCACCTGTCAATCTTGCGACAGCAGCTGCTCGAGTTGCTCAGGGTCAGGTCCAAGTAATTGCCTAGCTTGCTCGAGCTCGAGCCAGGTACTGCGCGGGGGTTCCTGTGTCGCGGCTAATTGCAGTAGCGGAACCAGTATCGTACCTGGCCTTGGCACATGTTTATCCGAACTTGTGCTGGTCCCGTCGTCCACCGGAGGCTCGGCTGCCTTGCCATCCATCAGCGGCCTGTCATCTCCTGTTACCACGACGACAAGTCAGGCATTATCGTGGTGGGAAATTTTGTTAATGGCCCTTGGCTGCGCTTTCATATTTATTGCGTTCCTCTGGTGCTGGCGCCGACGTGCGCGGAAGCAAAGAGCCAAGGAAACCGCTGCGTTTGCATCCGCCAAGGCCCTCGACCGGAAGACAAACTGGCGACAGCGTCTCATGGCATTATTTGGCCACTCTTCGAAGCCAGCACCTCCGGATAATGAAGAGATCACTCTCTGGAAGCTGCGGGCTGCGGAAGAAGCTCACCACGATCGGGAAATCGAGAAATTAATCGGAGCATATGAGTATTCTAGGGCGGGGTCAAGCCGTGGCCCTTCTCCCGTTCCCTCGCTGCATGATCGCAAGTCACATGGGCCAATGCATGACTACGATTCGCACCGTCTGTCGCGCGAGTCGCTTTATTCCCAAGTCACTGGAATGCCGCGTAATGGACCTGAACCTCGACAGCCTGTGAAGTCAAACCCGTTGACGTCGCGCTTCTCCACGACGACTGTCGGGTCGTCCGTGTGCAAGAAACCGAGCGTTCTCAAGCGTGAACTGACGCCACGGAAACCACCACCAACAGATGCGGAGGCATATGCCACATCTGTTCGGGACGCTGCTGACGAGAGCGGATCATACTGGGTGACGCCAGTTAATACGGGCGGATCACGCAATCCATTCCGTCAGTGAACGGTTTTCCTTTGTTCTGGTTCATATTCGCCCCCTCACGCATGGATTATAATCTAACGGGATTAGAATAGTTTAACGATTTTTTTTTCACTCGCTCTTTTGCACTTCTCTCTCTTACTTCCAATCGCCACTGGACAATGTACTACTGTATATTTCGTTCGTCTTAATACCTCGCACATATCACGTAGACGACGACCTTGTGTAGCAATACAATGAACATAGCACACTCACCCTGTATGGGTTACGTAACAAACGAGCTGCTACCATAGTCGGCTACCACCAAATGTCAGGTTGACCGCTGACGCGACTGACGCACGGTGATTGCCACTTTCCCTGAGCCGCTGTTCATTGGAGGCGCCGACGGCGTACATACTCTCGACTGGACGTTGTATTCGGTAAGTGCGATCTCGAGTATCTCGATTGGTGTGGTCAAATTTGTCACCAGCTGCACTGTGCCCGCCAATATACAGGGCCATAATGTCCACACGTGTGCAGTATACACACAACTCAGGGAGCGCGCATATTTTACCACAGGTTTCAGTAATCCCCGTCACGGCGAAACCCTATCCCGGAGTGCTGTACAGAACATGCCGTCCATATTAAGCGGCAGGGCGAGCGTTCGGCCAACACTTCCCCGATTCCCCACATCTCCCCGCTCACTTGGCCTTTCTCCTTAACCTGCAGCCATGCTCGCTGGACCTAGCAGCTCGGCGCCACTAAAAGAGGACCAGCCGCCATCAGTGGCATGGTATGACGAGATTCCAGGAAGCATCTGTGGTCCTGAGGACGGCCCTTGGCCTCGCGCTTTCACCAACCTCACCAGCTCCGAAGCATGGGATAAGTTGTCGCTGGCTTCCGACCCTCAATCCCTTGCTTACGGCACTGGTAAGGAGTGGAGAGCTGACGCTCTCAACTTTCAGCCCTTCCCAGGTGCGAAGAGCCAGGATCGCTACGCCATGCAACAATTGCGCGTAGGCGATCGAATATGGACCCTCACCGCTGTGTTCGATGGTACGTCCGGTTGGTAATGCTCTTTTCGCGGTGGCCAAGTTCAGTGGCTTTGATACTAGGACATCTCGGCGACGCCACCGTACAACATGCTGCTTACCATGTGCCCATCATCGTTCGCGAGTTTCTGGAGGACCTTGACAAAAAGCACGGCGGACGTGTTGTCCCGCCTCCGCTGGTAGCGGATGTGTTCAGCAGTGCCATTCGCGCATTCGACGATGCGATTGCCAATGATGTCCTAGAGCTATTTCCGGGTGGTTTGAATGCTGCTATGGAAATGCCCGATCAGCAAATACACTCCATCCTCAACGATCAATATGTGGGTGGGAAGAACTTTGAAAGGGCAAGGCTTTGCATGTATGGTACCACTGCACTCGTAGCGCTTGTCGACCCTGATCACACTAACTTGTGGCTCGCTAATCTGGGCGACTGCCAAGGAGGTAAGCGAAGAAACGGCTCCCATGGTGAAGTCCCGTTCATAAAGTCCCAATGGTAGTTATGGTATCGGAGACTGCCCCTCAGGTCTGGAGTTATGAGGTCTTGACTAGGGTGCACAACGGACAGAACAATCGCGAAGTGGAGCGCGTTAAACGGGAACACCCGGGGGAACCGGACTGTATCATCGACGGTCGAGTCTTGGGAGCCATTGCCCCCTTCCGGTGTCAGTCGCATCGCGTTATGTTCGGCCCTATGCAGTAGCTAACGAGTAAGTGCAACTCTAGGTTTGGGTGATACGCCGTTCAAACAGCCTCCGGAGTTCACGAGGCGTCTCCTATACAACCTCTTCCCGGGCAGCAATGATACTTCTCTGTGGGAGGAGTTCCTGGTGCGGAACAAGACTCCGCCGTACATTTCGGCGATGCCGGAGGTCACACACTTTCCGCTAGATCGCTTGCAGAGGCCTTTCCGAAGATACCTCATATTATGTTCGGACGGTTTCACTGATATCTGCGGACAGCACCGGCGCAGTGTGATCGACCGATGGCTGCAAACCATTCCCCCTGTTCCTCGTGACCGTTCCGGTACGATGCCGATACCACCTAACAGGGCTCTACAGTTGCTGTGGCAAGGTCTCGGAGGCGAATCGGTTAGCGTTTCCAAAGCCTTGACACTCGATCTAGATGTCCCCTGGTTGGATGACATCACCATTGTGGTTCAATCACTATAGTCGTAGCATGTTTTCTAGTTTATACGTTACTGTACTACTCTAATCGTCGAACCTGGTTATCTGAGTGGGCTCCCAATTTTTGTTTACTGTATGTATTGATTCCCTTTTGCTGCTCAGTTACTGACCCAGTGGAAGTTAGGCTTTTCTCTGCAAGGTTGCTTTCGTCGCTCTTGCTGGAATTTACTTTAAGCAAGAAAAGTCTACGTATGTCGTCCGTCTAGTTAGAAAGTTATTTCCCCCATCCTAGTCTCAGTTCCTCGCGTCCTGTCTTCTCCCACCATTAATCCGTACTTTGCACATTCAGTGATCATTAGCCACAGCAAGACATAGCTGCAGTTGGGTTATCCCCTCCAGCGGCAAACACAGATCAGGTGAGAGCATGAGACTGATCAGACAAGACGGGCCCCATGAAACTTGGCCATCTCTGAAATCAGAACGAAACGACTTCGAGGGGCTCAATCTAGGTGGCGGGAAGCATATTATTGCCGACAACGACTCCGGTGTCTAAACGAATACAGTTCAACTGACCAATTTCATTGACCTACCAGGGCGAGATGCGTTGATCGCGTTTCGTATTGACGCTGCCGTGCGCTGCGGTGGCCAACTCTACAAATGTACCTGATCTTTTTTTCCGTAGAAAGGTACATCATTATACCCACCGCAGGCGCTCGCCCGGTATTTAGAATGCCGATAATTTACCCCTTGGAACATGTGGGGCCGTGATGGCTACCACAGTACATGTACATTTTGGTTGCCCGTGGGCTTTCCTCCGTTCGGGCGCTGACTAATCAACCTGACTTCGACGCTCATGGTCAGGAATACGCGCTGACGACCGATTTCATCTTTGTTTTTGACCGAACCACATGGAACATACCAATAATGCATCGAATAAACAGCTCGTCGATAGCGAGGCTCGGGCGAACACCAAGCGCAGTCGTTCTCCAAGCGAGAGTCTTGAAGACGGTGGGCAGCCCTCGAAGACGACTCTACACCGTCTGAATGGACTTGAAAACAATACTGAGATATATGGGGCCTCCCATTTTGGAGAGTGGGGGGAGTTCATACAACGCAAGCGCGCAAAGTTACAGATTCAGAACAGCAGTTTGGAGGGTACATCTGATGCAAAGAGCGACATTTTCCGTGGACTTGCGATATACGTGCGTCCGTTTTTTCGTAACCTTGAGAGTTTGATTATCTGACCCACGGAAGATCAATGGATGGACGAGACCATCCGTCCAAGAATTGCGGAAGCTCATCGTCGCACATGGGGGTGTTTTTCAACCTTATCTGGACAGGAAATCTTTAGTGTTCGCGATTCGATTCCCGATTATTGACGCCCGGGTTGTAATGAATATTTTCCACAGAACCCATATCATTACATGCTCCCTCACGCCTGCCAAGATTCGCGAATTCAAGCATATGAAGGTTGTGAGACCAGAGTGGCTTGTCGAGAGCGCAAACGCGGGCACGTTACTTCCTTGGACAGACTATATCTTCCATCCTGGAGGTAGAGCCGAGACGTACCAGGGCAGTCCAGTAGGGCAAACAACGCTGAAACCAGTCCCAAAGTCTACGCCGCCACCCAGTCCTCAAGTGCAAGTCAATCGGAGCGAGCCACGAACTCCTGTTTCTCCGCCGAGGTCGCCACTCCGTCCGCTCTACACTACCGATCCTTGTACGTACGAAGACGCTGCTCGAGTTCCTGGCTATGCTATAGGGCAGTCCAATGAAATGGCCGAACGAGTTATGGCTGATCCTCAGTGGAGAGCAGCCCACACATCCATAGCACCTGACTTTATCGAAGGGTTTTACAAGAACTCGCGCCTGCACCATCTCTCTATGTGGAAAGCAGAACTTAGGAATCTCGTCATGGAAGCACAGGAACGTGCAGAACGCGAAGAATTTGGCAACACACAGGACAAGGATGGATTAGTTGTGCAAGAGAAAGCGGGCGCTCAGTCGAGTTCAACGACGGATGTCAGTATGGGTGGTGTGGAATTCACGCTGAGATCTCCAACCAAGAACAAGGGAAAGAATAAAGCTGAAACCGACGAGAGAGTCTTCATGCATTGTGATTTTGACTGTTTCTTCGTCTCGGCGGGGCTTACTACTCGGCCGCATTTGCGAGGGAAACCTGTGGTCGTCTGTCATTCTCAAGGAAATCAAGGTGGTGCATCGAGTACGAGTGAAATTGCTAGCTCAAGCTATGAAGCGAGATCGTTTGGCATCAAGAATGGTATGAGGTATGTCTCTTCTACTTCACCTGTGCACCGTAGTTCGAGGGCTATGCCAGTCTACGACAGGCAAAGCAGTTGTGCCCCTCGGTAGTGACGATACCCTACGAATTTGAGAGGTATGGGATGAACACCTTCCCCGTAGCTGAAGTCTAACGAGTCACTGAAGATATAGGGACCTCTCTTCGCAATTCTACACGATTCTTATGCGATATGCAGACGATCTTGAGGCAGTCTCCGTTGACGAAGCGCTGGTAGACGTATCGCATAGTGTGGCAGCACGAAGGGCCGCCCCCCCATTCTCCGCGGATGATCATGCCCTTTCATTAGCAGAAACCATCAGAGAAGAGGTGAAGGCAACCACCGGATGCGACGGTAGGTGCAACGCGGTTGGTTCTCCTGTCCTTTGACTGGGAATTCCTGCAGTTAGTATCGGTATCGCGGAAAATATTCAATTGGCTCGCATCGCCACGAGGAAGGCGAAACCCGCGGGACTTTTCCATCTGAAACGTGATGATGTCCAAAAGGTACTGGAGCCTCTCGATATCGATGATCTCCATGGGTTTGGGTACTCGACGCGGGAGAAAGCGAAAGAAAAACTTGGTACGGCCAACGTGGGGGAGTTGGCTAAGAAGAGCAAGGGGCAGCTCTGCGCAGCATTGGGAAAAGGTACTGGAGAGACGCTTTACAAAGCCATCAGAGGGATCGACGACCGCAAGCTCGAATCCGACAAACCTCGCAGGTCTGTGTCGTGTGATATTAACGTACGTTTCCCTCTCTCTTCATATTTGGAACTTGTCATCGAACCAGCTCAAGTACGGCGTGCGATTTGAAAATAACGAGCAAACAGAGACGTTTATTTATCAAATGGCGGAAGAGGTCGCGCGGAGAATGAGCAACATATCCGTACGTGGCAGATCTCTGACGCTGAAAATCATGAAGCGCGACCCCAGTGCACCGAAAGAAGCTCCAAAGGCAAGAGTTGATAACATTGCCTTGCCGATTACCCACTAACTTCAAATCTAGTTCTTGGGTCATGGGATATGCGAGACCTTCAACAAGCAGACGCCTCTTTCCAACATACACGGTCAGGCTACCAGCGACAGCAAGGACATCGGAGAGCATGCCTGGAAGCTGCTCAAATCCTTCAACTTCGACCCTAGGGAGTTACGGGGAGTAGGTATTCAAATTCAAAAGTTGGAGAAGGCGGGCACGGCAGAGAATTCCGCGCAAGCGAGGTTACCTTTCCAGCCTGCATTACGCCCCAGGACACCGGAAAAGGCTGAACCAGTGCAAGTCGCAGGTGGGCCACCGCAGATTGTTGTCCAGCCTCCCTCTCAGGAGGAGATACTTCAACAAAAGGGTGTCACCCCTGGGGTTGAAGAGGCTTCTGCGTACGATATTCCTTCATTTTCTCAGGTTGATAAGGAAGTGTTTGACGCACTGCCGGAGGACATTCGTAAGGAGCTAGAGAACGAATACCAACGTCGTTCCAAGTCTCCTGGACTCAACGTTCCCCCTCCCGTTCCCGCTGAGCGCCACCCCAGGATAGTAGTCAAGGGAGCTGGCACTAACGTGAAGCGGATTACGAGGCAGCTTGCACCTAGAACTAAAACCACCATATCTCCACGGAAGAGCACGCTCTTCGCCAGACGCGTCACTCGTGTCGGTCCCTCCTCTGTGCGGGTCTCCGAGGCTGAGCTGCAGGAGCTAGGTATTGACCCCGAGGTTTTCGCGGCCCTGCCCGTCGATGTGCAACGCGAGCAGTTGATCACAACCCGACATCTCAAGAATGGAGGAGTGCTGACTGAACCGAAAGTCCTCAAATATGCGAAAAGAAAAACTCGCGTGTATCCTAAAAAGCCCCCACCTCTAGCCTCACACCCACAACACCCTTTCTTGAAGCAGCAAGGACCAAAGAAAGGAGAGAAACTGTACTTTACGAAGACAGACGATGTACAGCGGGTGATCGAAGCTTGGGTCGAAAACTTCAAGGAAGACCCTCCAAACCAGAAAGATGTCGAGTATTTCAGCAAGTTCTTGGTGCAGAGCGCGGAGTCATCGGATACGGGAATGGAGAAAACGGTTGCCGTTATGAGGTGGTGGTTAGTGCTGCTACGCAGACATTGGGGGTTCTATGAGCATCATGATCTTGTCGAAACAGAACCTGTGACTCAGCGGATGACATGGGAGAAGATAGGAAGGGCGTGGTGGACCGCCTTTCGAGAGGTGAAATCAAGCGTGGACGCAATAGCTACGAAACGTTTTGGAGGCACTCTTTGCTTGAAATAATTGACGAGTATGAGCCCTAGACATTACTTCGCGCACGGCAGACATCTAAGTACGTACCAGCGGACAAAGGTTGGCAAGCAATACCGTATATGACACTGAATCCCACCCGGACAAGGTTCATCCCTCATTTATCTCCACGCGCAATGAAAAAGGTCACCGGCTCCGTTGCGTGCCTAGCCCTTGCTTTCGTTGCTTCTGTGAGGCTAAAATTATGAAGTCCGGCACTCTCGAACGCATTACGAATTTCTTCAGCAGTGAAGCCACCTCTGTGAGGGACGATGTGGCCGACGTTAGGAGGAAAGGCGTCTTGGGATGATCGATCCTTAACTATATCTGCGACCAGTAGCGAACCCCCGTGCTTAAGGTACGAAACTAAGCACTTGGTGACATTGTCGATGGAAGTGAAGTGATGGTAAGCATTTGCGCACTAAAATGTCGACACGACACCTATGCGTCTGCATTCATCGTAGGACATAGCGTCCTCTAACTCACCACGATAACGTCAAAGGTCATCCCTTTCAGATGCTCCTCATCCTCCTTTATCGCTGATATACACACGGCCCTCATCTCGTCTGGAGAGATGCCCTGATTGTGAATGCTGAGATTATACATATCGACCATATTTTGGCTGATATCGACGCCCACGATGGACTTGGCATGTGGTGCGAGTTCTCTGGAAATAAGACCTAAACGTATTATGTGTGCGTCGTAGGCTGTATGGTGGAGCGGTGCGAGTGGGCACCATCGATATGGTTTTACTGACCGGTTCCGCAAGCAAAATCCATGACCACTGTTTCTCCCTCGGCGAAGGGATAAACCTTGAGCATGGCGGCTGCTAACCTTCGTGCGCACTCTACAGCACCAGGACGATCGGAGTAGTGTTCTGCGATACCGGTACCATTGAAGAATTGTCTGTTTGCTTCTTCGACCCCGTCGGTTTGACCATGTCGATTGCAGTGTCCTTCATTGGGTATCACTGGGTGCCCTGCCATGTGGGTTCTGTTTTTTCTCACTGTAAGAAGTAAAAGTGCTATATTTCATGTCTGTGACACTGCATCAGTAAACAGGCCAAAACTCTATCTGTGACTCTTCGAATTTTTCATCAGCTGTCACATTGCTGTAGTTACTGTCAGTACTGTTCCAAAAGCAGGGATTTGCTGATGTGCAATGTCAGAAAGATTTACAATATCCAGCCAATGTATTAGTCTGCACTTGCTGCAGCATCCTAACAAACCCCATTCCGAATGCAGGAAGCCTCGTGCTGGTAGCTCACATTTTTGTCCACCAAGGAGAGTCGCCATTGACAACTTCATAAAACAAAATCTGGCAAACTGACTTTACCGACAGGAAAGTGTACACCAGTATGCACTGGAAGACATGATGAGAGAATGTATATGTTTAGGTCTGCGAGCTGGTAATTCAAGATAGAGGACGGCTCTACAACATCGGAATGACAGAGTGTGGCTGTGCGCCACTTGTGTTATACGAAGTGGGATCCGTTCCCGACGTATAGCTTGTCAGCGGGAAAGGCCAATTCAATGAGGGAGCTGTTTGCGTGACAGTACCAGTCATGGGGTGCGCAATCCTCTGCTGCAAGAAGCCCGCCGTAGACTGATCGGATAGTTGGCCATTATGCATCTGCCAACTCGGGTTTGGCCCTTTATTGACGTCAACCGCTCCAGCAGCCCGGACACGGCGATATCTCTGGCGTTTGCATAGGATGTAGATCCCAAGAGCTAAGAGAAGGAGGGAGGCGACACCACCCACGGTGCCTCCAACGATGGCACCGAGGTCGCTGGAATGGGATCCAGTGGACCCAGTAGACAAAGTTGGGACTAGATCGGCCTTGCCTGATTGCACTCCTAAATGGTGGAAGACGAAGGTGTTATAGATTTCTCACCGGTCTGGTAGTACTGATAAGCTTGTTCGTAATTCCATATTTGTCCTTCCCAAGTCGTTGCTTTGAGGAGGTAAGTTTAGTTGTTCTGTACCGTAGTGTATCTACGTACGGTCGATAGACGCCCAGTAAGGAATAGTTTGATTTGACAACAGAGTATATCCTGATGGGAAGTACCTAGTGCCGCGCAAGTTGCGTATCAGAAACGAGGCAATATGGAAGTTAAATTGAACTGACACATCTGTGTAGCTAGTCGAGCAGTTCTGGATGAATGTTGGCCATCTGAATTACCCAGTTAGGCCCGATAGAACGGATGTATAAGGGACTCACGGTATCAACTCGCCCGTATAGTTGGAGCCCTGGCAATACGTGCACGCCATCATCAGGTTATAGCATGATTGCGAACTTGGGGAATTAGTGTTGGATGGTAACGACGTTAGGTGATTCAATTCAAAGCGTACCAAGAACAGGGTGAGGAAGTTGACTCATCGGGTGCATCGTAATGGGATCCTGAAGGCAAGGCGCTCTGCGTCCAGCCTACAAAATCATTCAACGCAATGTTTCAGCGGCGAGAACGGAAGAACTCACTATCCCCGACACACGCCGCCATAACGTAGGCAATGAGCACACAGGGGCTGGAACCTTCGTGGTTGTTCATCCATCCATACTCACTCTCACACACAGCGGAGGAGGTAATGGCGCGCATATATGGATGGACTAACATCGTTGAGGCTGCACGCGGGTACGAGGCTGCAATAAGAAGCAACAACTGAGAAAAAACAGTCGCCCGTCCGCCCATGGAGAACGATAGCCATGGCAGCCTCATGACGGACCTCACTGCCTTGAAAACATGAGTGGACGTCGCAGTATTTCAGATATCACAGCAGGCGGCAGCCACGCATCACAAGACACGGTATGTGTCCGGCTATCACCGCAGACGGGCGATACGGTGGGCGAGAAGGATCAGGTTAACGTTTATCAAGGGCAGGGGTTTTGGCACAGTTCAATGTACTCCAAGTTTGCCGTACAATTGGCTTATTAAGTAATACAACTATACCTTATTTAGAAGAATTAGATCCTCAAGGTTCAGAATCCGACTGTGGACGGGTGCCGGGGTCCACACTCTTGCGAACTTGAGGAACTCATTTTTTCTAAATAAGGTATGGTTGTGTTACGTAATAAGCCAATTGTATGGCAAACTTAGAGTACGTGGAAACCCCAGCAGCCCTTGAGAAATGTTAACTCGCCCAGTGCCCACCGTAAAGTCCGTGCCGGCACCCTCGAACGCATTCCGAATTTCTTCAACAGTGAAGCCACCTCTGTGAGGGACGATGTGGCCGATGTTAGGAGGAAAGGCGTCTTGGGATGATTGATCCTTAATTATATCTGCGACCAGTAGCGAACCCCCGTGTTTAAGGTACGAAACTAAGTACTTGGTGACATTGTCGATCGAGGTGAAGTGATTTGCACACTAAAATGTCGACATGACACTATGCGTCTGCATTCATCGTCGGACATAGCGTCCTCTAACTCGTCTGGAGAGATCTTGCCCTGATTGTGAACACTGAGATTATACATATCGACCATATTTTGGCTGATATCGACGCCCACGATGGACTTGGCATGTGGTGCGAGTTCTCTGGAAATAAGACCTAGCGCATTATGCGTATCGTAGGCTGTGTGGTGGAGCGGTGCGAGTGGGCACCATCGATATGGTTTACTGACCAGTTCCGCAAGCAAAATCCATGACCACTGTTTCCCCCTCGGCGAAGGGATAAACCTTGAGCACTGCAGCCGCTAACCTTCGTGCGCACTCTACGGCACCGGGACGTTCGGAGTAGTGTTCTGCGATACCGGTACTGTTGAACAATTGTCTGTTTGCTTCTTCGACTCCGTCGGTTTGACCATGTCGATTGTAGTGTCCCTCGTTGGGTATCGCTGGGTGCTCTGCCATGCTGGTTCTGTTTTTTCTCCAGAGATCGCGGTAACGGTGGTTGTGTACCAACGATAGTTTTACTCTCCGAATCAAGAACAGATCGGAGGAGACAGAAGCGGCTGTTAGAAAGTCTCGCTAACGTGCCTTCCGGTCGGATCACGTGATGCGTGTCTATCCATCGGGTTTTGAATTTCGTGGCTTTCCCCCGGATTTTTCAAACCGTATTCCTAGTTTACACTTTTCGCATAATGATTTATAGCTTGCCCTGTGCTGCATCGGAGGTTTACAGTTCATTGAAGCATGTCCACTCTCGAACTGCAGAGGCACTTTAAGAATTAATCCGCAATGTGGAATCAACAATCTCAGAAGTACTGTACTACTCAACAAAACAAGGGGAAAGAACAAGTCGTATTACCCTACAGATACGGGAAAGCAAGTATGGGAACCTTTGGTATACGAGACATGGATGAGGGCAGAAATTAACAATGTCGCCAGAGGAAAAATCACAAAAGAGAGGTCAATATCAACGCAGTGTCTTAAAAACGATGCGGGCCATAACACAAAAATAAAGGAATGAAGAAAGTATTTTGCAGGGACGCACGAAACATTCAGCGCTGTTCCCTGACCTTGTACCAAACCATGCCGATCACAAGAAGACCCAAGCCTGCGATGAAGGCAAACAAGACGAGCACATCTCTATAGTACGCGTTGGGGTCGAACCCAAACAACTGTTGCGCCAGGAATCAGGGGATTTGGTCGACAGAGGAGGCGGAGGGCGTTCTTACCAGTTCCATGATGACTGTTGCCGATATGCTGATGGGAACACCTTGCAAGTTATCTTCGATCATGAGCCCAGATCCAACTTCGTTAACGGAAAGGGCCTCCAGGCAAAACTGACATCATAGGGGTAAGTACAACAAGTCTTCACGCCACGGTAACTAACCTTGAGTGGGCAGACCCATTGGAGCCACCTCAACACCGGAGGGATGGAAGTCAAGTGCACGAAGAAGCCAGCATACGTCATCTGATATAATGCCGAAAGGGCGGATATCAAAATCGCAATCCCGCCGTTACGGAAAGAAGTGGCAAGGAGGAAGTTCTACAATGATTGTGAGGCAGACAGATGTCACGGTAAATGTGGTCGGGCTTACCCATAGGGTCATGGCGAGTGTGTACAATACGAGAATGAGGAGGAATTTGAAGAACCTGGCAGCTTCGGATGACAAGCCCGCCATCCAATATGTACTAGAAACCAAACGGTAAAATCGCATGATCTGAAGGTGTCGAGCGACTCACATGGTCGATACAATGATCGTCGGAAGAACGCGTAAGGGTATGACATCGAACAAAATTCGGGACAACAGCCACGCGGTTGGGCTGTTTAGGGGGTATCAAAAAATAAGAGGTTGAAAAACCTTGAAGTCTGACCTGTAGTACGAGTTGGACCGTTCGCGGACAAATAACGAGCGAACTTCCACGATATTGAACAATGCACTCAACGACGAAAATGCGGTCAAAGATCCCTGCAAACTATCGGTCGCCGTCAACGAATACGACGGCATACCCTCTCACCAGGAAGAACAGACATCCCACTCGGGACTGGAAGCCCGCGATGGTAATACCCGTGTGGAAATACAGTCCACCTGGACGACACCCGCTGCTTCAAGCTATTTTGAAAGAGAACATCTAAAACACACGTACCACAGAACACACCTAAAATAGAAGCTGCTGTAACATGAGTGAGGAATAAGGTCTTGTCTCTGCCCAGCCCAATTCAGTAAGACACATAAGCCCCTGCTAGCATACTCACCTTCGTATTATCTTCCATTCTCGCCCACACAACACCATGAACTGTGTGAAGAACGTTGTAGCATAATCACTCTGGGATGGCTTGCTGCGACTCGACAAAGCTTCAACATCCGCTCCGCCGACGGGCTTTTCATCAGCGGTTGGGCTCGCGCTGGGACCGCTCAAGTCTTGCGACTCGTTAACAGTGGTTCCCATCACATGTGAAGAGGAGAAAAGTCCGACTGGAGCAACGCTTGCGATTTCCAGGAGGTAATCCGCGACGTTGTATCCTTCCCCGTACTCTGGTATCTCGGAAGTACTATCCTGCGCAACCTCTGCATCACGAATAGTCTTGAAGTGCTGGGCAGGTGCGAGTCCCCCGGAACCCGAATACAACGCACGTCCATGTGAGAGGAGCACGACGGAGTCAAAAGCATGGTAAAGTCGCGAGCTATGGTCCCAAAGTAAGACGAGGCACCTACCCGACGTTCAAAACCTACCTGGGCTGATGGACACTGCAAATAACGGCGACCCCTCGACCGTTACTCTTCTCGCCTTCTATGGCACCAAACAGCCCCCCTCCCCCTCTCGCAACCTCCTTGAGTACGGAGACGACGCGCCAAGCACTTACAGAGTCTAACCCACTCGTTGGTTCGTCACACACGAGAATATCAGGGCATCCAACAAGTTCCAACCCAATACTCACACGGCGTGCCTCGCCTCCGCTGATGCCACGGCCCGTTCCATCTGTCGCACCAATCCTGGTTTCTGCGACGCCTTCCAAACCTAATTTCTCGATCACAGCATCGACGATGGCTAGTTTCCTTTCTTGTGAGAGCGATTCCGGAAGGCGGAGAGACGCTGCAAATACCAGAGCCTCCCGGACCGTCAGGAATACAGGGAGCACATCAGTCTGCGGCACAAACGCCACACGGGGGCGTTTACCAGTAGGCAGAGGGGGGAATGTTATGGTGCCTGTGAACAGCCCCGACTTAGCTTTCCCAGCGATTAGTTCTACCAGCGTCGTCTTCCCTGCACCGCTGGGACCGAGGATAGCCATCAACATCCCTGGACCAATAGATCCGCTAACTCCATCCAAGATGGTTTTCTCTCCGTTCGTTTCTCTGCGGCGGGAGAAGATTGAAGGACCCAATGCACTCGATGGCGGTATGAAATAGGAAACGTCTGACCAACGAACGCTGATACCACCTGCGGCGCCACCGTCGAACGGCTTATTACGAGCGGCCCGTTGGAGGAATGATCCCCATATGATAGCGATAATGCCAGCTCCAAGTAATGCGCCGACAACGGCAAGACCAGCGATGACACCCCCGCTTAGTGACGAGCCACTCCCGGTCGAAGTAGAATTCGTGTTGGAGGAATCTATCACGGCCTGACTGACACATTCTCCAAAGACACATCCTTGCAATTCTAGCCCGCTTGAGCCGAAGAGGTTGTTGAGAACCTGCTGTTGGAAATGACAGGTGTTGGAATTGTCGCAAGAAACTGTCAGGGTGCCGCCAAGCGCATTTATGGTTCCATTGAGGTTCAAAGAGGGAACACCTCCACAGAAGGCGGTACCCTCGAAGCAAGCGCACTGCAGGTTTGAACAAGTCCATGTGTCCGTTCCGCTCGAGGTCGACTGCGTACAGGGGGAAGCCGTGCAGGAGAATTGTTCGACGCCAGCGTAGAAGAGTTGAGCATACGCTGCCGAAGATCCATTTGGCGAAAGAAGTGTACCAGAGGTATTTTGCAGGGGAGAGAGAGAGCTGTTGTACGTGCGAAGAATATTCAAATCAGATTGCAATGGGAAGAGTGATTGCAACGTCGGATTCTGATATTCACGGTAGCATGAGATCTGAACCACATCTGATCAAAACAGTTGATATGAACGTACGTTGACTTGGCAGCTCAGTTCACCGGCTGCATACACCGTTGGCTGGGTGTTACAAACCATGGTGTCGTTTACGCCAGACGCTGCTGCTAGCCCATCACTCACGCTGGCATTGCCATTGACAGCAGTCCACGCAGTTTGGCATGCAGACGAAGTAGAGCATACGTTGCAACCGGTACCGGTCCACCCGCTGGAGCAAGAGCAGTCAGAGGCTGTCAGGTTAGGGAAACCTCCTGACGTCGCTGATGCGAGAGTGCGACTGGAACCGTCGAAGATGGTACCACCACAAGCAGGTACCGAACAGTTCGAACCGCCAAATCCGGGCGGGCACAGACAACTCGAGGAGGATGAGGCAGTACCAAAGTTCGTGCACGATTGGCCTGCCACATGGCTGGCTAATAGTATGGTTGAAACGAGCGCGTACAACATTTTGGACAACAGAGACGTTTGCGCAAGCATCGTCTGTTCCGTCGTCCACGAGACCCGCCCTGTTGGAGAAAAGACAAGAAAAGGAACGAACGAGTTGACCCGAGCAAGACGCTCCTCGCTGAATTCAGTTTTGGCTAATCAAAACGAAATGAATGGTAGTATTACATAAGCAAAGCCAAATGACGACGCACGAAATGGCCCGACGTTGGCAGAAACTCTTCAGCAATGCTCTCCGGTGTAAGTTGGGATGAAGATCGTCGTTGGAGAGGAGCTCTGAGCGTTAACTAGATCTTCTCGTGGTGGTCACCATCTCCGCCAGCTCCTGCTCCGGAGAAGTATGACCCTACAAATCCGAAAATGAACCCCCTTAACCCGAAGGGTCTCAAGCCGTACGTCTACCATTCTACGATTCTACGGAACGGGTATCTCCAATTCCGCCTAGATGTTGCGCCTGCCCAGACACGAAGGCAGCTCGTGATGCTTGTTTCCTTGAGAAAGGCGGAGACCAGGGTCAGTGCGTGGAAGTCCTCAAGAAGCATGTCGAATGCATGCGTTCGCTCGGGTTCGAGATATAGCTCGCATGTGACGGTGAGAAAGCGATCTCTCCTCTGTCGTCCATTCGTCCTTTGTGAAGCTGAATGACCCCTTTAGCTGTCGCTTCGATGAAACTCTCTTTGATGTATCATCTATTTAATGCTAATCACCGCTAGAGGCGACGTAGATTCTAGGTAGCCAGCTCACACAATCCATTAGCTCTACTCCTCCCCTGTGCAAAACGAAGGCAAGCCAAGAACACATACTTCGCGGTGTGGACGTCTCCTGCAGGAGGGGTTTGACGCCGACTTTCACCTGACACTTCTTGTAGCCATTTAGTCATACCACTTTCTGGATACTATCGACACCGGCCTATGCTAACCTGACGAGCAGTTTTATCCAGGAATCTCAGAGCCCTTTGCTGCACGCAGCTGCTTCTGGCCACTCCCCCGCAAGATTCCGATATTTTTAGCGTCTCGCCCTGTTTCGCGTTCTGAAGGAGGGACGAAAATGCCTTGTGTTGATAACTCCAGCTGTCAATTGCTCCGAGTGGATTGCGGTGTGGTTTGGTCTGAGCGTTTACGGTAAAGCTCATGCCAGACGGGTGACTGGCTAAACGGTCCATCCCGCTGTCGTGTAGGCTTCGTATCGAAAATACTCTTTGCCTTACTTGCGGTGCTGGGTTTGGATTTCTGGTGAGTTCCCTCCTACTCGTGTGGAAGTCATGAGGCCTGGAAAACACACCATGGCCTACGCCATCGTTCTGCTGATCGTGAAAACTATTACCTGCGCGGTACATATTCGGAGATATCACAGCCCCGACCCCAGACATGGTCCGCCTTTCAGCCAGATGCTGAGGCATATAAAAGCTGGCTGCCTTGCTGAAGTTTTGACGCATCATTCAGAGTACTTGTCACTCTCTTGGGATTCCCCCCCTCTTCACGTCCTACGCTCCAAATGAAGTTCGCATCTACCCTCGCTTCCTTGTCCATCTTTAGCCTCCACGTACTCTGCCAAACCACCACGCAGACTCTCTCCTATGATCCCGTTTACGATGATGCCTCAGAGTCCCTCGATTATTTAGCGTGTTCGAACGGCTCCAACGGATTGGAAAACTTAGGATACTCGACGCTTGGTCAGGTACCAAACTTCCCCTATGTTGGGGGTGCATATACTGTCACGGGTTGGAACTCTCCTGCTTGCGGAACATGCTACAACCTCACGTACGAGAACAAGTCGATTTCCGTCCTTGCCGTGGACAGCGCGCTGGAAGGGTTCAATGTCGCACAGCAAGCAATGGATTACTTGACAGATGGACAGTCAACTCAGTTGGGGAGAGTGAATATAGAGTCGACGCCTGTGGATCCGTCCCAGTGCGGTTTCCAGTGAATGGTAACGTATCGCTTTTTTTGGCCGTTCTGGCGTCCGTTTCTTACCGAGGTCGTCAGTCCAGCCAGGCAGCCAAGGCGCCATGATGGGCCTACTCTGTCCCCTTTCCTGACTTTGGAACGTTCGTTACCAGCCTTTTACCGTACCGTCAGTATTGCAATCATGTTTCTTCGTATCTTCCCTCTCCTTTCGATGGCACATTCATTATTTGTACGGACATTTTGCCACTGTGCGAGGGACACTATATCGGACACTTGGTTCTTTTCAGCAAAATTCCAAGTCGATGTCTCCGTGTTGCTAGTAGAAGATTGTAGCCACATTGATGCCTGTACTCTCAAAGCACCCGGTATAGGCGACTTTTGTGCAAGAAACTTGCAGGTGGCGGTGCCCGTCGCCGTAAAAAATCCGAGGGAACCAAGTGGCGGTGACTGTTCTGACTGCCCCACACCCCAAGGTCTGACCTTTCACACTAGCTATCACTAGTGGGCGCGATGGCGGCAGGGGCAAAACGAGCGGTCGCTCAACTTCCTAGCCTTCCGCCTGAACTATGGGATTACATCTTCGAACTTGCAACTCACGTACCCTACACGCTGGTCCCAGAGATCTTTGAAAAATCAATCTTCATCGGGTCAATTTACAATCGAGAATATCACCCCAAACTTCGCGCTGCCCTCGTCACGAAACGATACCTAGTTCGCGTGTGCAGGCAGTGGTGGCACATGGCCATCCGCTATCTCTACCGAGCCATTTACATTGGCCGAGCTCGATCACTTATTTCGGTTTGCAACACGCTGGAGAAGTATGCAACGGGAAAGGGGACTATCGAAGGAGCCGAGCCGCTCGGACAGTGGACACAACGGTTGGACGTTGCCATTCGTGACAATTTTGTCCTTCAAGACGTGGATGTCCGATATTATATCAACCTCGTTACGCGTCTGCCTAACCTTGCGATTTTTTCCATCAGAATGCGAGATGTCGTCGCCCCAGCACCGCTGCCTGGTATCCTCAATGCTTTGCGGTATTCCGCATCCTCGATACGCGTCCTTGACTGGAATACATCAACCTACGCACCTCGGCCATGTGCATTTGTGGAATGGGTGAGGAGTCTTCCTCGACTTCACACCTTCCATTGCCCGTACGAAAAGTGGGACAGCGTGTATTTTCCCACTTCTATCCTTTCCTCGCTCAACACACTCGTTCTTCGTCGCGGTCCCGGCAGATTAAAAAAAGACCGTCTTACTGAAAGTGACTCGGAACAGACGCACATAAATCTTCGTAAAGTCGCCGTCGATTTGTATTGGGGTTTGGATTCATGGGAGGAGTTTATGAGCAGTTATGGCACGTACATCACTTCGGTTCAAATCCTCGCGTTTAGGTCCACTACTCTGGAGATCAACAATTTCCTGGACATGGTCAACCGACTGTGTCCACACGTCCTCCAGATGACTATCCTTGTGGAAGTATTCTCATGCATGTCCTTCGTTGATTCAGTTCTTCCGCCCGTGGAATACCTCGGTTTCATGTCCCAAAAATTCCAAGAAACTAGGGCTGCATATCGCAGGCTGTTTTCGGATCTTGCCATTTTCAAGGACAGGGTGCCCACACTTCGGGTGATCCAGTTCCTAGACTCCCATAATGTGCAATGCCTCGTCACACGGCACTCTCAAGTGGCCTTGCACGCTTTGAAACATGAGTTTGCAGGAAGTAACGTGCGCATATTAGACCACGAGGGGAATCTACTGTCAGGTGCGTGTAGATTTCGGCCTTGGACTTCTTACTCATACTATCGTGCAGAGAGGCTCGCGACCGTCTGACTAGAGCGAAGACACAAGGGTGACGTTGTCGAAAATATGCTGCATACATACTTGTATCTTGGTTCTCTCCGTCTAAATGATGTAGTGGCTGAGGGGTCCTAGCTCATGTTCGCTCATAATGAGCACGGCCATCGTAACATTTCGGTATGACATTCAGTTATTCGGGCACTCTTCAACGTACGAGGTAAAATAGGTACGTAGTTTATGCGAATGTCATGGCGAAATGGGGGCAATAGAACCCACGTTTTATCGTCGTGTTGACCGGTCGCTCATTCTCATACTCGACAGCCCTTGTAACCGGCGGAGGAACAGGAATCGGCAAGACAATCGCCTCTGCACTCGCTTTGAACGGTTGTAAGGTGTACATTGCAGCCAGAAACGAAGCACGACTCAAGGAAGTAGGTTTACATTCCATCTGGCGCTGCCTTCCTATTCATGACTTGTTAGACAGCGGAGGAACTGAATGCGCGAGTACCAGGCAGTGTGTCCCCAATCGCTGCGAATCTCAGCGTAAGCGAGCCAAACTCTCACCCTCGTCCACCCCTCGTCTCATCCGACGATCTGTAGAACAAGGCCGGTGTCGATGCGCTCATATCCGCCCTCGCTGCCTTAGAGCCATCCGGAATGCTCCACATTCTCGTGAATAACTCTGGCGTGGCTTGGGGTGCCCCTTTCGATGCCGTTCCAGAGCAAAGAGGGTGGGACAACGTCATGGCAGTCAACGTGAAAAGCGCATTTTACTGTGAGTGTATCAAATGCCTCTACGGGTCGAATTCAAGTTCATCACCAGATTATGTGTCGTCGCGTAATACGCAGTGACCGCGGGGTGAGTTTCGTCTTTATTGTGTGCGTGCGATGTAGCTGATGATACACCTCGATGGGTGATCAAGGCTTGCGTCATGGCTTGCCAAGGGCTCGACGGCGTTGAATCCAGGCCGTGTGATAAACATTTCGTCGGTCGCAGGCTCTTCACCCCACTCAGAGGGTTTGGTGACTGCTGAGGGACATGGAACGTATAGTTGTCAGTCCTTTCAAACCTGAAATTGCGATGGTCCTGGTTACATCGTTAACTTGTTCCAGATAATGTCAACAAAGCAGCACGTTAGTATCTGGGACGACCGCGTCTTTACCGCGCTGATCGATGTTTTACAATGCATTAAACCACCTCACTTCGATGCTGGCAGTTAAGCTGGCCCCAGACTTGGTCAGGTATGTTGCTTATATTCTAATCTTCCGGTGCATATCCGTTGAAATTAGGCACATAGTGTGAACGCCATATGCCCTGGGTACGTCATTGTATCTGTGTTATCGTCGTTCTAGTCATCGACATGCTTCCTAGGATGTTCCCAACCAAGATGACGTCCTTTGCTTACAAAACAGCAGGTGAAGAACTTATCACCGCACGACAGCCCACAGGTACGCGTGATTCTTCCGCGCGGACAGATCCAGAGCTCAACCCTGTTTTCTCAGGTCGATTTGGTATACCATCCGATATCGCAGGTGTCGTTATCTTCCTTTCCTCACCTGCAAGTGCCCACGTCACTGGTGCGCACATCATCCTCGATGGCGGTGCTACGCTCTCGAGCCACGGTATTGCACCTCAGCCTAGATTGTGACACGGTATGAGTGACTTCACGGAAATGAAACCAATTGAGTTGGTCAACCCTTTCAGGCGTGTCATAAAAGGTTGAGTTTTCATGGTCATCTTTCGTTTTTATCTTTCGTTTTTCTATTGCTCCTGGGAATGCCGGAACTAGAGACAAATCCGTACTTTGCATTGGAGGGAATCCAAGGGAACGGTACAGTGAGGGTCATTGTGCGATAGCAAATCAACGATTGCGGAAACTGCAGTAATCCATCGGTGGAAGAAACGGGTGTCGGTCCGTGCTTTTGATACTAGTATTGTGTCGCCTGTTCAAGATCGGCGCACGTCCGGCAGAGTACGTTGTACATATACCTGTCCATCCTATCCTGTCCTACCCGTCTAAGTGACACTGGCCGACCAACCAATGCATAATCCGCATCTATGTGCTATCTGCACGGCCGAGACAAAACATATGAAGTCGGCCCCTGTACTCGTAGGTTGATGAGAGCTCTACTGAGGCTGTATGCCTACTTCTGCGACCCCGATTGCACAGCGCTCCGTTCACGAGACCAACAGGACAAGTACTATCAACCGCAATGAATTACCTACCAGGGCCTTAGCCAGTTCCAAAGCCAAAGCTCACTTCACTACCTGGTACGTGGAGGATATTATACTCTCGTCCTCCAAAGTGAAAGGTGACGACTATGACCCCTAGCATTGATGGATTGATTAGTTTATCGGTTCGTGGTGCATAATACTGAAGTCAAGTCTTATAGATTTTCATGACTCGTTGTAGATAGCGTCAGGTGCATCCTCCGTCTCCGAACCGGAAAGAAAAACGTATTTGGTACTATATTATTCGGCGAGTAGCATGGGAATGTTCAAGGCGACATAGTCTCCGCGTACGCGAGCACTGATTACTCCCATATTATTGTCAGGATTGAGCAATGGAATCGGAAGACCCCTTGGGAGTAGGTACGAGTGACGATCCGACCAAACAGGGAGACAATGTCGTGGAATAGAATGATTCCTCCTCACTCGTACCGCAGCACCAAGATTCCGGACTTGGGTATCAAAAGAGGGGATTGCGAGTTTCGAGACAGCTGAATGCCTTCTCCCATGTCTATGTGATAGTACTCAGAGGCTCCATGATCTTGTTAACGGATGAGATGATACGTGCACTGATCTTCGCAATGGCCAAGCACGCCGCACGATACAAATTCCGTACCGAGGGAGATTCGAGTCCAAGTTCAAAGTAGTTTCTTGGGAAGTCGAATGGTAGGACAACGGGCATTTGCCCACCAGCTCGAATATCTAGGCAAGCAGAGTCACGAAAAGTGGTCCAGGGGATGCTGCTGAGCAGCTTCGTTCAGCATAGGCAGCGCTATTCGTGCTTGAGAGAGAACTCCGTGGCCGAAATTCTGTTACGACTCATATCAGAATGTTTTCTGTTCGTTGCCGCGGACGTGGCGTCCTCCACCTTCTCTCACTGATGTCTACGCACCAAACCTGAGTGTTTCGCCCCCGGATCAATTCGTGAGCGGTAGCAACCTCATGCTCGAATACTCGGCATTCCACGATTGGTGTCGGGCCCCGGAAAGATGCAATTGATATCACCCTCGCAACAGAGATTTGGGTAGAGCCAAGACAACCTACAGTTAGATTTCTCGTATCGGCCAAGCATGTCCGGGTGGAGGTACCAACTTCTCCGTTAGCCATACGTCGCAAGAAAGAACACCCGGCTCGAACTGAGGTGAACTTGTCGGTGTCTCCACTTCGTTGCCACTTACCAGTGCTATTGGCACCCGGAGACTTCTGCGGGGAGTTTACTTGAATTTCAATAAGTCGAATTGTTTTCAAATTAACAAGCCACCCCTTCCGACGGTAGCCCGTGCTCGTGGCACAATGTTACAAGTTCGACCAGGCTGTTCTCGAGAATTTGGGTCTGGGCTAAGTTTAAAGTCTCTTCGACCGGGACCTGTACCCGTTTGTGCAACTTAGCTACGGTTTCGTGCATTAATGTGAACCAAAATACGCATGTCCTCGAGACTGTATATTGCTCAGTGTATCAGCTCAAATTCGGTATGTAGACTTGAGTGCCTACCTCATACCGTTCTTTCCGGGTATGTCGTTTCTCCACCGGGCAGTGGGACGGCGTTCGGATCGCAGAACGTATCACATGTCATATCCCTGAGCGCTGAGCGGTGTTTTACTACTTTGCCAACCTCCAGCACCGCCGGGGAACTGTACAGATTGCGAAGAGTTGTTCGTATCGAGGGCCTGCACTGCACCTGTTCCCTTACCGACACTCGAAGAGCGGCCGGGATGTGGCAAGCCTGCTGGAGCCATGGATTGGAAGGGTCAAGGCTGAGAGAACGTATAAAAGGCTGCTCGCCGTAGCCAAAGAGTTCTTCAATCCAAATCAGCACAACAATCTCACCTCTGTCCTTGAAGCAATCTCCGAGCTCTTATACAGTCATGTTCACCAAAACATTCCTCTCAACTGTCGCCGTCACGACACTCCTTGCGAGTTCTGCGGCTGCCATCTGTCCCGGGTACAACTTCGGAATCACCCAGACTGGCGGTAACGCGGACGTTGGCGTCTGTAAGTGTTAGCAGTGTCGGGGGTTGCAAGTGTACTCACTGGCAAACCATCATTCCAGGGGGGGTGTTTGATGACTCCTGCAACGTTGTTCACCAAGTGATTGCGAGTAACCCGTGCACGGCTGGCGTGTTCGACTGTAGCCCTGCCCCGGTCACCTTCACTGCGTTACATCTTGACGGCGTCGAGTATGTATCCATCTTTTTCAGCCAACTGCACTTGAAATGACAATGCACCCGACAGCTACGCTTGCAGGCCCGACGCCAATGCGGGTTCTTGCAACGGCGACGGTATCCAAGTCTGCGTAAGTCGGGTTTAAATTCTGGTACTTACCGCAGGCTATAACAAACCATTCGTAGTGCCGCAACGACGGAAACTGACCCGGTAGCGCCCTCTAGGTCTTGGACTGGGTACCATCAGGGATCGATTTAGACATTATTCCCTGTAGCGTATCAATGAGGCTAAAGCAATTGCACAATATCAGTACCAATATGTTCCCGTTTTTACACCATGAGTGGGTGTGCCGTGTGCAATCGTCAAGGGTTTCCCGAGGACGGGGAGTGTCAACCGTTCTGAACGACCCTTCCAGTCATCTTCGTGGGCATACAAAGGTGTCCCACGAGGAAGTGTTCTCATTAAGAAGCAGAAACACGGTCGTCGATCTTGCGAAGATGATAAATGCACCACTTGTCTTCGACGTCGAGTGAGTTCTTCCCTTGGCAGCTTTCCAACCGGATTGCGACCCGTGCACGCCCTCCATGGGTTCGCCTCGTAGCAAGGGAGTCTGGTCCTGTGGAAGACTAGAGGGTTGGGTCCCATCTGAGGACATTTCTATATAATCTTCGATCCAGACAAGGGAGAAAGAAATTATCAGTCAAGTGCTCAGCTTCGGGAAGTCCGCCCCATGTGCCGGAACCGAGACTGACAGTCGCTGCCTGCAATTTGTGTTCCAACGCACGACCTTCCCATAGTGGACGGTTCGTACGACTACGATGGATTCTTATCAGTTTATCCAGGAATTGTCAAATCTGACCTACGGAGGGGTTCGGGTCCACTCACAGAAGGTCGGCGTTGCTGATATAGGAGGGACCCGAAGACCACCTCACCGTCGTCTCCCCACCGTCGGTGTCCACAGCTAAGCCATAGCCATGTCGTGGACACTCCCCGAAACACTGTCAAACGACACTATGAAAAGTCAGGACATGTAAAATAAGTGTCTAAGACACTCTTAGTAAGCGTCAGGACAGCTAAAAATCAGCGTCCGTCATTGAATTTCAGCGTCTTAACATGACGCTGAAGTGGACATCTGGCCTACTAAAAATCAGCGTCCAGGACATTGAATAAAATCATCACCGGCATTGAACAAGAGTGTCAAGATCATTGAACAAAAATAATTTATATGCTGCTTTTCATTGTCACACCATTAATTCTGACAGTTCACGATCGACTTCATTCTGTCCAGATCGAATACACTTGTGTACTATCCTATCCTATACATGACACAGGGGGATACGTGCACAGGCGGCACACTGTAGTGGGGTCCGGTACACGAAATGCGTAACAGTACGACCCGGGGGTGTGGGGCGTCAAACACGAGAACCCCGTGTGGCTCAAAATATTGCGTGTGCGGGCGGGCTACGGGCGGAATCACATAGCAGTGCGGCGGGGAATATGAGGCGCCGAAAGCGACAACATTGCGTACCTCTTGCGTCGGCATCCGGCAGCGGGGTAGGGGATGCGAGGCGTCGAGGGCGGGAACGATGCGTAGCTAGCAACGTGTCGAATAAAGCGGAGGTGAGGATAGTTACAAACGTACCAGCCTTCTTGAGAAGGAATTTTGCACACAATGAGTGGGGCGGGCAGGACCCCTTGCGGTAGCGGAAAGAGAGTCAGTAAACCGGCCAGTGGAAATATTTGGGTTTCCCACAACTTGTGAAAGCGTCACATGAGTGGTTTGGTGCAACACCCCACGAAGATCATGACTGTCTATTGGGGATCACCCTACAGAGTGTTATGGAGTAGCATCGTGACAAAGGTCACCGCATACATTCACCTTCATGCTCGAATCCATACTTGCCACGCCGGATCTGGCCCCAGACTTGAATACGGCTATGGCTAAAAAGCGCATATGGGGACTCATATTGCACATATCATAGAGCCAGTCAGTCCTGTCTAATAGAAATGTGATGATATCTTGAGACGTACGTGAGAACCTTGAGAAAATAGCCTATCTTGCGAGAAAGGCGAGGACTTGTTCAACCTTACCAGATACCAACTTGTTTCTGTTGGTGTGGGGCTCTGCAGCGTGTCGGATATACTGGATACAACCTAGGCGGGTGTTTGAGATCCGGAGTGCGATAGGTCCGTACTTGCTGCGAGTGGCATGTCGAGGAAAGAGATGGGAGGAAGCAAAGAACGGGTGCTGGTGATAAACACGTGAGCGTGACCGTCACGCTGTTAGTAGGGACAGGACTTGACAGAATTGAACGTGGCATCGCATTACGTAATTTCACCAGGACTCGAGAAATAAATAAATAAAAACATGAATCTGATTTTATTAGATAAGTCAATTTGTGCACTCACCACACGCTTGTACCTGCTGACTAAGCATCACTCGTGGCTGCATCTACTTACCATGCTAAGTCAATTTATGACGCTGATTTTCTTCCCGACACTGAAAATCAAACATTTATTTTTTGTGATGCATAAAATCACTGTCAAACGACGACGCTGAAAAGACGCGTCCACTGTTTCAGCGTCACAGACACTGATTTTGTCCAGTTCAGCGTCACGGACGCTGAAATATAGCACTTTTACTTTTTACAGTGCGACATTTTGCGTGTCCCACCCACGTCGGCGACACTGCCGTTCGACATGTACACTCTTTTCACGTACGTCTTACCAGCGTTTCTCGTTTACTATATCGTCGCTGTCCTGCATCTGTAAAACCTAAGCGCACAAAGAGCAGGTCTTTGGACGCTTAACGTTTCGTAACAGCACTTGCCGAGCACTCAAAGCATTCAAAAGCCGTAGGAAGCGCATGTCGTAATCTGGCACGGTTCACTGATGTGGCTATCCTCCCCGGCACGCGTATGCTACGTATCCCCATGTGGCCG
The DNA here is from genome assembly GCA_024613165.1 of Pisolithus albus. Classification (NCBI taxonomy): domain Eukaryota; kingdom Fungi; phylum Basidiomycota; class Agaricomycetes; order Boletales; family Pisolithaceae; genus Pisolithus; species Pisolithus albus. The sequence goes on from JANFAB010000081.1 coordinate 282,035, forward strand.
CTCAATGTTTTCCTGGCATTCCGCGCTGCTGTATCCGTCGACTTTTCTGGTAAAAATCCTCAACGGATGTATATAAATTTTGGTTTTTCGGTGTGTACACTCGCCTTTTTTCACTCTGATTGCTAATCCGTGTTGTCGTTCTTGAAACTGGTTTCCCCTCTCTTGTGGATCTACGTAGTTTGCTATGTTTTGTATTGTCATGCGCGCCCTCGAATGGGTCTTCTTAACGGCCTGACCGGAATTCGTAATAAATGAGGAAGAACGAAAGTTCACTTAGAGCGGGTGCCTCTCTATGACTCGGTGCTGAGGGTGTGTTATCTATCACATCTGACTCACAACATATCATTTTACTTGGCCTAGATTCTCATCGTTCTCCAATGACTCGCTGAACACAAACTGAAGCGAACCACGCTGCGTGGAATTACATACATACGTCCTTCCGAACAAGTGAATGAATCAGTTAGTCACGTGTCGACTGCCTCGTGAAAAAGGGGTATATAAAGCAGCACAAGAACAGGGGCATTCACCGACAAACCAGAATGTCTTCCCTCTCTGACGTCGCTCGCTCAATCGAGGCGTGTCTGACTTCTCGCTCTCCCTACTGCAGTGGGACATTACCTGTTTCGCCACAGCAGTTGGTGCTGTATTATGGTGCTGCCGGGTATGTTTTCTGCGGTACTCGTTCGGTGGCGCACATGATTTAGCCTCCAAGCAGCAGAGTAGACCTCTCCAACAGCACGCCCGAAGATCTGGATAGACTTTCGGACGCTTGCCAGCCAGCCACGTTTGGCGTAAACAGGCAAGACGTCTATGATGAATCGTATCGGAAAGCAGGAAAACTCGACATCCCAAATTTTGCGACTTCGTTCGACAACGGCACCACTGGTCTCGTTGATATCGTTCGCGACGCATTGCTAGATGGCAAAGATGACCGGCGACGTATCAGGGCCGAAATGTATAAACTCAATGTTTATGGTCAGTGACCGCCCCCCCTTAAATATCTGCGGGATTTTTTAAGCTCCCGGCATCCTCGCAGGTAAAGATTCGTTTTTCAAGGCCCATAAGGATACGCCGCGCGGTGAGACCATGTTTGGGTCCCTGGTCGTGGTATTCCCGACTCCCCATCAAGGTGGTGAATTCGCCCTCAGACAGGATGGCCACGAGTGGGTGGTAGATTTTGCAAAAATGATTTCCGACGCTGCGGAAAAACCCTGTGTGGGCTACATTGCATTTTTCTCCGACGTCGAACACGAAGTCCGCATCGTTACAGCTGGGCACCGAGTCACATTGACGTACAACTTGTACTTCATCCCCGAAAAGCAGACGGTCCCCGTGATTTCTTCCCCGGCACCTTATGAACAACGTCTGAGAGAGTTACTCTATACACTCCTGACCAACCCCGATCTTCTGCCTGAAGGAGGGTATCTCGGTTTCGGTCTGCGACATCAATATCCCGTGAAGACGCACATGAAGGTCAAACGGCTTCAGAAATGCCTCAAAGGAAACGACGCTACCCTCGCATGCGTCTTGTCAACTCTTGGTATCACTTGGGACGTTCGCGTATTCTATGATAACGATGGCAAGTATCCCGACTACTTGCACGAGCGCATCGTTGATATGGGCGACGGGGAGGTCGATAAATATATGCTTGGTGTTCATATGGGAACAGGTGCTGAGGAAGTGACGTATGCACGCCTCAACGGAAGGGCCATAACCAAAACCTATGGCAACAATGACGTTGTACGCAAGCTTGCGAAGGTGACGAACATGGCCAGCATGACTTGTGCGGAGTCGTCATTCTTGGCTTGGGGAAATGAGCCGTCGTTGGAACATCTGTATGGGAACGTGTGCATTATAGCTGACTTACCCCCCTCGGCAAACCGCACCATCAAGACCATGGAGTAGGGTGCAATGGAGAAATCGCCTTGGTAGTTTTCCGCCTCGCAATGGAATTTTTCCGAAGCGTAGTAGATTGCTAGTTATATGCAAGTTTTATGTTTTGAGACGCCCATCATGGGTACACTTCGGAAAGAACTGACCTTGGTGCGAGAAATTTGGAGGTGGCGGTGTAAGGCGACTTTATGTTATAACGTTTCATGCCGGTTCGCCAATCATCAAGCACTGCCAGTGCCATAGCATCAGTGACTGGTGTATGGCAATGTGAATGCGCACTGACCGGAGTCAAGTTTCACGCACGACGAGTGGAATGGGAACTGATCGGACGAAGACCAAAAGTACGTGCTGGCATGTGGTACTCGTCATTCATAGAAGTGAGTTTGCCGCCCCAATTGTGTTGGTTACAGCCAAGCCTCCTTGCCCAGCACACCCGACGGGCATTCGTGGCCGCAGATTTTTATAGCTTACTGTCACGCGCACCTTCGAGCAGGTGACTACCTGCTGGTGAACAGCCTGTGCTCACTATCGAGCCGCGAGCTCTGGAAAGCAGTGTGTGCTATATATATTTGGTGGGTAAGAAATTGCTATGCCTCTGCAGCACGAGGGGATGGCGATTTACACTTGAAATTATCTCCCGCCACAGGGCATAGATGCCCGTCTTATGAATTCCTATCGGGCTATCCGCGAACTGCCCCTCCGCGAAAGAGCGATGACAGGTTCGGATCACTCATGTTCATGTGGACTCGGACACCGCATGCATGTGCTAGGTGTGAGCGGGTATACAACTTGTCAGCGGTCTACGTATGCCACGGCTGCAATGGATCATCAATGGATCATCATCATCGGTGCACTTGACTCGCTTCTCGGATACAGTTCACGGCACTGGGTCTGATTCCTTAATACGTTTGCATTCATCTCCGCATCATATCGACTCTTGGTGGGTATGTGTTGCTGTGTTGCGTTCCGCTGGCCCGCTGTTTACCTCTACTAAGTTCTGATGGGCAACGGTGTCCAGGAAATCCCCGCTGGATAGCGTGCTTCAGAATAGCTTCTTCGGCCTGGCTTTCGCCGACACTGAATCGTATAAAGGAGATGCTTTTGCAGCCTGCAGTCCTCAGTTACTCAGGTCAGCCTCGTTCTCCTCACAAAGCGCCTGCACTTGCATCCTTCGACTACTTCGCTCATCCACATCATGAAGTTCTCATTCTCCCTGTCCCTCGTCTCTTTGCTCTCCCTCGCTCTCCTTGCGTTCTGCCAAACGACGACAGAAACTCTGTCCTACGATACCACGTACGACGACCCTTCCGAACCTCTCGCCAACTTGGCTTGTTCGGACGGTGTTTACGGCCTTGAAACCAAGGGATATACTACACTCGGGCAGCTGCCTACATACCCCAACGTCGGGGGCGTGTATACCGTCACGGGATGGGACTCGCCCGCGTGCGGAACGTGCTACAACGTCACGTACGGCAATACGAGTGTTCTCATCCTCGCAGTGGACGTGTCGCAAGAGGGATTTAACATCGCGGAGGCTTCGATGAACACGCTGACCGGAAACCTGGCCACCGAGCTCGGCAGGATCAACGTGCAATCGACACAGGTGGATGCTTCTTACTGTGGGATTAGTGCGTGAGCCAAAGAGGTGCCACGGCGGCTTCTTCGTTCGTATCCCCCCAATCCTTTGAGGTGAGGCTGCGCTAACTGGCACTTGATATTAGGCGGACTAGTGAACTAGCTCTTTCACCTACGGACATTGCATGCTTCGGGTTTTAAATATCTTCTTACCTATCATTTCGGACTCGGACTTTCAGCCATGACAAGGACATTTTCATGTACCATTGTTATCTAGAGTATACATCGCACTCACTTTGTTTTTACTCATCTTATCCCCTTTGGTGAATATCCGTGGTGTTTCAAGGTGGAGAATATCATCCTTCTGCGGCGTTCATAATGTTTGAGAGGCTACAAACGAACGCGTCTACTTCGTTTTTGTCGGTCTTGTCCGCACAAAAAAAGGGTTAGTTCCGTCATCGGGTCAAACTTGCCTTCCCGGGCCGCCACCATACGCTTTAAGGTGCCAAAGAACTAGTAAAGAAGCCACTTGTGATTTCCATTCCTGGCATCTTCACACTTTCACATTGTCATGGGCGACGGGTATGAGAAGGAAGCATAGAACGGGGGCCTACACGCACCTGACAGTAGACTCTCCTCGCGGATTAATAGGCAGGACTTACTTTTACCAGGCTCATCTTCTGGGCTTTCTGGGCGTGGGTGTCCAGCAAAGGGTAGGTACGGAAATACCCACAATCCCTGCGCCATGAAAGGTGTGCGGCCAAGGAAGACCCCATAACATCTTCACAGGTTCACATAATGGAAGTTTCAAGGGTCCTGTTATTTGGTCAGGAACGCGTATCGAAGATGGAGAATATGAACGTTGAAGGTATCGAACAACGTTTGTGGGAGAACATCGGGCACTGTGATCGAAGCGGTTATGGAGGCACTCCATAAGATTAGCATGATATTGAGTACCCAGTGGCAACGTCCAACCATTGTGTCCATTGTCCGAGGCCTGGCTCCGTTCCGCAGTTCTCTTTCCAGATGCATACTCCTGCTCCGTGTTGGAGACTGCGGAGTAATCGGATTCGGCCAATGTAGATGACTCGATGGAGATAACGGATAGTCGTGTTCCATCCATTTATCTGCACGTGCAAGAACTGAATATTGTGCCATGGTGAGGGTACCCCACCGCTCGGGGTAATTGTCGATTGTGAATGGATCCGATAAAACTTGATTTTCCGATGGTATCTGGTCCGGCACGAGGGAGTTGCCGCCATCCGGCCCACACAGTAGATTCGATTTGAATGACTCTGAAATAGACAAGGCACGTTTAAGAAACGTTCGATGAGACCGCGTGTTCCGTTTCGGTAAGTTACGGTCGCTGTGGACAAAGAAAGAAAGGCACCGTCTACCTGAGCGATTCGTCCTTCATTAGTATACTCAAGCCCTCATACCAAACGAGAGACGTGGGGGCTGGGAATGGCAATCCTTTCGCATCGATTAACACCTTCCGAAGGTATGCGAATGTCATACCGCAGTGTTACGATGGCCGTACTCAATCTGAGCGAACGTGAGCTGGCACCCCCTCAACCACTACATCATTTAGACGGAGAGAACGAGATACAAGTGTGTATGCAGCAAATTTTCGACAACGCCATACTTGTGTCTTCGCTCTGGTCAGACGGTCACGAGCCTCTCTGCACGATAGTATGAGTAAGAAGTCCAAGGCCGAAACCTACACACACCTGACAGTAGATTCCCCTCGTGGTCTAATATGCGCACGTTACTTCCTGCAAACTCATGTTTCAGAGCGTGCAAGGCCACTTGAGAGTGCCGTGTGACGAGGCATTGCACATTACGGGAGTCCAAGAACTGGATCACCCGAAGTGTGGGCACCCTGTCCTTGAACATGGCAAGTTCCGAAAACAGCCTTCGATATGCAGCCCTAGTTTCCTGGCATCTTCGGGACATGAAACCAAGGTACTCCACCGGGGGAAGAACTGAATCAACGAAGGACATGCATGAGAATACATCCACAAGGATAGTCATCTGGAGCACATGTGGACACAGTCGGTTGACCATGTCCAGGAAATTGTTGATCTCCCGAGTGGTGGACCTAAACGCAAGGATTTGAACCGAAGTGATGAATGTACCATAGCTGCTCATAAACTCTTCCCATGCATGCACACTAAAAAACGAATCGAAGACGACTTTACGAAGAGTTATGTGCGTCTGCTCCGAGTCGCTTTCAGTAAGACGGTCTGTTTCTAGTTCGTGGGGACCGCGGTTAAGAACGAGTGTGTTGACAGAGGAGAGGATAGAAGTGGGGAAATGCATCTTGCTCCACCATTGGTATGCGCAATGGAAGGTGTGTAGTCGAGGAAGACTCCTCACCAACTCCGCGAATGCACGTTGCTCATGAGTGTGGGGTGATGTATTCCAGTCGAGAACGCGCATCGAGGATGCAGAACACCGCAAAGCATTGAAGATACCAGACAGCGATGTTGGTGGGGGGACGTCGAGCATTCTGATGGAAAAAATCGCAAGGTTAGGCAGTCGCGTAAAGACGTTGATATAATATTGGACATCCACGTCTTGACGGACGGGATTATCACGAATGGCAACGTCCAACCGTTGTGTCCACTGTCCGAGCGGCTCGGCTCCTTCGATAGTCCCCTTTCCCGCTGCATACTTCTCCAGCGTGTCGCAAAGCGAAATAAGTGATCGAGCTCGGCCAATGTAAATGGCTCGGTAGAGATAGCGGATGGCCATGTGCCACCACTGCCTGCACACACGAACTAGGTATCGTTTCGTGACGAGGGCAGCACGAAGTTTGGGGTGATATTCTCGATTGTAAATTGACCCGATGAAGATTGATTTTTCAAAGATCTCCGGGATCAGCGTGTAGGGTACGTGAGTTGCAAGTTCGAAGATGTAATCCCATAGTTCAGGCGGAAGGCTAGGAAGCTGAGTGACCGCTCGTTTTGCCCCTGCCGCCATCGCGCCCACCAGTGATAGTTAGGCCTTGGGGGAGTCAGTACAGCCACCGCCACTTGGTCACGTCCAGGTTTTCTTACGGGCACCGCCACCTGCAAATTTCTTGCACAAAAGTATTTTCAAAACATGAAACTCGTGAATAACGAGCAATCTACTACTCCTCAGAAAAATTCCATCTGTTGCATGTCTTATAAACTTTGCGAGGGGGGAAACCATCAAGGCGATTTCTCCATTGTACCCCTACTCCATTGTCTTGATGGTGCGGTTTTCCGAGGGAAGCAAGTCAGCTATAATGCACACGTTCCCATACAGATGTTCCAACGACGGCTCATTACCATAAGCCAAGAATGACGACTCCGCACAAGTCATGCTGGCCATGTCTGTCACTTTCGCAAGCTTGCGTACAATGTCGTCGCTATAGGCTCTGGTTATGGCCTTTCCGTTGAGGCTCGCATACGTCACTTCCTCAGCGCCCGGTCCCATATGAGCACCAAGCATAAATTCATCGACCTCCCGGTCACCCATGTCGACGATGCGCTCGTGCAAGTAGCTGTAGTGGGGATACTTGTGATGGCTACCATAGAATACGCGAACGTCCCAAGTGATGCCAAGAGTCGACAAGACACGTGCGAGGGTAGCGTCGTTTCCCTTGAGGCACTTCCGAAGCCGTTTGACCTCCGTGCCCGTCTGCACGGGATATTGATGTCGCAGACCGAAACCGAGATACCCTCCTTCAGGCAGAAGATCGGGGTTGGTCAGAAGCGTATAGAGTAGCTCTCTCAGGCGTTGTTCATAAGGTGCCAGGGAAGAAATCACAGGGATCGTCTGCTTTTCGGGGATGAAGTACAAGTTGTACGTCAATGTGACTCGGTGCCCAGCTGTAACGATGCGGACTTCGTGTTCGACGTCGGAGAAAAATGCGATGTAGCCCACACAGGGTTTTTCCGCAGAGTCTGAAATCATTTTTGCAAAATCTACCACCCACTCGTGGCCATCCTGTCTGAGGACGAATTCACCACCTTGATGGGGAGTCGGGAATACCACGACCAGGGACCCAAACATGGTCTCACCACGCGGCGTATCCTTATGGGCCTTGAAAAACGAATCTTTACCTGAGAGGAAGCCGAGCGCTTAAGAAATCATGCAGAAATTCCACGGGGGGTCACAGACCATAAACATTGAGTTTATACATTTCGACCTTGATACGTCGCCGGTCATCTTTGCCATCTAGCAATGTGTCGCGAACGATATCAACGAGACCTGTGCTGCCAATGTCGAACGAAGGCGCAAAATTTGGGATGTCGAGTTTTCCCGCTTTCCGATACGATTCATCGTAGACATCCTCCCTGTTTACGCCAAACGTGGCTGGCTGGCAAGCGTCCGAAAGTGCATCCAGATCTTCCAGCGTGCTGCTGGAGAGGTCTACTCTGCTGCTTGGAAGCTAAATCATGTGCACTACCGAACGCGTACCGCAGAAAACGTACCCAGCAGCACCATAATACAGCACCAACTGCTGTGGCGAAACAGGTAACGTCTCACTCAGTAGGGAGAGCGGGAAGTCAGACAGGCCTCGATTGAGCGAGCGACGTCAGAGAGGGAAGACATTCTGGTTTGTCGGTGAATGCCCCTTTCCTTGTGCTGCTTTATATACCCCTTTGCCCCTCTCCTTGTGCTGCTTTGTATACCCCTTTTTCATGGGGCAGTCGACACGTGACTAACTGAATCATTCACGTATATAATTCCGCGCAGCCTGGCATGCTTCTGTTTTTGTTCAACAAGTCATTGGAGAACGCCAGGCCAAGTAGCTAGTAGAATGATGTGTTGTGAGTCGGAGGTGGTAGATAACACACCCTCAGAACCGAGTCATAGAAAGGCATCCGATCTAAATGAAGCTTCGTTCTTGGGTGCTCATGTAAAAGGCGTTAAAGACATAACGACTGACGCACTACGATGCATACGCCCTCAACCACCCATCCATCACGGTTACGCAGTGCTCCACAATCTCTTTTGCTTGGGCTGCATTACCGAACACCCTCGAGGCTTCAAGTAATCCCGCTCTGGCGAACCGGTCTACCATCATATTTCCCCACATCAACAACCAGACTGCCGTCCACACTCTACCAATCCATCCACCCACTCTCCTACCGGTCATCTGCATGAACGCATGCTCGATGATGACGGCGACAGCCATCATCCCGAATGAGAGGGGCATACACCACCATTCGATGTTCCAGCTCAGCGTGGCCATCAAAACGCTGTGAAGTATGCCCGAAGCGAGATATGATCCCAACACGTATCCCACACGTCCGAACAGGAATTCTAAAGGCCACCCTCCGAGCGTGATGAAGGACCGCCTCATGAGCTGATGCCACCTATAAGTCCAAAAATCGTGAAGCGAGGTCGATTTCCATGGCTCGTTGAATACGGGGGGCCACTGTGCAGGGTCTTGCTGGAAGATGGTGACACCTATGAATGTCCCGATGTCATAGTTCATTTGTATGACCGCATAGATAGCAAGCAAGGTGAAAGTGGATATGATACTGGATCGAGTATACCGGATGAGAGGGGGAAGCGTATCGTCAAAGATCGTGGCTTCACCCACGGCGGTGAATGCTTGTGGTGCTAACGCTTGCATGGCAGCGTGGAGTATGCCACACACGAAGCTATGGAAGAGAGCGGACAGAAGCACGTATATTGCGAACCATACGCGAGAGGTTGGGCGCGTGTCGGGGGGAAAGCGAAGACCCTTGGACCAGTTCCAACCAACGCCGCGAACGTTGAACACGAGGTCGAGTGCATCTATGAAAACACCGATCAAAGGTGCAGGTCCGGCACGTCGCCTGAGTGGGTCCTTTAAGAACGTCCATTCAAGCGTGCGCATGAGAACGCAAAACATGACAAACTACACAGTTCCACGAGAGAGACGGGATACGATATCGATTCCAAACACGAGAAACAAGTCTGCCGTCAGAGCGAAGGGAAGGAAGATTAGGACATAAACCTACCCCAAAACCAGCATTCAAGTACGTCCGTTGAGGATTCCCACAAGAAAAGTCGACGACAATTGCAGCGTGGAATGCCAGGAAGACTATGAGCGGCAGCAAGGCGATACGCCACGTACGCGTTCCGGGTATAATAACCAGGACGGCAACGACATAGAAGGCGAGAAATGCTGGCAAGACGTGGACGAAGAATGTGTACGTGTCCAATGGAAGTGCCGGCGCTGACGTGCGTGGGACACCCAGAAAGTCCATCGACAGTCTCTCGAGGAGGGTCCAGGACATGGCCATAGCTACTCACCGTAGTCGACGATGAGACGGAAGTGTTCGGGTCTTCCGTCAGTAGAAAAAGCATTCGAGCACCCGAATAACTAATGGAAACTTCGCGGATATACAATTCAGGAGTCGTCGTGGTCCACGTAGCACACATGCTGTCGATTCGGCAGCGAATTGCTTGCTCGAGTCGATTATAGAAACAGGTGAGTGTACGACGGACTCGTCGTGCAAAATTTTATGTAGCATGACTGGACTGTGCAGTGCGTCGGACTTGCGAAGCCCACGGGAGGCGCGGGCACGCCATCCCCATCGAGGGCATCCACTGGTCACCAGTCCCCTGATGGAGGGCGGAAATGCTACTAGTGGTGGGTACCGCAAGAAGTGAAAATGTGTGCTCATTCGTGACGATCAAGGGAGAACATCGCGTATCGTCGTCGCGAAGTCAACGACGTCCCAGTCAAACACTACTTTGCGGGAGGACGAACTCTACTTTACCACAGGAAGGAGTACCCTCGTCTCGTGGACCATCCTTATGGGGTCTGGAATATGAACGTTTGAACTTTCACGTATGCGGCGAGGAGATTTTTCCGGAAAGATTACTCGGAGGGGCTAACCCCTGTCTTTACCCTCAAGCAACGCGTGAAGATCGTACGAACATACCGCACTCGCACATAGAGTAAAGGAGAGTGCAAACCGGTTTAATAGTAGAGGTGAGCTACTGTGATGTTGATTTGGAATTCTCTGGCTAATCGAGCCAATGATAGAGAGCATCTGCAAAAGGGCTGAATTACAGCGTCCGCTGCTTACAGTTTTTGCATTCTTTGGGTGGGCAGCAAGTGCTCTCATGACACGTCGTTGCCCAGACGTGTCCGGTAGGGTTCTGCCAGTTTGGCAAATCGATTCGGCCTCTGTTCTGCTGGTCACTAGACACTGCAGTCCGCGGCAGGTTGTCGCAACCGCAGCCCAGCTGTAGGATGGATAGCGATGCTACAAGTTCCCGCAAGCTATTTACGCATCTGAACCTTCAAGCTTCATTCAGGCTTCAAGGCGACGTACTATACGTGCCAGTGCGCAGTGAATACTGAACAGAGGAGAATGGCCTTTCGTGTCTGCTATGAAAAAAGTGGAGAAACGCTGATCCCGATGTGTCCGCATGCTGAATTCTCTGAATTTCATGGGCATTTCCTAAAATCCAGAGGCGACATACCCGTATAACTGCATAATCCGTCGTTTTACACTGTGCCCAAGTTTTCATATCTACGTATATCAACCACCAATACAGAGGTAATAATTGCGTTTGGGCAGATTTTACTGTAAGAATGGTTATCCGTTCGTGTCTGTTAGCACCATTCGAGAGAGCGGGTATCGTACCGTGCTTCACCAGGGTGGCACTACGATGCACACGCCCTCAACCACCTATCCAACGCTATCATATAGTGCTCCACGATCCCTTTCGCTGGGGCTGCAGTGTCGAATACGCCCGAGGATGCGAACAGCCCTGCTCTTGCATGTCCCTCTATCATCATATTCCCCCACACCACCATGCAGGTCATCGTCCACACTCTACCGATCCATCCACCCACTCTCCTACCCGTCATGCGTGTAAACACACGCTCGGCAACGACAGCAACAGCCATCGTCCCGAATAAGAGAGGCATATACCACCACTCAACGCTCCCATTGAGTATGGCCGCCACGACGCCGTGGAGTACACCCGACGCAAGGAACGATCCCAACATGTATCCCGCGCGTCCGAACACAAATCCCAAAGGCCACCCTCCGAGCACGATAAACAGCCGCCTCACGAATTGGTGCCACCTGTAACCCCAAAATTCGTGCAGTGAGGTCGCTTTCCATGGCTCGTCGAATACGGGGGGCCATTGTGCAGGGTCTTGCTGGAAGATGGCGACACCTATAAACGTCGCGATGTCGTAGTTCATTTGGACGTCCGCATAGATAACGAATGCGGTAAGGACGGATATGATACTGGATCGGGTGTATCGGATCAGAGGGGGAAGTGTATCGTCGAAGATCGTGCCTCCGCTCAAGGTGGTGAATGCTTCCGGCGCAAGTGTTTGTATGGAGATGTGGAGTACGCCACATATGAAACTGTAGTAGAGGGCGGAGAGCAAAACGTATACCGCAAACCGCAGGCGGGAGGTAGGCCGGGTCTCAGGGGGAAAGCGAAGGCCCTCGGACCAGTTCCATCCGACGCCACGAAGATTGGTCGCAAGGTCGAGTGCATCAATGAAGATCGAAGCTTGGGTACGTTTGACACGTCGCTTAAGTGGGTCCCTTAAGAAGACCCATTCGAGGGCGCGCATGACAATACAAAACATTGCAAACTACATAGATCCACAAGAGAAAGGAGACCGGTTTCAATCACGACAAAACGGATTAGCAATCAGAGTGAAAAAAGGCGAGGAATGGGGCGTGTACACACCGAAAAACCAAAATTTATATACATCCGTTGAGGATTTTTACCAGAAAAGTCGACGGACACAGCAGCGCGGAATGCAAGGAAAACATTGACAGGCCACACTGCAATACGTAGCATACGCGTGCCGGGGAGAATAGCCAGGACAGCGACGATATAGTAAGCGAGGAACGCTGGTGCGACGTACGTGAAAAGAGTGTATATGTCGAACGGCAGTGTCGCCGACGTGGGTGGGACACGCAAAAAGTCGTTTGACAGTGTTTCGAGGAGTGTCCACGACATGGCTATGGCTTAGCTGTGGACACCGACGGTGGGGAGACGACGATGAGGTGGTCTTCGGGTCCCTCCTATATCAGCAACGCCGACCTTCTGTGAATGGACCCGAACTCCTCCGTAGGTCAGATTTGACAATTCCTGGATAAACTGATAAGAATCCATCGTAGTCGTACGAACCGTCCACTATGGGAAGGTCGTGCGTTGGAACATGAGTCTAAGGCAACTGTCAGTCTCGGTTCCGGCGCATGCCGCGGACTTCCCGAAGCTGAGCACTTGACTGCAATAATTTCTTTCTCCCTCCTCTGGATCGAAGACCAAATGTCCTCAGATAGGACCCAACCCTCTAGTCTTCCACAGGACAGCGGCGGCGGACTCCCTTGCTGCGAGTCGAGCCCATGGAGGGCGTTCACGGGTCATAATTCGGTTGGAAAGCTGCCAAGGGGAGAACTAGTCGACGTCGAAGACAAGTGGTGCATTTATCATCTTCGCAAGATCGACGACCGTGTTTCTGCTTCTTAATGAGAACACTTCCTCGTGGGACACCTTCGTCCGGAAGGGTAGTTCAAAACGGTTGACGTTCCCCGTCCTCGGGAAACCCTTGACGATCGCACATAGCACACCCACTCATGGTGTAAAATGGGAACATATTGGTACTGATATTGTGCAATTGCTTTAGCCTCATTGACACGCTACAGGGCATAATATCTAAATCTATCCCTGATGGTACCCAGTCCAAGACTTAGAGGGCGTTACCGGGTCAGTTTCCGTCGTTGCGGCACTACGAATGGTTTGTTATAGCCTGCGGTAAGTACCAGAATTTAAACCCGACTTACGCAGACTTGAATACCGTCGCCGTTGCAAGAACCCGCATTGGCGTCGGGCCTGCAAGCGTAGCTGTCGGGTGCATCGTCATTTCAAGTGCAGTTGGCTGAAAAAGATGGATACATACTCGACGCCGTCAAAATGTAACGCAGTGAAGGTGACCGGGGCAGGGCTACAGTCGAACACGCCAGCCGTGCACGGGTTACTCGCAATCACTTGGTAAACAACGTTGCAGGAGTCATCCAACACCCCCCCTGGAATGATGGTTTGCCAGTGAGTACACTCGCAACCGCCGACACTGCTAACACTTACAGACGCCAACGTCCGCGTTACCGCCAGTCTGGGTGATTCCGAAGTTGTACCCGGGACAGATGGCAGCCGCAGAACTCGCAAGGAGTGTCGTGACGGCGACAGTTGAGAGGAATGTTTTGGTGAACATGACTGTATAAGAGCTCGGAGATTGCTTCAAGGGCAGAGGTGAGATTGTTGTGCTGATTTGGATTGAAGAACTCTTTGGCTACGGCGAGCAGCCTTTTATACGTTCTCTCAGCCTTGACCCTTCCAATCCATGGCTCCAGCAGGCTTGCCACATCCCGACCGCTCTTCGAGTGTCGGTAAGGGAACAGGTGCAGTGCAGGCCCTCGATACGAACAACTCTTCGCAATCTGTACAGTTCCCCGGCGGTGCTGGAGGTTGGCAAAGTAGTAAAACACCGCTCAGCGCTCAGGGATATGACATGTGATACGTTCTGCGATCCGAACGCCGTCTCACTGCCCGATGGAGAAACGACATACCCGGAAAGAATGGTATGAGGTAGGCACTCAAGTCTGCATACCGAATTTGAGCTGATACACTGAGCAATATACAGTCTCGAGGACATGCGTATTTTGGTTCACATTAATGCACGAAACCGTAGCTTAAGTTGCACGCACGGGTACGGGTCCCGGCAGAAGAGAGTTTAAACTCCAGATTCTCGAGAACAGCCCGGTCGAACTTGTAACATTGCGCCACGAGCACGGGCTACCGTCGGAACTTTCGGCTTGTTAATTTGAAAACAATCCGACATATTGGAATTCAAGTAAACTCCCCGCAGAAGTCTCCGGGTGCCAATAGCACTGGTAAGTGGCAACGAAGTGGAGACACCGACAAGTTCACCTCAGTTCAAGCCGGCTGTTCTTTCTTGCGACGTATGGCTAACAGAGAAGTTGGTACTTCCACCCGGACATGCTTGGCCGATACGAGAAATCCAAATGTAGGTTGTCTTGGCTCTACCCAAATCTCTGTTGCGAAGGTGATATCAATTGCATCCTTCCGGGGCCCGACACCAATCGTGGAATGCCGAGTATTCGAGCATGAGGTTGCTACCGCTCACGAATTGATCCGGGGGGCGAAACACTCAGGTTTGGTGCGTAGACATCAGTGACAGAAGGTGGAGGACGCCACGTCCGCGGCAACGAACAGAAAACATTCTGATGAGTCGTAACAGAATTTCGGCCACGGAGTTCTCTCTCAAGCACGAATAGCGCTGCCTATGCTGAACAAAGCTGCTCAGCAGCATCCCCTGGACCACTTTTCCTGATTCTGCTTGCCTAGATATTCGAGCTGGTGGGCAAATGCCCGTTGTCCTACCATTCGACTTCCCAAGAAACTACTTTGAATCTTGGACTCGAATCTCCCTCGGTACGGAATTTGTATCGTGCGGCGTGCTTGGCCATTGCGAAGATCAGTGCACGTATTCATCTCACCCGTTAACGGGATCATGGAGTCTCTGAGTACTATCACATAGACATGGGCATTCAGCTGTCTCGAAACTCGCAATCCGCTCTTTTGATACCCAAGTCTGGAATCTTGGTGCTACGGTACGAGTGAAGGGGAACCATTTCATTCCACGACATTGTCTGGTCACATCGTCACTCGTACCTACTCCCATGGGGTCTTCCGATTCCATTGCTCAAGAAACTTTGATGTGATCCTGACAATAATATTGGAGTAATTAGTGCTCTCGTACGCGGAGACTATGTCGCCTTGAACATTCCCGTGCTACTCGCCGAATAATATAGTACCAAATTCCGGTTCGGAGACGGAGAATGCACCTGACGCTATCTACAACGAGTCATGAAAATCTATAAGACTTGACTTCAGTATTATGCACCACGAACCGATAAACCAATCAATCCATCAATGCTAGGGGTCATAGTCGTCACCTTTCACTTTGGAGGACGAGAGTATAATATCCTCCACGTACCAGGTAGTGAAGTGAGCTTTGGCTTTGGAACTGGCTAAGGCCCTGGTAGGTAATTCATTGCGGTTGATAGTACTTGTCCTGTTGGTCTCGTGAACGGAGCGCTGTGCAATCGGGGTCGCAGAAGTAGGCATACAGCCTCAGCAGAACTCTCATCAACCTACGAGTACAGGGGCCGACTTCATATGGTTTGTCTTGGCCGTGCAGACAGCACAAAGATGCGGATTATGCATTGGTTGGTCGACCAGTTTCACTTAGACAGATAGGACAGCTGATAGGATGTGGAACCTATGGACAGGTATATGTACAACGTACTCTGCCGTATGTGCGCCGATCTTAAACAGGCGACACAATACTAGTATCAAAAGCACGGACCGACACTCGTTTCTTCCACCGATGGATTACTGCAGTTTCCGCAATCGTTGATTTGCTATCGCACAATGACCCTCACTGTACCGTTCCCTTGGATTCCCTCCAATGCAAAGTACGGATTTGTCTCTAGTTCCGGCATTCCCAGGAGCAATAGAAAAACGAAAGATGACCATGAAAACTCAACCGTTTATGACACGCCTGAAATGAATTGAGCAACTCAATAGGTTTAATTTCCGTGAAGCCACCCATACCGTATCACAATCTAGGTTGAGGTGCAATGCCGTGGCTCGAGAGCGTAGCACCGCCATCGAGGATGATGTGCGCACCAGTGACGTGGGCACTTGCAGGTGAGGAAAGGAAGATAACGACACCTGCGATATCGGATGGTATACCAAATCGACCTGAGAAAACAGGGTTGAGCTCTGGCTCTGTCCGTGCGGAAGAATTACGCGTACCTGTGGGCTGTCGTGCGGTGATGAGTTCTTCACCTGCTGTTTTGTAAGCGAAGGACGTCATCTTGGTTGGGAACATCCTAGGAAGCATTTCGATGACTAGAACGACGATGACACAGATACAACGACGTACCCAGGGCATATAGCGTTCACACTGTGCACACCTAATTTCAACAGAGATGCACCGGAAGATCAGGATATAGGCAACATACGTGACCAAGTCCGGGGCCAGCTTAACTGCCAGCATCGAAGTGAGGTGGTTTACTGCATTATAAAACATCGGTCAGCGCTATAAAGACGCGGTCGTCCCAGATACTAACGCGCTGCTTTGCTGACATTATCTGGAACAAGTTAACGATGTAACCAGGACCATCGCAATTTCAGGTTTGAAAGGACTGACAACTATATGTTCCATGTCCCTCAGCAGTCACCAAACCCTCTGAGTGGGGTGAAGAGCCTGCGACCGACGAAATGTTTATCACGCGGCCTGGATCCAACGATGTCGAGTCCTTCGCAAGCCATGATGCAAGCCTTGTTCACCCATCGAGGTGTATCATCAGCTACATCGCACGCACACAATACCGACGAAACTCACCCCGCAGTCACTGCATATTACACAATGGCACATAACCTGGTGATGAACTTGAATTCGACCCGTGGAGGCATTTGATACACTCACAGTAAAATGCGCTCTTCACGTTGACTGCCATGACGTTGTCCCACCCTCTTTGCTCTGGAACAGCATCGAAAGGGGCACCCCAAGCCACGCCAGAGTTATTCACGAGAATGTGGAGCTTTCCGGATGGCTCCAAGGCAGCGAGGGCGGATATGAGCGCATCGACACCGGCCTTGTTCTACAGATCGTCGGATGAGACGAGGGGTGGACGAGGGTGAAAGTTTGGTTCGCTTACGCTGAGATTCGCAGCGATTGGGTACACACTGCCTGGTACTCGTGCGTTCAGTTCCTCCGCTGTCTGACAAGTCATGAATAGGAAGGCAGCGCCAGATGGAACGTAGACCTACTTCCTTGAGTCGTGCTTCGTTTCTGGCTGCAATGTACACCTTACAACCGTTCAAAGCGAGTGCAGAGGCGATTGTCTTGCCGATTCCTGTTCCTCCGCCGGTTACAAGGGCTGTCCAATATGAGAATGAGCAACCAATCAACACGACGATGAAACGTGGGTTCTATTGCCCCATTTCGCCATGACATTCGCATAAACTACGCACCTATTTTACCTCCTACATTGAAGAGTGCCCGAATGGACAGATCTGGAGCTGCAAGGTAGTCGTAAGCGACGCCAGCGTACACGTTTCGTCCTTTAAGTTTGAGTGAAGGACCACAACGTACCCTGTGACGCCATAGGACTGTCTTGCGTTGCGGTGAGTTGGCGGCCAAGCAGCAGAGTGAGAAGGCGGAAAAACGACCGGTTAAGTGGCCACGTGCTTCATACCCGACTCATCTGTTGCAGTGCAGTTACCGCGTGAAATACTGCGGGTCGCCACCTCGACTTCTCGTCCACCGGTTCAGTGACAATTTTATAGACTCGGTACGTGGCGCAGCGTACAACCTTTGGATGAACGGTTCTTTACCTTTACGACAGATGATAGGCCGTTGTTCTTCGTGGACGGAGTGTAGGGCGATAGTGCTACGCAGCATCCACAATGCCCGTTGTTAATATAAGCGGACATGAGCCCACCACCCGGTTTCGTCGTGCGATCACTGGCACTACTGCAGCGCTGGTATAAGAAGCTCGAAGGCCTCATGTACATGGCATCGACTCATTCGTTCAGTTCGATTGTCTCGTAGGTATGTCTCCCTTATCCCACTTCGTTCTCGTCGCAACCTTGACAGCCCTGGTGGCTGCTCTTCCACGTCCTTCGTTCCTCTCCATTCCTCTCAAGAGGCGGGCTTCCTTGACCACTGCTAACGGTGCATTCGACCTCGACAAGGCTCTCTCACATCTTGCTTTCTCAGAATCGTACGCAATTGGACACTGCCACTTTGGCACGCCTGATCTTATCTTAATTTATTAGGAAAATATCATCAGGGCTCCGTGCTCTTGGACCGAAATCTGATACACCGACTGTGCAACCCACTCGACGCGATACTGGGAGCGTCTCTCTTACAGATGGGAGCAATGTGCTGTGGTATGGTACCATCTCAGTCGGTACCCCTGCGGTCGATTTCTTGGGTTCGTTTTGTCCTGTACTCTACCTGTTTTGTGGTGTAATCGAGCGAATACAGTGGACTTCGACACTGGTTCTGCTGATTTGGTCCTACCCTCATCCGACTGTGGTTCGACGTGCAGCGGTCATACGCTGTACAACCCAGGTGCCAGCTCAACTTCTGTGGATCTGGGCAAGAATTTCGTACTGTCCTACGGAGATGGCTCCTCCGTTCCAGGAGAACAGTACACCGACACCGTTTCCATAGCCGGGTATACGGTACGCACCGTTCCGTTTGTATGATGCCAACTGATGCCTAAACTGTACCTCAAAGGCAGTCAATCAGACTCTCGGCGCAGCTTCCCAATACTCTTCAAGTCTCGAATCGTCTAATTTTCCTGCAGACGGTTTGATGGGCATGGCTTTTGAGAGCTTGTCGGTGTACGGTGCTAACCCGGTCATTCAAAACCTCATCGACAACAATGCCATTTCCGACCCAGTCTTTGCCTTCAAACTCGCCTCCTCGGGCTCTGAGCTACGAATAGGCAGCATCAACTCTGCGCTATATAGCGGTTCTTTGACTTACACCCCCGTCACGCAACAGGTATACCGCTGTGACGTGAGATTTACAAGTATGAACCGCTGACGCTTGGTGGACAGGGATTTTGGCAGATCAGAGGAGATGCTATCAGTGCCAACGGAGATTCGGTTATCTCTTCGTTTTCGGCGATCGTTGACACGGGTACTACACTCATTATTGGCGACTTGGACACGATCGGCCAGTTCTACAGCACACTAAACGCCACGGATCTCGGAAATGGGTTTTACACATGTATGTCCTTTCTGCATACTCTCTTTGCATCCTCCATAACGCGCGTTATATAGTGGATTGTAATTCGATGCCCAGTGTCAGTATCACCATTGGAGGCACGGCCTTTCCCTTGTCCGCTACGACGTTCAACCTTGGAACGTACCCTACCGGTAGTTCGCAATGTGTAGGTGCCATCGCTGCGACGGGCAGTCTAGGCAGTGCGTCTTTCCCCACTTGTCCGATATTGGAAAAGAGGTTGATCATGGTCGTCCGTCAGATACCTTGATCCTTGGAGACACATTCCTTCGGAACGTCTACGCAGTCTTTGATATGGGGCAGTCGAGAGTCGGGTTTGCTAATTTGGCTTGAACGAAGCTCGAACCGCGAGTACGAATCCACTCGACGCGCGCAGAAGCTCGGACATTTCACTTGACCACCTTGAAAGGACAACACAGACGCTTAATTAGTGATTTGATTGCGCCATTACTAGGTCACCTAAGCAAAATGACTCTCTCCGTTATAGACGCTCGTATTTATAATTAGTTTTTATCTCCTTTCGTTCAATTGTTCGCAGTTACCCTGGTAGCTTTGTACGGGTACCAAACCCCTGAATTCTATGTCAGCACCATCGACAAAGATATTGGACCACATCGTACACCTGACTCCTCCGGGAACGGTCGAGTTGACGTCCCAGCAGTTTCGAGATCTAGGGTTCAAGTAAGAAGACTGTTGTCTTGTGTCATGCGTCGAGCTCTGAATCATTCTAAGCGTTATTCCTGGAGGGACACACACAGGAGGGCTAACAGCGAATGCATTGGTAGTGGGTCTTGCTGCGTCACTCTCGCGATAAGCCCCTATATGACGACGATATGGGATGGACTACGTATCTAACAGATCCTAGCCACTGGATCGTACCTCGAACTCATATCCTTCACTCACCCGGCCTCGCATTATCCTCCCAGCTCACCGGACCGCCAGAAACGCGACGCGAACCCGTGGTCGCACAAGCACCCCGGATGGATCGATTACGCTTTCCTAGGTGCATCTGATCCCGGCGTCTCTATCGCACGTATAATCAATGAGCGTCCCCGTCTGGATGGGTCGGGCGTGGAGTACGAACCCGAGGTTGCCGGAGGGCGCGTGCGCGAGGATGGGAAGACGTTGAAGTGGATGATTACAGCCCCTAGCGAAGAGCAAAACCGCGGAACTCTCCCGTTTTTCTGCGGCGATGTGACGCCAAGAGAGTGGAGGGTAAGCATCCGTGGGATCGAGGGCGCACCACTCGATTATTTACGCCGTCGGATATGCTGACAGTTTTTCCTGAACTTTCGCAGGTCCCAATCGACCCGCCTTCAAACTCGAAACATCCGTCCGGAGTGCTTGGTATCGCACATGTCCGCATACTTGTGTTGGCCGAATCATTGGACGCTCAATCGGCGCAACTGACATCGGTAGTTGGAGACCCGCCAGTCGAGCACTCCTCGTCAGGTTATGCATGGTCTCTGGAGACCCCGCATTCGGGATTGGGGGTACTAAAGCCACGCCTAATTTTGAGTGTACCGGTGGACGACGAGGAAGAAGAATATCTCGCCGAACGGGGACCTGGTATCTACGAGATTGCGTTTTGGGTAGGACCCGAGGGGAAGGAGGGCACCTCTGCAACGCCTTACGGCAAGATAGTTTGGCAGGTGGAAGCCACATAGGGACTGCCTGGATAGAAATTGGGTAGACACGAGCAGCTGTCCCACCGGTACGGAAAATGTGTTGTTGATATGTTTTGGGTTGGGGTGTAAAGCCCAGAGAAAAAAGCACCTATTACCCCAGAAGATTATCTGAAACATTACGATCACCAGCACCTGAATAGAAAAAAATGACCGCCGCAGGATTCGAACCTACAATCTCCTGATCAACCGCCTGCAGCCGTAGTCAGACGCGATACCATTTCGCCAGGCGGCCAACTGACCGCTGATTTGACCGTGGCTTCATGAGAGGCCGAAAAAAATGCACAGCAGGGTATTTAGTTCGCCCCTCCTTGGCTCTACCCGATGCATCCTTGTGACCGCTCCGCATGATCGAGTCGAACTTGCGAAATATTCGTCTTCGATGGCGAATAGTTTGGAGTTGCCCTTATCTTTAGGAGCCTAAGATATTAAATTCGGCTGCCTGAGATTTTGGTCACCCGAAACGATTGCAAAACCAAACAGACGCTCGCAGCCAATAATATTAATGACTTTGTACAAACAGCACACGCACCAGACACGTGTCATTACCGTGTTTGAGCTGGCTCCTTTGACGTGGACGCCCTCTCCTGATCAGGGTTTAGTGGAGCGGAAGGACCGCACAATATCTTGGAATGTGTTTCGATGGCTGCCCGAATGCGACAAAAGGATGGGGTATAATAGGGGCTGAGCGGTAAATTCACACTCCGCTTGAAGTGACAGCGCGGCACATCGTTGCCGGGAAGACTTGGATGGCATCACATAGCGTGCTATGCAACGCAACCCGAACATATTCAAGGCTTCCACCACGGCTCGCTGTGCGTACACTTATAAACCGGCTTCGTAGTCGAGACCTCCCTCCACTCGTCTCTACAGGATTGGGTGCGAGAAATCCTGTGACATGTTGGGTGTTATACATGTTCCAAATTTCACAACACTGTGCATTTATCTGTGTCATGATCCGGGCGTGTAAAGATTTCATCGCCCCCCGCCAATTCCCAAAACCAATCCGGTTCCGTTCAAAGCAGCCTATCGCACCAAAGAATGGACAATCCAAAGATGGACTCCGTCACCGTCTGTCAGACTTCTCTATGGCAGCTGGACAGCAATAAGGACAAAAACAGGTGACCGTTATTTTGTTTCATGAATACAAGTCAAAAACTTTGAAAACATAATAAAGGCGGCCACGCCGACACAGCTGAAGTGACAGATTCGATCACGATCGACGTGATCTCCATATTTGGTAGATCGTCTCAGTGGGTTCCTGTCCGAGTACGCCATCGTCGGTGTTTGTATGTCCAACCGCAGGCAGGCGCAGAGATAGGTGGGACTCGAGACATGTCAAATCCCACATATCGCAACGTCCAAGTCTCCCTTTGTTCCGTCGTCCCAACTGACACGCCGCCAGTACCATGATGACCATACCTCCGAGCCCTTATTATAGTCTCGACAGCCGCACATGCATTGAACAACACCGTTCCACAGGAGCCAGCATGACGATGTCGTTCTCTGCAACAAATTCGTTCTTCGTGGCTGGTCACCGGCCAACGGTAACGAGGAAGAGGTCTACGTCTCACATCAGTCTGCCTTCGCCAATTCTACGAGTCTAGCTAGCCACCCCAACCCTCCCATCCAAACCGACTATAAACCGGAAACTTCCTCAGATAATGCCGTGCCATCATGTGCATACTTCGCACCGCCCTCCAGCTCTCCGCCGGTCTTGATCACCCATCGCTTCCCTATGGCACCTTCATCGGATCGTAGGACACAGCGTAATCGTAGCAGAGACCCAACTTTGGGTTCCTAGACCCCGCAACGCCTTTATCATCTTTCGCTGCAACTACACCCGCGAGCACGCCGCTCGAAACTCACACGAAGCGGACGAGCAGTCTCTCACCAAAACCCTCTCGAGGCGCGCCGGAGAGGCATGGAAGAAATTGCCCACCGCCGAGAAAGACAAGTACAAGCGTCTCGCCGACAGAGAGAGGGAGGAGCATGCTCGCCTCTATCCTCATTACCGGTTCCGTCCTATACGGAGGCAAGCCTCGGTGAGCAAGAAGGCGTGTCTCGAACATACCGGAAACGACGGCGGTACATTTGATGGCGCTGTTGATATCCACCCGCCTTCACTAGCGGTGCCTACCCACTCTCACGACGACACCGTTGCTGCCGTGTCAGTCAGTCCGACCTCGGAACGTGCGGACGATGGCTTTGCATGGGGAGGGCGTAGTCGGTCACCGTCCAATTCACATGGAGATCCGCTTTCCGCTCCCCCCGTCGTTCCTTCGATGCAGGATGACGGCAGGTCATACTCGTTGATCGATGGAATGTCATCGCTCGGGAACCGTCGGACTGTGTGGCGCAGGTTCTTCATCTGCCACCACATGCAGCTTTAAACCTCTGGCAGCCCGTCCCAGCAACAGGGTTGTGCTCGTCCGAGTTGCCACCCGAAACGAATTGCACAGATCAGCAGAACGAGGTGTGTGGAAATTGCTTCGTGCCAGTGGAAGTCGTGCTAATCTATATTCCCAGCCGTCCGATGAAGTATGGCAGTTCGGACAACCCGAAGGTCTCCGTATCTATCCCCTCTTCCCTCTCTCGACTTCGATGTACCTTTCGGAGACCATTGGCCTTGGGCCTGCTCGTATGACAGTTCCTATTAAGAACGCCTTTGGTACCGGATTTGGTCTATTCTCGGGTTTCTTAGACATATTAGTTTCTTGGCAGGAATCAACCCTCCTATTGTACTTCACATTCCCGGTATCTTTAATATGGTTTGGCCTTCCTTCGCACCCCTGCAGGAGGGTTTCCCTATGTTTATTCTAGGTTCCTTCTCCTTACCAACATCGTGTCAATTATCCCACCAGTAAGTATCCAGTATCGCGGTTTCATGAGCCTCCGTTGAGCCTTCCGAGAGCGTTGTATCAGCTATCCTGCCAGTAAGTGCCGAGCTATCTTCCGGAATAGTACCACCGTATCATCCAGTCTTTTGGACTTCGCTCCGTGCTTGCTTTCTGTCCTTACATATTCGTACCTTCATACATTGTTTAAAAGATGCTGCCAAATTTCGCATATAGCTTCTGTACAAATACATACTATCCCGTTCCGCCATCTGCTAGAAGGTCATGTTACACAATCAAGGGTCTTTCGTCACGTAGGTCACTTTAGGCCAGACATGGATTCTAGAGATGCTAGTGAAGCCAAGATTGAGATGATGGTGACAGCGTAGCATACTGACCGAGAGATTAGCAAGACAGCACTCATAAAGCTGCTTTAGTCTGAGGTGGCCCATATTTCTCTAACAGGAACGTGGCAACGTCCTGAGCTAAATTTCCGTATTTAGTGCTGGGCGCTCTGAAGGAGTAGTACTTACCAAGTCAACCGGTGCTTCTTGCACTATCTGCGAGGCGTGGGGTTAGGATAGCTGCCAACATATGAATACAGCTACGCACGAAGTGTCCAGCGAAGGGGAACACTATATTCGATGAATTGACAGGTCGACGCCACACCCTCACTCTCGTTTCCGGTTCTCCAATGAAGCTGGGTATCCAGCATGTTAGGGACCGGATTACCAGAGTCGGAATATTTACCTATTTGCTGGGACAACCCATCGAAGAGCGATGTCTTCATCCAGTTTCTCTATTAACTCCCATTGCTCACGCGGAGGGAATATATTCACATAGCACAGGCTCTCTTGGATGGGTGTCGTCTTCAACCTGACGCCACCGGAAGGACTGGCCGATAAACCATAGTCGACATACGATTTCAAGACGTCTGGGTGCCAGGATGTAAAGAATGATTTCGTTCTGAAAAGACGAAGAGCCTCTTCACTGCAAACAATCAACAGGAGACACATGGGAAAATGACCCCCGACACTCACCGAGAACGCCAAGTAGGACGCCTCATGAGAGCGCTACTGGCGAGTTTACATCCTGAGTCATAAGACCCGTAATTGAAGATGACAGGATCCACGAGTACCAATGATGAAAACAACTTGGAAAATTCAGGGCAGCCATTGCACTAACGAGACGGATGAGTGACTACCCGAAGTTGTGCTTATCAACCTACGATGCAGAGCCACCAAACGAGTGAGCAACGATGACAAGCTTCCGCTGGTGGTATCCATGCTCTTTTCGGGTGTCACTCGTGGTTTGTGGAACCCGTGCAATCGTGTCGGCAACTGCGTGGGCGTAACCTCTTCCGGAGGTAATACAGAAGAAAAGTTAGCGATGTCACGAGCATTGTCCTGTGAATCAACTGGCAAGTCGTCAAACCCAAGTATCGCTCGTAATCAGCATTCCCCTACACATTCCGCTTAAGTTTTCCGCATTCATGAGAGCCGAGTCACCATTGCTGAACGGCTTCCCCAAGACCATACTTCATCCACTAAAGAGGCGGCCGGCGAAGTCCATGAGGCTTCGCAGCATGGTTTCCCATATCTTAATGTCTCGTTTAGTACGGGACCGAAAGTGAAATATGAAACCGTACTCGCCTCCTTCTGGAATCCAATTGCGTGAGCGAGGAATAAGTCAACCCAGTGCTCATAGTACTACGCTCATAGATCGAACATAGCCGATTGACGCAGTTCCAAAGTGGTTTCTGGCCATGTCCAACAGACATTCTCCCTTGCGTGAAACGTTCCTGCCCTCTCGATAAGGTCGCTCGACGACGGTGGCTATCCGTTCTTTGCCTTCGGTGGGCGACGTCGAGTCATCGTATGAAGGGATCTCCCGGAAGGGGCACATCTGGAGCCAGCCTGGGGTATGCATCAGGACGATGTGTGTGCTGAGCACGTAATCCTTGTGAAACGATATCCTGTCTAGGAGGTGAAGGAAGGCTGGGACCAGCGCGCTTGAGGCAGGGTGAAGTTGGATGGGAAGTAGCGGGCGCGGGTCACCGACGGCCAAGGTGTAGATGGCGTATAAAGGTCTGCTGAACGTCTTCCTCGTCATCCCCCAGCTTCTAACAACCACCTGAAATTGTGAAATCATCTCCCCAAAACCTGTTTCGGTAGCAAGGCTGTGCGGTAGCACGGCCTGACGGCCAGTAAAAGAATGCCAGAGATCATGGATGCAGTCCTACTTGTAACCACGACACACCGGCAACGATGTGGTTGCCATCGTGATTCCGATTGGTGAGGTCTAACAACTGATCGAGAACAAAACGCAAAACCCTCATGCGTGGACATGTGCCGGCGACCCTCCCGCGGCGGTCCGTTGCTGGTGTCTGGATGCTGCAAGACTCTCACTTCGCCATGTGCCAGCAAACGCAGGATTTTGAAAGGGTAAATATAACGCTCGGACTAGTATACGCAGTAAGGCATAGTTGGGGCTTTATAAGGTAGGGCTCACACAGTTCCATCCAATGTGACCAAGTTTAATAATTCAAAATAAATACAACTAGGGTACTTTTCAATATTCTGTAACCTGAGAGTTCTCTGGAAAGTGTCTACAAAGATTTCTCAGGTTTTAGAATTTCATTGAAAGACATGCTTGAATTGATTTTGAATAAAATGTGGTTAATGATGTTGGATGGCTGGAACTGTGTGAGCCCTATCTTAGGTTTCCGGTGCTTTTCCCCGCGGGAAGTTAGAGTGAGGGGATTGCATAAGTACATATGTGGAAGTCCAAGCTAAACGAGGTCAGTAAGCATCTGGGGTACCGTTTTTCGTCCGGCTAGTACTTTCAACGCTTCTATGTCCCCAAGAGTCTACTTTGATACCATATCCAACGATTTTATCGACTGTAAAGTACAGTTGATCAAAAGAGCAGCGAGATCGAGTCATTCAGCATTTACCAGCGTTTTACGCCCGTTGACACACGTATATCACTCTCCCGCATGGCCTGAACCGGTGGTGTCAACTTGCAGTAGAGAGGGCGGGAATGACTGGACAGTACCTGGCATTGTCACACACAGAGCTCGTAAGGACCATGACGCCCACCCACATCGGCAAATACACCGCAAAAGTCTTTGTCCGGCGCAGTGTAGATCGCACGTATCAAGCCTGGGTCAGCCTTAGGCTCCTTGTCGTAAGGGTACAGATGGCCATCTTCGAAGAGGGGGAACAAGAGCAAGTCTGCACCCTTGCGATTGCAAATCTTGTTGTCGAACTCAAATTCATGGTAGTGATCGTGACTGAGGTGGAACGTCTGGGGGAATCCAGTACGCCCGGGGTACAAGGGAGCTTGATGGACAATGCTCTTGGCTTTGGCTTCGTCTATCTTATAGTTTCCTTTGGACGTTTTACAAATGTATTCCTTCAGATTGAGGATTCGTCAATCACGAGAGTGGAAGGATATCGTAAAACGTAGAACGTGTACCTTGTTTTTTCGCCTCGCCATCGAGGTAGCGAGAACTGACGCAATGACCATTGTAAGACAGACTAGGGTCTTGGTCACTTGCATGTTGGATTGGCGAGGTAATGACGATCGCTACCGTTGGACAAAACGGAGTACTTTGGAGTTTCAGCAGACGTTAAATACCTTTCAGGCATGGCTATTCCATGACGAAAATTGTCAACTGCTCTTCCAGAGGATAATTCTCGGCCTGACTTTGGCAGTGCTCGGCGTTTCATCCAGAGTCGGGACGGCGCAGACTTGAGAAGCCTACTCGCACTATGGCAGGGGACTCGAAACTCCCGACTCATCAGTGACATAAGTAAATCTCAGCGTAACGATTAGCGTCGTACCTGCCTGGTTTGTGCTACCGGTCCAGAACACGGCAGCATGGACCTGTTTATGGGTAGAAGCCGATGGTAGAGAAGTTAGTTCGACCGGAGCTTAT